>SJYV01020007.1:414581-536491 GCA_006410875.1 Neotragus pygmaeus
GGAAGAAAAGTTATGAGCAACCTAGATAGCATATTCAAAAGCAGAGACATTACTTTGCCAACAAAAGTCCGTCTAGTCAAGGCTATGGTTTTTCCTGTGGTCATGTATGGATGTGAGAGTTGGACTGTGAAGAAGGCTGAGCACGGAAGAACTGATGCATTTGAACTGTGGTGTTGGAGAAGACTCTTGAGAGTCCCTTGGACTGCAAGGAGATCCATCCAGTCCATTCTGAAGGAGATCAACCCTGGGATTTCTTTGGAAGGAATGATGCTAAAGCTGAAATTCCAGAACCTGTCCACCTCATGTGAAGAGTTGACTCATTGGAAAAGACTCTGATGCTGGGTGGGACTGGAGGCAGGAGAAGAAGGGGACGACAGAGGATGAGATAGCTAGATGGCATCACTGACTCGATGGATGCGAGTCTGAGTGAACTCTGCGAATTGATGATGGACAGGGAGGCCTGGTGAGCTGCGATTCATGGGGTCTCAGAGTCGGATATGACTGAGCGACTGAACTGAGTTGAATATATAACGTCTACATAGATTGATATTTTTCTTATTAATATTAACCAATGCAAGTTGTTTCTTGACAAAATGTACAGTAAGTTAGGTTCTTTTTCTCAGTGAACACAGTACAGAAACTTACAGGAAAACAGTGCACAGTGAGTACATCCTAAATCAGAATTGAATTCAGGCTCATGTAATGTTCTGGAATCAGCATTATTTTCTACTTGTCACTGTAGTGTACAAGTGAAGTGGGGAAGACAATTCACTAACTTAATCAGCTTCTTATTTCTCATTAACTCCTCTCCATAAAAAATATAGTATAACAGTAGAGTATAGGAAGTCCAGTACAATAAAAATCCTGAAAGGTGGTTAAATTATAATTTAAAAAATACACCTTCACCCCCAAATTTCATGGTTTAGTCAGGAATGAAATATCTTAGCATGCATATGAAACTGAATTTTTTTAGTAAATCATAGACAGAACATATTCTATGTAGAATTAGACTTCATGGCTGTGTCTATGAACAAATATTCAACAAGTGCCCACTGAGTTCAGGTTATATGAGGGGTGCCAGGCTACTGCAGCCCGATGGGGTCTGGGTTCACTGCCGCACACTTAGGTGCTCCTTATTTGAACCAAAAAGCGCTGAGCAACACTGAGAGGTGACTCTTCTACCTCTTGGACTAAGTGACTTTTAAAAGCATATCATAAGTCTCCATAGTCCCTTCAGCTCCAGGAGTTGGTGATGGACAGGAAAGCCTGGCGTCCATGGGGTCGCAAAGAGTCAGACACGACTGAACGACTGAACTGATAGTCACTTAAAGTTTCTTTCTGCATCAAGAGATGGTGGCGGTTGGTGTCGGTCCAGGTGGAAGAAGCTACTATACTGACGTCTCAGCCAAGGCCAAGTGTCTTTATTTCTCAGTTCAAGTGAACTTAGCTATCAATATCTGCTCTGACCTTAAAATAAGCAGCAAGTCATCTAGAGAAGGCATAGAGAATTGAAAAATGTTCACTATAACACCAGAAGTTGTGTATTTTGAGTGTTATGCCTCTTTTGCTGTTCATGAGCACATGATTGTAGCTAGTTTGGGTACTTTTTTCTATATTAAACAGAGTTCCTAAAATTAAAACCATAAGCCTCCAATACAAGAGAATTGATGGGGAGTACTAAGAAGCCATGTAAGTATCAAAGGAAAAAAATATGAAAGTTAAAGTTTAAGCAAAGAAGACCAATCATCTGACTCACCGACAAACTGATATCGTGTGATGGAATTACATGAATGAACATTTTGTGGTAATAACGGTAGTATACTGAACACCATGAACATCATGCAACTCCCAGCCATACCTCACTAAAACAAAACAGAAGCATTTTGAAAGTTCAAATGAAATAGTTTTATCTAATATAAACCAAATTGCTGAGCTGGAAACCACCTCTCATAGGTCATTTTGAAGTCAAATAAAATTTTATTACTGCAAAAACAAATTGTTCTCAAAATGATTCCTGTTATTTAAGGATTATATGTCACCAGTTTTGAAAATATAACTGAAGAATCAGTGCATCTGCTAGAGGATCGATTTATAATGATTTACACTGAATAAATGATTTACACTGGACTTCCCTGGTGGCCCAGGTGGCAAAGCATCTGTCTGCAATGCAGGAGGCCCGGGTTCAATCCCTGGATTGGGAAAATCCCCTGGAGAAGGAAATGGCAACCCATTCCAGTATTCTTGCCTGGAAAATCCCATGGACCAAAGAGCCTGGTAAGCTATGGTCCATGGGTTCGCAGAGTCGGACACGACTGAGTGACTTCACCTTCACTACACTGAATAAAACACCCAAGGGAAAATGGATATATAAAAATAATTTTCCTAAATTAGAAGCACATAGTTTTTTTTTATACATTTTCAGGGACTGATTTTATGATTGTTTTCTATCAATGAGCTGCCAATCACCGATGGAAAGATATGACAGTAACAAATTGCTCTTTTATCTGTTTCATGTTATCGTTCTATTTGGTACCACTATCTACTTTCTGTCCCACTTAAGATATCTTAGATTCTAGAATCTAGTATGATACCTGGAATTCATTCTTTGCCAAAATTTTGTCCTCAGTACTCTTCTACAGTCTCAAATCCTTGGCAAGCTTACTTCTTGAACTATCTTCCATAAGCATATGCTCTTTGAATCTACATCAACAGCTCAGAACTCTCTTTCAAACCACAGAACTCACATTCCCAAGTGTTCCACTATCTTCAAATCAATATATCCTACTGTAAACTTATTCATAAGGTCTAGATGGTCTTCTACTTTACTTTTATAATATCTATGAATGGAATCACCATCTCACCAGCCAGTCAGCATCAAAACCTCATGATTTTTAACTTTTGCTTATGACACTACATGGTCAACTTAATATGATTGAGATGATTTTTTAAATAAGACATGTCTTCAGTTCAGTTCACTCAGTCCTGTCCAGCTTTTTGCAACACCATGGACTGCAGCATGCCAGGCCTCCCTGTCCATCACCAACTCCTGGAACTTGCTCAAACTCATGTCCTTTGAGTTGGTGATGCTATGCAACCATCTCATCCTCTGTCATCCCCTTCTTCTCCTGCCTTCAATCTTTCCCAGCATCAGGGTCTTTTCTAATGAGTTACTTCTTTGCATCAGCCAGCCAAAGTATTCGAGTTTCAGATTCAGCATTAGTCCGCCCAAGGAATATTCAGGACTGATCTCATTTAGGATGCACTGGTTGGATCTCCTTGCAGTCCAAGGGACTCTCAAGAGTCTTCTCCAACACCACAGTTCAAAAGCATCAATTCTTTGGTGCTCTGCTTTCTTTATGGTCCAACTCTTACATGCATACATGACTATTGGAAAAAAACATAGTTTGACTAGACAGACCTCTGTTGGTAAAGTAATGTCTCTGTTTTTTAATATTTTGTCTAGGTTTGTCATAGATTTTCTTCCAAGGAGCAAGCATCTTTTAATTTCATGACTGCAATCAGTATCTGCAATGATTTTGGGGCCCAGAAAAATAGTCTGTCACTGTTTCCACTGTTTCCCCATCTATTTACCATGAAGCAATGAGACCAGATGCCATGATCTTAGTTTTCTGAATGTTGAGTTTTAAGCCAGCTTTTTTACTCTCCTCTTTCTCTTTCATCAAGAAGCTCTTCACTTCCTCTTTGCTTTCTGCCATAAGGATGGTGTCATCTGCATATCTGAAGTTATTGATATTTTTCCCAGCAATCTTGATTCCAGCTTGTGCTTCATCCAGCCCAGCATTTTGCATGATGTACTCTTCATATAAGTTAAATAAGCAGGGAGACAATATACAGCCTTGACGTACTCCTTTTCCAATTTGGAACCAGTCTGTTGTTCCATGTCTGGCTTTAACTGTTGCTTCTTGACCTGCATACAGATTTCTCAGGAGGCAGGTCAGGTGGTCTGGTATTTCCATCTCTGGAAGAAATTTCTACAGTTTGTTGTGATCTACACAGGCTGGATGGCATCACCAACTCGATGCACATGAGTTTGGGTGAACTCCGGGAGCTGGTGATGGACAGGGAGGCCTGGCGTTCTAAGATTCGTGGGGTTGCAAAGAGTCAGACACAACTGAGCAACTGAACTGAACTGAACTGAACACAGTCAAAGTCTTCGTTTTAGTCAATAAAACAGAAATAGATATTTTTCTGGAACGCTCTTGCTTTTTCTATGATCAAATGGATGTTGGCAATTACGTCTATGGTTCCTCTGCCTCTTCTAAATCCAGCTTGAACATCTGAAAGTTCTTGGTTCATGTACTATTGAAGCCTAGTTTGGAGAATTTTGAGCATTACTTTGATACCTTTGAGATAAGTACAATTGTGCGGTAGTTTGAACATTCTTTGGCATTGGGATTGGAATGAAAACTGACCTTTTTCAGTCCTGTGGCCACTGCGGAGTTTTCCAAATTTGCTGACATATTGAGTGCAACACTTTAACAGCATCATCTTTTAGGACATGAAATAGTTCAGCTGGAGTTTCATCACCCCACTAGCTTTGTTCATAGTTTTACTTCCTAAAGTCGACCTGACTTCCTACTCCAGGATGTCTGCCTCTAGGTGAGTGATCACACCACAGGGGTTATCTGGGTCATGAAGATCATTTTTGCATATTTCTTCTGTGTATTCTTGTCACCTCTTCTTAATATCTTCTGTTTCTGTTAGATCCATACTATTTCTACCTTTTACTGTGCCCACCTTTACATGAAATGTTTCTTTGGTATCTCTCATTTTCTCGTAGAGATCTCTAGTTTTTCCCATTCTATTGTTTTCCTCTATTTCTTTGCATTGATTGCTGAGGAAGGCTTTCTTATCTCTCCATGCTATTCTTTGGAACTCTGCATTCATATGGGCATATCTTTCTTTTTCTCCTTTGCCTAAAGGCAAAGATATGGCTTAGGACCCAGTTGGTGTCCAATAGGTATAGAAAGTCCCCTACTTAGGAGCCTTCAAGTTTCAAACTTTCAAAGATGTGAACATGGAGCTCACTAATAATACCTGATGGAACTGGAGGCCCCGAGAGAGGATGAAGAGAGACAAGAAGAAGAAGAAGTAACTGAAAAATTGAAACAGGAAATGGGGTCTTTATCTGAGGAGGCATTGTGCGTTTTAGAGAACAAGACCCAAACACAGAACATTACATGAAGGCTGCAGCAGCTGTTCAGAATGAATCCAGCACTATGGCATCACCTATGATGAGAAATAAAGAGCTCTCACCCAGACATCACTGGACTGATTTTTCAAGAGGGCAGATAGAATTGAAATTTTCAAGGAACCAGAACTTGTGCCTCAACACCAGGCATGAGGGAGCTTGCACTCCGCGTCCTGCTGCTGACGACCCTTCTGCTCTACCATCTCCCACACCCCCTCCTCCTGGCAGCAGCTCTTTGTTCACTTGATGCCAGCCCCTGTATGTCAGTTGTTGTACTTCACTACTGTACTTTGCAAGGTACTGTACTGTAAGATTAAAAATGTTTTATTTCTTGTTTGCTTTTTATGTATTATTTGTGTGGAAAGTGCATAAAAACCTATTACTCTGTGTGTGTGTGTGTGCGTGTGTGTGTGTGCGTGTGCGTGCGCGCGCTTGTGCTCAGTTGCTCAGTTTTGTCTGACTCTTTCCGACCTTGTGGACTGTAGCCTATCAGGCTCCTCTGTCCATGGGATTTTCCAGGCAAGAATACTGGAGTGGGTTGCCATTTCCTTCTCCAGGGGATCTTTCTGACCCAGAGATCGAACCCAGGTCTCCCGCATTGCAGGCAGACACTTTAACCTCTGAGCCACCAGGGAAGCCCATACAGATGGCCAATATTCTAAATACTTGTCCATCCTGTCTCACAAATTAGATTGCTATATGTCTATAAATCAAGGAGCTTCCCTGGTGGCTCAGACAGTAAAGAATCTGCCTGTAATGCAGGGGATCTGGGTTCTATCCCTGGCTCAGGAAGATCCCCTGGAGAAGGGAATGGCAACCCACTAGCTAGCCTGGAGAATCCCATGGATAGAGAAGCCTGCTGGGCTATGGTCCATGGGGTCGCAGAGAGTCAGACATGACTTGAGCATTGTTTTTTTGTGTGTTTTTTTTTTTTAACATTTTTTGTGTATGGTACAAGTCATATTTAATTTCATTTATTTTCCCATACAGATGGCCAATATTCGAAACACTTGTCCATTCTGTCTCACAAATTAAACTACTATATGTATATAAATCAATTTCTGTCTTTTTAAAATCTTTTTCAATGTACTATTTGGCTGTTCTTGAACAAAAAACACCATATAGTTATACGTTTATAGAAAATTTTAATGCCTTGGTTACTCATAGCCCATTATTTTCTACATTAGTTTTCAAGTTAGCTAACTGAGTTCCATGAAATTCTATAAGAATCTCATTGAAATAATGCTTAATTTATAAAATTATTGGAGGACACTTTACATAACTGTAATATTAAATTCTCCCAGCAGTAAACATGGTATTCATTTATTTACATTTTATGTTTTTTTCTTTTTAAGACTATTTAAACAACTCCAAAGATAGCTACTGAAAATATAAGGAACATATATAAAACTGCTATTGAGTACACTCCTGTCAGCTAGAAAATGCCAGCATCAGATTTGTAATCTGATTATCAACATCCCAAAGCTGAATCCGGGGGTATGGAATAAAAACAGATGCCTGGTGGAAGAAGTAACCACTGCTAGAGTTCTCAAAAATGTCAGCTGTTAAAATGTTCTAGCTCTTGGCTCCTCCCCCATCACCAAAAGAGACACTGCCTCACTCAAGACACACGCACAGCTACTATTTCAGTAAAGTTCTAATTATCTTTACAAAGATCGTGCACATCTGTTTTTAGTTGAACTGAAAGGTAGCAATTGTGNAGAAGAAGAAATATGGAATGAGTGCTTCAAAAGAATGCTCAGTTACTATATCACTGAGACATAAACACCATGAAGTTTAAGAAATCCTTTAAATACAAAGCTGTTTCCTATGGGGAAATAAATGGTTTTCTTACCCATTCATGTTCACTATGGTATCCCAAAGTTTAACCCCATTTTAATTCCATTTATTTGTATATTATATGTTGTTATAGTTACATGACAACAAAAGCTATGCTTTATAAAACTGCTGCAACGTTTCTTTAAAGAAACTGTTCAAAGGAAATGGTAAAGGGGGAAAGATCATAGAAAACACTGAACACTGAGCGATTCAAAACACTAAAAGTCAACATGGAGGGAAAATCCTATAGGTCAACAGAATAAAGGTTCACAAGCAGGAGCTTTTTTGTGTTGAGTGTATGGTACAAAGAAAATCAACATGGGACATAAAGGCCATAATCCTTAGTATTCCTTCCTGTGAACAGCTCAGTCTGCAGTAGCAGCTGCAACGTCTCTTAAGGAGATGCCAACGTGGGGGTTTAATCAGCTTAGGGTGGGAAGTGTGTAAGAAATTCTTTGCAAATATGAGCACTAAAAAAGAGACAAATGGAAAGAAGTGGAACAAATCTAGGCAATTTATAGAGGAACAGGCCTAAAAAGGATTAGGTTTAAAAATATTATCCTGGCAAAGACTGGAAATCAAGAAACAAATAAGCAAATGCAAGGATCCAGTGAGTCTAACGAAAAAGTAACTGCGTTGTCCAGAGTTTTGGTTATAGTTTTGATGGAATATATGAAGTGGTGCAGGGATAATAATAAAAACAAGTGAATGAATAAACTGACTTTTGTAATGGGCCTTGCATAAGAGAATTCATCTTTTATGACTGTCACCTATTTCAAAGCATCCAATCATTTTTACTCAATACCTATATATTTAGGTTTTTGTTTATAGATTAATATAAAGTGTGCTTAGATAATTAATTCAAGTGAAAATGAGTTAAGAAAAACTCCAGGAAAGTTTGTTAAAGAGAATATACTTCTTAGACTATACTGCTTAAATACTGCAGCCACAGGCTTTAAAAGATATATATTTTTTATGTTATTGGCTAGTCTGTAATACTTTGCTATTACTGTAAATGGACACTGGGATCCTGACCATGGGTTGTCCATAGAAAGATAAAGGTGTCACCAAGGATGTGTCAATTTCAGGCTTTTAACTTTATACTACTGCCTGTTATAGACCTCTAGAGACTAGTTCTCAAATGCTTTTATTTTCTGGATAAATCTATACCTTTTCTGGTCCTCAATAATTAAGTGGCATATTTTAAAGGAATAAAACTAATAAAACAATAAATAACAAAAACCCTTAAATTAAAAAAAAATAAGCCTCTTAAAAAAACATACATAAGATCACTAAACTTCTATTTACCACTTAGATTAAAAGTAATACTTTTGCCCACTCTCATTATACCTGGACTCCTTTAACCAATAGTCACAGCTCTGTACTTTGCCACACTTGTCATAAATATAATAATATACTGAAATTTATTTGTACATATACAATATATACATACACATCACTAAACCCAAATATAAACAGTGAGTCACAGGTGTGGATTTCTGGGAAATCAGAAAATGAGTCTATGGTCTGAAACAAATGCAAACAAGGCTGGGACTTCAAATCCCAAAACGTGATTAAGGATTTGTTTATTCTAACACACACATTAGCAGACATTTCTGGTGGCATCGCTTTGATTAGCTTCAACTGGAATACGCTGTTGACTCAGAGCTTCAAAGGATAGGCAGCCAGAGGGGGACCAGCACACAGCCATGGACCAAACGTATACACTGACCTCATCCCAAGTGAGCATCCAGGCACATCGGCCAGGCTCTCGCAGCTGAGAAGCCTTTGCTGTTCTTTAATTAAAGAATGTGTTTATCTCCTTAACCAGGCTGGAGATTACTTGAGTCCACAAAATACACTTTGGTATGTTTTCCTTTTCAATATTCCAAGTCAATGCAACTGAATATAGAATTTCAAATGATTCCATCTTTGACAAGAACCATTCTGCACCTAATAAGCATTTAAGTGCCAATGAATCTTAGGATTTCGGTGAATAACATTCAGAATGTTAGTCATTTGTTTAAAAAAAAAGAACTCTTACACTGAAAGAAACTAACTATATAACATGAAATCTAGAAAACTCAGCAGTAGCCACCTGGAAAAGGTCAGTTTTCATTCCAATCCCTAAGGAAGGCAATGCCAAAGAACGTTCAAACTGCCACACAATTGCACTCATCTCACACGCTAGCAAAGTAATGCTCAAAATTCTACAAGCCAGGCTTCAACAATATGTGACCCGTGAGTTTCCAGATATTCAAAGCTGGATTTATAAAAGGCAGAGGAACCAGAGATCAAACTGCCAACAGCACTGGATCATAGAAAAAGCAAGAGGATTCCAGAAAAAACACCTACTTCTGCTTTATTGACTACGCCAAAGACTTTGACTGTGTGGATCACAACAAACTGTGGAAAATTCTGAAAGAGATGGGAATACCAGACCACCTGACCTGCCTCCTGAGAAACCTGTATGCAGGTCAAGAAGCAATTGTTAGAACTGGACATAGAACAACAGATTGGTTCCAAATTGGGAAAGGAGTACACCAAAGCTGTATATTGTCACCCTGATTGTTTAACTTATATGTAGAGTACATCATGTGAAATGCCAGCCTAGAGCACAAGTTAGAATCAAGATTGTGGAGAGAAATATCAATAACCTCAGATATGCAGATAACATCATCCTTAAGCAGAAAGCGAAAAAGAACTAAAGAGCCTTTTGATGAAACTGAAAGAGGAGAGTGAAAAAACTGGATTAAAACTCAACATTCAGAAAACTAAGATCATGGCATCTGGTCCCATCACTTCATGACAAATAGATGGGGAAACAATGGAAACAGTAACGGACTTTACTTTTGGGGGCTCCAGAATCACTGCAGATGGTGACTGCAGCCATGAAATTAAAAGACACTTGCTCCCTAGAAGAAAAGCTATGACTAATCTAGACAGCATATTAAAAAGCAGAAACATTACTTTACCAACAAAGGTCNAACGGACTTTACTTTTGGGGGCTCCAGAATCACTGCAGATGGTGACTGCAGCCATGAAATTAAAAGACACTTGCTCCCTAGAAGAAAAGCTATGACTAATCTAGACAGCATATTAAAAAGCAGAAACATTACTTTACCAACAAAGGTCCAACTAGTCAAAGCTATGATTTCTCCATTAGTCATGAATGGATGTGAGAGTTAAAGAAAGCTGAGCGCCAAAGTATCAATGCTTTTGAAATGTGGTGTTGGAGGAGACTCTTGAGAGTCCCTGAACTGCAAGGAGATCCTACCAGTCCATCCTAAAGGAAATCAGTCCTGAATATACTTTGGAAGGACTGATGCTGAAGCTGAAACTCTAATATTACTTTGGCCACCTGATGCAAAGAGCTGACTCATTGGAAAAGACTGACACTGAGAAAGATTGAATGCGGGAAAAGAAGGGGATGACAGAGTATCAGATGGTTGGATGACATCATTGACACGACAAACATGAGTTTGAGTAATCTCCAGGATTTGGTGATGGACAGGGAGGTCTGGCATCCTGCAGTCCATGAGGTCGCAGAGTCAGACACGACTAGGCAACTGAACTGATGTAACACTAAATGCACCATAAGATTTACAAAATAAACACAACATCTACTATTTATTATAACTGACCCCTGCCAAGATTAGGATTATCCAACTACTTTTCACCCATCTAGATTAAGCAGCTCACGGAATAGGTTAAGAAAAATAGTTTGACCACAGCTCTCATGTCCTTACCCCTGAATCCAAAGTAAGCATGAACCTGGACTGGCGATTCATTTCTTATATGATATTATACATGTTTCAATGCCATTCTCCCAAATCATCCCACCCTCTCCCTCTCCTAGAGGGATGGTACGGGCAGGGAGGTGAGAAGGGGGTTCAGGATGGGGAACACGTGTGTACCTGTGGCAGATTCATGTTGATGTATGGCAAAACCAATACAATATTGTAAAGTAATTAGCCTCCAATTAAAATAAATAAATTTAAATTTAAAAAACAACAACAAAGTAAGCATGACTGCCAACCTTCTTCCTGGGGATCCAGTTCAGAACCTTGCTCTGGATCACTGTTTCTGAAAGTGTAGTAAATGAACCACTAACAGTTCTTAATGTAATTTTGGTTAGTACATTGAAAGGGCATGTTCTTTAATAGTTGATAATTCACTTTAATAGATATTATCTATACATAAATTATATTTTTGTTTTCATGGATATTTCCTACTATTTTCTTTAAAAAAATCTATTCATTTAAATGAAAAGTTGTTCAATGTAAGGGAAAATTTTTAGGGAATATTTGAATGAATAATTTAGTGACTAACAGGTGAGTATAATTTTGGTAAAAACTGTGAACATGTATAAAGCAGTGTCATATCTTGAATAACAGCAAGAAGTTCATGAAGATGGAATCAAGGCTGACATGCTCACTGTTTTATACCAAGAGTCCATCCAGCATGTTCTTTGGATTTATTATGCTCTTAAAAAACATTTGTGCGAAGTATATAATTTGCCTTGTCACTAAATTAAAAAAACATTAGGGACCCAAAATGAGAAATCATAAAATCATAGCAGAAACAGATGGAATAGGAACAAAGAAAACAATATCAAACAAAAATGAAACTAAAAGCTGGTTCTTTGAAAAGAAACAAAATTGATAAACCTTTAGCCATGCTCATCAAGAAAAAAAGGGATAGAACTCAAATCAATAGAATTACAAGTGAAAAGGAAGAAGTTACAACAGACATTAAGGAAATAAAAAAAGATCATAAGAGATTACTATAAGCAACTACATGCCAATTAAATGAACAATCTGGAAGAAATGGACAAATTCCTAGAAAGATACAACAGCCGAACTGAACCAGGAAGAAATAGAAAATATGACCAGACTAATGAATTAATGAGTAATGAGTAATGAAATTGAAACTGTGATGAAAAATCTTCCAACAAGCAAAAATCCAGGACCAGACTGCTTCACAGGTGATTTGTGTCAAACATTTAGAGAAGAGCTAACATCTCAAACTCTTCCATAAAAACTGAAGAGGGAGGAATACTCCCAAGCTCATTCTATGAGGCCACCATTACGCTGATACCAAAACCAGACAAAGATATAAAAAAAAGATCAGAGGTCAATAACACTGATGAACATAGATTCAATAACCCTCAACACAATACTAGCAAACAGAATCCACAAAACATTAAAAGGATCACACACCCTGATGAAGTGGGATTTATCCCAGGGATGCAAGGATTCTTTAATATGTACAAATCAATCAATGTGATACACTATATTAACAAATAGAATAATAAAAACCACATGACCATTTCAATAGATGCAGAAAAAACTTTTGACAAAATTCAGCATACATTTATGATAAAAACTCTCCAGAAAGTGGGCATAAAGGAAACCTACCTCAACATAATAAATGCCACATACATGACAAAACCCACAGCAAACATCATTCTCAGTGGTGAAAAACTGAAAGCATTTCTTCTAAGATCACGAACAAGATAAGGGTGCCCTCTCTCTCCACTATTATTCAACATACTTTGGAAGTCCTAGCCACAGCAACCAGAAAATAACAAGAAATAAAAGGAATCTAGATAGGAAAAGAAGAAGTAAAAGAAATAAGAAGCATCAGCTTTGAGCAAAAAAACAGCAAAATTACATATGTAAAGTAATTCAATGAATATTAAAGACCAGTATTGCAAAGATCTTTTGTTGCTTTTACTGAAACTACCACAAGTCATTCCTGGTCAAAACCCTGAAAGCTGGCCCCTGGATTATAACGGTATAACAACTTTGGTGTTTACTGTTACATATGCACATATCAACACTTGCAGAAGTAATGATAAGATTTGTAGGACTGAAGACAGTGTGACATGGCCAAATACCAGATACGAAGTCCCTTCTATACTAAAATCAAAACCAAAACCTTAACAATCTTTTGGACATTAGCTCTGAGACATTAAATTACAAAATGCTCAAAAAATGTGATAACAATTGTATAATAATTGTCCAATTGTATAACTGTATACATGTACAGCTGTGTATTATATGGTTAATAAGTTGACTTAACTACAACAAATATGGAAAGAAAATGTATACCATAAAATAATCATTTTCAAGGAATTTAAAAAGTAAAACTATAGATCATAAGCTGTATATAAATATTTATTTAATATTTAAAATATTTATTAAATATCCAGCTTGAAGACTCAAACACAAGAACAACTTTAGTCTAAGGTGGTTTATAGATAGACCTTGGAGAAAAATGACGACTCAGATATAACAAAACCTATGACTAGCAAAACAGATCTTACCCAATCTGGGGAGAATTTACACATGATAAAGTCAAGGCAGCTGAAATAAACAACAACAATAAAAAATCAGTAGTTTCCCTATGATACAGCTTAAGAAATTAAACAAGCCAATCCACCTGAAAAAAAAAAAAAGACAATACTGCATTTCCCTCCAGCTGCCTCTTGGTGAAAAACATTGGGTAGATGTTAGACAGAATAAAATTTCTCTATTTGATATCTTATTTTTGAAATGGCTAGGGTGATTTTAGGTATATGCACCACCCTGATCATGTAGATATTGAAATTATCAGAAAACAAAGCAAAAATAATTGATGAGTGCAAAAAGAATTATTCTCCTCTCCTCCCAATCTCATCATATTCACTAATGTACTATCTATGGGCTTTCCTATTTAGGGTATTTCATATAAACAAGATCATATAATAAGTGGCCTTTTATGAATAGCTTCTTTTACTTTGTTTCCTTATTGATTACCTGTCTGGATGATGAATTCACTGTTAGAAGTGTAGTATCAACAACCCTACTCTTATTGAATTGTCTGTTTCTCCTTTCTTATCTGTTAGTATTTGCTTAGTAGGGGTACTCCCATGAAGTAGGATATAAGCAGGAAGTTTTTAGTAGATGTCCTTTATCAAGTTGAGGAAATTTCCTCTACTCCTAGTTTGCTGAGGTTCTATTAGTAAAGCATTTTAGATTATTTGTCCCATATTATCTGCGTATCGAATGATCACATATTTTTCCTGCTTTATTTTGCTGGTATGGTCAATTTCATTGATTTTTGTTTTATTTTGGGTTTTGTCATTGTTTTTGCTGTTGTTTCTTTTCCTTTATTTATTTTAATCATTTAATTTTATCCAAAACTTTATCATTATTCATTTGTTCATGCTTAAATTGAAGGATAACTGCTTTAAATACTGTATTAGCTTCTGCTTTTCAACAATATGAATCAGCTACATTAAACTTTTAATTTTGTATTGGAGTATAGTTGATTAACAATGTTAGTTTCAGGAGTCCAGCAAAGTGATTCAGTTATACACATACACGTACCTATTCTTTTTCAAATTCTTTTCCCATTTAGATTGTTATGTAACATTGGATAGACTTCCCTGTGCTACATAGTAGGCGTTTGTTCATTACCTATTTTAAATAAAGCAGTGTGTATACATCCATCTCCCCAAACTCCCTAACTTCCTACCCTTTCTTCCCATCCTTCCCCTGGCTCTATAACGATAGACTCATTCTCTAAGTCAATGAATCTGTTTATACTTTGTAAATAAGCATTACAGACTTCAGTTCCTTGCTCCCTCTTTTAAGTTGTTTACTTTCTTAAAATCTTACTCTTGGAAAACAGCCCAATTGTGACACAGATAACAGGAAAATGAATTCTCCAAAGGCACAAGAAAGCCAAACAAGTGAGTGTCACTAGCAAATATAGTACATTAATAATAAAGAATAAAGCTGCTGATCAGTTGTTAAGCCTTTACATAAACAATGGGACATTTACTCCAAATTCCAGTATTCTAAAACATGATTTATGGACATTTTCGAGCTACTGTATAGAACATGCAGATTTTCACTGTTTTGATTTTAAACAATAACACATTATTTTCCTCTCCTGAAATAAATACAGTTCTTTAAAACCGTATATTACCAGGCAGACTTTCTAAGCTACAATTTATATCTCACACAGTAGTAGGTCTTCCAAGTCTTATATATCTTATATCTGACCTTTTCATTATAGTACAACTGAAAAACCTTCTTTTATATATATTTTAAAATTTAAGTCTTCAACCCTTGGCATTTACTATCTATCTTTTAATTCCTTTGCAAATTGGATCAAGGAATTTTCTGACAAAAATATTTTAGGGAAAACAAACTGCATCAAGATTCAAAAACCTTAAAAGAATTCTCTCCCCTGTTTCCAAGATACAATAATACAAAAATACAACATGGTATAATTCATTTAATGTGAAGAAGTATTAAGGAAAAGTTTTCCTTAAATGTGCATGAAATGCGCCAGACATAAGACAATCTAAAAAATACTCAAAAAACATAAGATAGTTAAATTATCCCTTTAAATAAATAAAGACACGGGGTTCAGAAAGCTAAAATATGCCACACATAAAGTTTATAATTACAGAAAGTTGTGTTCCTCTTAAAAAAGTAAAATTTGGCACAATGGAGATATTTTCACTATCAATCAGCAGTAGATTCTGAAATGGGGTTTCCCCAATGGCGCAGTGGTCAAGAACTGTCTGCCAATACAGGTGAACCTGGGTTCAATTCCTGGGTCAGGAAGATCCCCTGGAGAAGGAAATGACAACCCTCTCAGCATTCCTGCCTGGAAAATTCCATGGACAAAGGAGCCTGATGGGCTACATACAGTCCATGGGATTCGCAAAAGAGTGGGACACAACTTAGCGACTTAACAACAGCAACAGAGTCTGAAATAGACTTCCCTAAAGCCATTTTAAGCACAAATGTAAATGAAATATGAACTGCCTTGTTAAGATACCTGCAGTTTTCAAGTCCACAATATTACAGAAAATGTCACTTGGTCACTCTGGCATCACTGGTCTAGCCTTAATATCATTCTTATGCATTTCTCCTCATGTGTCTCTGTCTATATCAAACAAGACTGCATTCTTCTGTGTACTGCATTCCTCTACCACATTTTCCTATTATTTCAGAATAGAGCACAGTTGGAAAAGACCTAAGAGGTCATCAGGTCCAACTCTTAATTTACAGATGAGGAGTATGTAACTAAGCACCATGATATGGTAAGACCAAAGTCACTGGATGAAAGCCATTTGGGTTTTTCAGACTCTGAAACTGAAAACACACCAAGGAGATCTTCAGATCCTTGGTTTTCCTCTCATTCTAGCCCACAATACTACCCTCTCTTTCACATGCTTACAATTAGCCTACCTTGAGAATGATCAATTTCAGGGGCAGAGGCTATATTAACTCCTTTTTTGAAATGCCTTTAAAATGCAAACATTCAAATATTCTTGTCTTGATCGATAACACTGGCAGTTTACCTTAGGCAGAAGAAAACAAATTAGCCAGAATAATTTCAGAGACCATTCGCTGTTGCATGTCACTGAATTATAGTAGTCCTATGCGTTTACTGCACTATCTTCTTGAGACGGGTAAGGATATCTTAAGGATCTGAGACTTGCTTTTTCCCTCTCAGTACCTTAAAGAAAACTCTAGTAGTTGTTTATCCAAACTGCTATTTTCTAAATTGTGATTTTTATCTACTGAAAACTTAACAATATCATCATAGCTTATGAGGACCCTTTAGGGTTTTACTTTAACCAATGTGATGTGAAAGTTGCTCAGTCATGTCCAACTCTTTGTGATCCCATGGACTTATACAGTCCATGGAATTCTCCGGGCCAGCATGGGTAGCCTTTCCCTTCTTCAGGGGATCTTACCAATCCAGGGATCAAACTGAGGTCTCCCACATTGCAGACAGGTTCCGAGCATCTACCTAAACCCAAGCACACCCACAACAAGCTTTTGATCTCTTGACAAACACCACTCACACATCATTTTTGAAAGGATGCTAAGGATGCCCACCTCTTACAGGCCATTTATAATTTATTCCTTTGACTCTTAGCAGATGAATTAAGCATGTGTATTCTTTTGTGAGTCCGTAAGGACCTCTTTCCCTCTATTTAAGTCAAGTCCTGGTTGGATCCTGCCTCTAAGAAAAAAACTAAGCAAGATAGGAGGAAACCCATGAGAAAGCAAGCCCAGCAATTAGTTTTGACCTTCAAATATATTTAGATTCCACAATAATGTCTCATTTGTGTTGTTGTTGTTCATTTTAAGTCCTACTCTTTGTGACCCCTGTCGCAAGACTCCTCTGTTCTCTACCTCTCCCAGAGTTTAGTCAAATTCATACCAATTGAGTCGGTGATTCTATCTAACCATCTCAGCTTCTGCTGATCCCTTCTCCTTTGATTTTCAATCTTTCTCAGCATCAGGGTCTTTTTCAATGAGTTCCCTCTTCATATAAGGTGTCCAGAGTATTGGAGCTTCAGCATCAGTTCTTCCAATGAATATTCAGGGTTAATTTCCTTTAGGATTGACTGGTTTGATCTCCTTACAGTCTGAAGGACTCTTAAGAGTCTTCTCCAACACCACAATTTGAAAGCATCAATTCTTCAGTGCTCAGCCTTTTTTATGGATCAACTCTCATACACGTACATGACTACTGAAAAAACCATAGCTTTGACTGTATGGACCTTTGACACATTTACTTCCTGTATATTAATTAAGTGAAATCACCTGAAATCATGTATACATAACATTTGTGAAATTTGATGCATTCTTCATTTTTATTTTTCTCCCTTTTTCCTTGTAATAGAAATAGGTCATGAAACCAAAACTGTCATAATTATTAAAAATGCATACACTTTAGGAAAATATAAATACTGTGCTATATTTTATTGAGCTTCAGTATTGCTTTCTGTAGCTGATTGAAACATATACATATATATTTTTGGATGCAATCATTAATCTAAGAGGTCTGTCATCTATAGAAAGAAAGTTTATATTTGCATTGAGAAACTATTTCAAATGGCTTTGTTCTATCCTGTACAAACTCAACTACACAATGTCTACCTCGGATCAGTTTAAAAATTCCAGTTTTCACAAAAAAATGAGAGAAACCACCCACTAAGTTGACTCTAAATTATTATGCTGAGGTTGACTAATACGGTCGTGGAGCTATTAGAAGGTAAAGAGACACTTGTGTGTGTGTGCTCAAACAGTTGTGTCTGACTCTTTACAACCCCTTGACTATAGTCCACCAGGCTCCTCTGTCCATGGGATTTTCCAGGCAAGAATACTGGAGTGGGTTGCCATTTCCTCCTCTAAGGCATTCTCAACCCATGAATCAAACCTATGAAAGAGACACTTATCTGACCCAAACATCAAATGTGCACAAGTCNCCACCAGGCTCCTCTGTCCATGGGATTTTCCAGGCAAGAATACTGGAGTGGGTTGCCATTTCCTCCTCTAAGGCATTCTCAACCCATGAATCAAACCTATGAAAGAGACACTTATCTGACCCAAACATCAAATGTGCACAAGTCGAGGCTTAGCAGACAGGGATCCCAGATTCTCTGCAGCAAATGTTTCATGTGAAGGTGATTTTACACTTGTTCAAAATGATTGCCTCGCTACTGTGAGGCAAACTAAATCACCTAATGAATTCTACTAATGTGGAAGTTTATCTGTTTTCTTAGAAAAGAATGATGAAATCCATAGGCTTCATGTTGCTGAGAGTTCAGACTTGGCTTAGGCAAGCCTTTCCTAAAAAGAACCTTTCCAGTGCCTATGTGTGTATCATAAACCTTTAGATAAAAGATATTTTCAGAGTATGCCTGGCACTGTTGCTTCAGGTGCTGCATATTTGGAGAGACCATAATAATAATAACAGTATTCCTTATGTTAGCCATTTGAGAACAAACATCCTAACCTAAGCAGAAATGGCATATGAGGAAAAAAAGGACTCAAGCCTATACATGTGTATATGTATGTGTCTGTCTGTGTGTGTTTACACATACATCCATCCATCCTTACACAAACATTTAATATCTAAATATGTTACCAGCAGTTCTACTTCACAAACAGAAGGTTTATGTCAGTTGATTTTATAATCTCTTCCATGTAAATAGCATCCAACAAAATCGTGCATTACATATATGTCCTAATATAAGTGATGAACATCACCTTTAATAGATAAGTCAATGAAAACGTAAGTTTCAAAAATGTGGGGGCTGTAAAAATTAATAAAAATGCATTTAATAAAGGTTAGAATATTTTCACATTACATGTATGATTTAACACTCGACGTTTCTGAAGTTTAAAGATGAATGGCATAGAAAAATAAAAACATCAACTGGTAATTTGAAGGAAGCACTCATTAGCTGTCAAATTGCTGCTGTTTCATTTCCTAAGATGTAGCCATCTATATGCCTTATTTTCAGTTTCTAGTACACCAAAATAATTTTGGCAATTCTTTTAGCATCCTAGCACACTTAGAGAAAGATTTAATAGTACACTACATTTTATCTCCTAGGTTGATCATTATCACCTAGAATTCCCTTTCAATTATTAAAATGTTGCACTGCAAAACCCAGCCTACAGCCAATTTAGCAGGAAACAATACTTGGGCGGGGGTAGGTAGAAATGAAATAAGAACTCAGATGCAGATAAGAATTGGGGAAGGTTATTTTAGAGCAAGAGAAACTTGTAGCAAAGTCTCTTACATAAATTCATAACTACTGATATAAGTATATTAGGGGAGTACATTTTGTAGAGACTTCACTTATCTGTCAGTAAAATGCCAAAGTACCAGGAACTATTTGCAGATGACCAAAAAATTAAATGCTACTTCATCCTTGATGATTATTCCTACAAGACTTGTTTTTTCAGTTGAGACTTATAAAAAAAAAAATCTCTGTACAAAAATAGCAGTTTCTATCATTCAGCAGGTTATATGAAATAAAGCGAATTAGTATTTGGTAGACACAATTTTGTTAATACTCCAACTATCATCCCACAGTAACTATATGCTGTTAACAGAATCTTGGGTTTTTTCCTTCAGAAAAAATAGACTCAGAAATGATCTAATAAAATGAATGGCAGTGTCTTTGCCCATGTGGCCAGTGACTGTTCCAGACAGAAGCCTGAGATCCATTTCTGGCCAAAGACAGAAAAATTGCACTTTAAAAAGCTGTGTTGAAGCTTCTTTTTCCTGTGTCTGGACACAGCTCCATAAGGAGGGGACACTGGGATGAACCCAAGGTCTAAAGTCTATGGGCCAAGGATGATGGAGGTAAACGTTTAAAGAGCCTGGTGCCCATGGCATGGAGCCTTGAAACTAAATCATCCTGAACCTGCCCGAACTCCGGATGTCTTGTTATGAGAGGCAATAAATGTCATAGGTAAGGCCAGGATTGAGTGTTTTGTAACCTGCAGCTATTAGTATCCTACATTATACTTATATTATATACCTTATATTAGGAACTGTGTGTGTGTATATATATGGGTTTTCCTGTGGCTCAGATGGTAAAGATAATGGTCTTCCTTAATAGCTCAGTTATGGCAGAAAGTGAAGAAGAACTAAAGAGCCTCTTGATGAAAGTGCAAGAAGAGACTGAAAAAGTTGGCTTAAAGCTCAACATTCAAAAAACTAAGATCATGGTATCTGGTCCCTTCACTTCATGGCAAATAGATGGGGAAACAGTGGAAACAGTGAGAGACTTTATTGTTTTGNTGAAGAAGAACTAAAGAGCCTCTTGATGAAAGTGCAAGAAGAGACTGAAAAAGTTGGCTTAAAGCTCAACATTCAAAAAACTAAGATCATGGTATCTGGTCCCTTCACTTCATGGCAAATAGATGGGGAAACAGTGGAAACAGTGAGAGACTTTATTGTTTTGGGCTCCAAAATCACTGCAGATGGTGATTGCAGTCATGAAATTAAAAGACACTTACTCCTTGGAAGGAAAGTTATGACCAACCTAGACAGCATATTAAAAAGCAGAGACATTTCTTTGCCAACAAATGTCTGTCTATTCAAGGCTATGGTTTTTCCTGTGGTCATGTATGGATGTGAAAGTTGGACTATAGAGAAAGCTGAGCGCTGAAGAATTGATGCTTTTGAACTGTGGTGTTGAAGAAGATTCCAGAGTCCCTTGGACTGCAAGGAGATCCAACCAGTCCATCCTAAAGGAGATCAGTTCTGAGTGTTCATTGGAAGGACTGATGTTGAGGCTGAAACTCCAATAGTTTGGCCACCTGATTTAAGAGCTGACTCATTTGAAAAGACTCTGATGCTGGGAAAGATTGAAGGCAGGAGGAGAAGGAGACAAAAGATGAGATGGTTGGATGGCATCACAGACTCAATGGAGATGAGTTTGAGTAAACTCTGGGAGTTGGTGATGGGCAGGGAGGCCTGGCGTGCTGTGGTCCATGGGATCTCAAAGAATCAGACACGACTGAGCAACTGAACTGAATTGAACTGAACAGCTCAGTAGGTAAAGAATCCGCCTGTAGTGGAGGAGACAGGGGTTCAATCCCTGGGTCAGGAAGATCCCCTAGAGAAGGAAATGGCAAACAAGGTAGTATTCTTGCTTGGAAAATCCCATGGACAGAGGAGCCTGGTGGGCTACCCATGGGGTCACAAGAGTCAAATATGATTTAGTAACTAAACCACAACCACATACATATAATATATATTCAGAAACAAAGTCACATAACCTACTATTAAGAAGCTTATTTCTGCATTCAAACGTTCTTTAGATCATGTACTTATTAGAATGTGAGGAATAAGATCACCATGAAGTTTCACAGCATCACAGTTTAGTGTATGTGTGAAAAACCAATTTAAGAATGCATTTATACCAATTGTTTCCAATTGTTTCTTTAAAAGTCTAACATCAATTTGTTGGAAAGACTTTCTCGAACTCTTCTGTTTAGTAACAAGTCAGGGAGGGAATGCAAGGAACCCATTTCAGCTCACTGTCCATTCTGCACTGATGGTCCTCACACTTCTCTTTTGGGAATAAGGACAGATTGCGTGTGTTATCATCAAATTAGGAGCATGACTATTCTGCCAGAGGTCACATAGGTTATTTAAATGTTTCATTAATACTAGGCTGACAATCACAGAAGGCATAAATCTTTTTTTTTAAAAAATCAAGTTTTAAAGGAAATGTAAGAGTCTATGTTTGTCTCAGGACGAGAAGCAAGTCGAAATTCAAGACTTGGAGAGGATAGAAGATAAGCAGAAACTGACACCCTAATTTGCATAACAGTTCAAAAAGCTTTCTATTAGGAATCTCATTAAAATAATACTCTTAAGCTCTGCTTGATAAATACCAACAGGAAATTAAACCATGGCTACCACGTGTGAGTCCCCAGGTCAAGCAGACCTAAGATGCTACTCATCCTGGCATTTAAATAACATAAAGAAGAAAGCAACCTTACCACTGTGACACATCATTTAAAGTCGCAATTAGTTACCTGGTCACCTCAGGAACATCATTTTAGAATTTAACTTTGTGCATATTTATACCACCTTCAGTATACTTCAGTCGCTCAGTCGTGTCCGACTCTTTGCGACCCCATGAATCGCAGCACGCCCGGCCTCCCTGTTCATCACCATCTCCCGGAGTTCACCCAGACTCACGTCCATCGAGTCTGTGGTGCCTTCCAGCCATCTCATACTCGGTCGTCCCCTTCTCCTCCTGCCCCCAATNGCAACCAGAAGTTTGTTTTCTATGTCTGTGAGTCTATTTTTTTTATTAATGAGTTTATTTGTATACACATGTGTGTGTGTGTGTGTGTGTGTGTGTGTGTGAGATACCATATTTGCCTGAGAATCTAGTTTTCTTAATGTGAAAAGAACTGTTCTGTTCATTATATACAACAGTAGCAATACATGTTTTCAACCTCAGTCTTATCGTTTAGGGAGAGAGAGTGCGTTCTGCTGGATCTGTTTATGAACTCGTTCATCACCCATTAAAAAATCTTCATGATGAAGCAACAGTGAACACAATTACTGCTCACACTGGTCTGCTGGTTTCCATGCTTGGTTAACCAGCAGTGAGGTACATTCACTAACTCAAAGGACAATCAAAACAAATATAATTTAGAAACTCAGAATGTTTGGACATCTTAAGATGGGAAATATATGTAAATATTATATTTCAAAGTCTTCCATTAAAATCATATCAGTGGTTAGATTTTTTTTTTTTTCTCTTTAGTAAAGTTTTTCTCTCAGACTAGACCTTGAGGTAAGGTACCAGATATATATCAGGTACTCAAAAATAACTGCTCAACTAATTAAGCATTCACATCTTTTAATTCATGAGTAAAAGAATGTCCATGACCCAATGTATTATTCTATCATCACAAATATATTAGCAAAAATTCTGGTGTATTAACTCCCCCTTTAAATCTTGACTGTTTTATTAGAGGCTGTTTTAAAACCTTTTGAGAAATAAGAAGCTTAATTATAGTCTAAACATACAATGAAGAATTTCAAAACTTAGATTATCAAACTTTCTAACTCGGCTAATTTATTTATCCATTTCTCCCCCAAAACTCATGCTAAACCCAAGGATTTAAGCCCCTCCATAAAGGACTGACAGATCTTTTTAACAGTATGTGACATTTCTGCCTTTTATGAAAAATCTGTCCCAGCAGGGTTGGTCTCATCACTATTGTAATGTATACAATAGGTATTTAAACATACATTAAAAACATTCAGCAACTAATTAATTAATTTGAGTAAATGCATGGCAGTAATTCAATTTATATTCCAAACAATTTCATTCTCT
The DNA here is from genome assembly GCA_006410875.1 of Neotragus pygmaeus. Taxonomy (NCBI): domain Eukaryota; kingdom Metazoa; phylum Chordata; class Mammalia; order Artiodactyla; family Bovidae; genus Neotragus; species Neotragus pygmaeus. The sequence continues at coordinate 438,326 of SJYV01020007.1, forward strand.
TATTCAGAGGCAGGTCATAAACAGGAAATCTATCACAGGGAGGATAAAATTACAGCATAACAAGAACTTGCAGCATAGCACAGGGAACTTTACTCAATACTCTGTAATAACCTGTAAGGGAAAAGAATCTGAAAAAGAATAAGATACATGTAAACGTAGAACTGAATCACCTTGCTGTACACCCCAAACTAACATAACACTGTTAATCAACTATACCCCAANTGTGTGTGTGTATATATATGTGTGTGTGTGTATATACACACACACATATAAATATCCCTTTCCTCTTGAGCTTCCCTCCCACCCACCTTCATATCCCATCCTTCTAGGTCTTCAGAGAGAGCCAGGCTGGGCTCCCTGTACTACACAGCAGCTTACCACTAGCTATCTATTTTATACACGCCAAAACAGAGTAACGAGACCAAAATAAGTTGCACAGAAAGGGAAAAACGAATAAGTAAACAGGGAAGGATGGAATTCAAACAGAAAGGTTAGTAAAATAACAAAATAACTGAAAATGTTGATTTACTCGAAAAACAAATGTGACTCATACATTAAACATTAACACTGATACAATAATAATTAATCCACTTTCACTGAGTGAATCAAAAGAAGGTGATTTAGTCAAATCTAGATAAAAATGAAGTTAAGGTTAGAAATAATTGTACCATTTCAACCACAAATTACAAAGAAAATGAATAATGGACATCTGATACCAGGATTAAGGAATTCTGATTATTTAAATATTAAGGCAATTAATGAATGAAATATGACAAAACTCCTTATCAAATAAATAATTCCTAAATATATACAGGGCATAATCTGCAGCAACATGAATGGATTTAGTGATGATCACCACTCCAGTGTTCTTGCCTGGAGAATCCCAGGGGCGGCAGAGCCTGGTGGGCTGCTGTCTATGGCATCACACAGAGTCGGACACGACTGAAGGGACTTAGCAGCAGCAGCAGCAGCAGCAGCATACTAAGTGAAGTCAGCCAGATAAAGGCAAATATCATATGATATCACTTATATACAGAATCTAAAAAAATAATATAAATGGACTTATTTCCAAAACTGAAACAGACACACAAACACAGAAAACACATCTAAGGTTATCTAAGTAGAAAGGGTAGGAGGGATAGAATAGAAGTTTGGGATTAATAGATACACACTCTTCTATATAAAATAGGTAAGTGACAAGGACCTACTGTTAAGTACAGGGAATTATACTCACTATCTTGTGATAACCTACAAGGAAAAAGAATGTGACAGAGAATATGATTCTTATAACTGATTCTTATAACTGAATCACTATGCTGTACACCTGAAACTAACACAACATTATAAGTCAACTATACTTCAATAAAAATTTAAAGAAAATAGGAACAATAATTTTAAATAAAGTAAATACATACAGAATAATTCAATCTTTCTTATCATAATTCAAAAATACTTCATAACCTTACAGTATCTAAAGACAAACTATAAATATCATTTTTGCTTTAAAGAAGTTTCTGAGGTTCAACAATACTCCACCCGTGACTAAGGTTATGTGATCTATGACTGGGAAAATGCTGGATGTTCTAATACTCTCATTCACTCCCCAAAACGACCCTGACAGGTAAGTGGTATCCTCATTCAACAGCTTAGAAACCTTAAGATCAAGAAGTTTATTACATGCCCCTAGACACACAGGGCTCCAGGTTGGACAGTCAAGAGAATGCCCTCAGATGTGAATTCCTCCTGCCCTTCAGCATAGCTACCACTTTCAAAATTTTATTATAATTTTAAACTCATATGTTTTAATTAATAGGCTGATACAACACAATACTAAGAAATCAAAATTTCAGTCATGCATTTGCAAAAGTCATATGTTTAACACATTAAATGTGCATTAAGAGTTGAAAATACAGAAAAAACTATGCAGATCCCACTGTGCAATCCGAACAGCAAGTTACTAATAGCAACCCAGGTCGTCAGAGGATAGAAAGTTACTCAGTCATCCAGGTACAGGAAGCTCAGAAACAAGGGCAGCCACTGACAAAGGCGGTTTATGAGGAAACTATAAGCTTTAAGGATCACAAGTACCATGTCTGGAAATAGATTTTTTTTAAGAAGAAGGGTATTCTATTAAGATTTGAAATGAAGTAAAGAAGAGACTATTTGCCTATGTTCCATCTGCTAAAATAATGGCATCACTTTTGGCAGAAACTATCTCAATCACTTTTTAAAGGTAACTTCATACGTAAAATAAAGAAGCCCAGTCAATGCCTCTCTGCAGTAACAAAGAAACCTTTAGATTATACAAGCCTCTACATGTACTATGAAGGATGACAGAAACTTATTTGGGGATTTAAACCAGTGAGATAAATTCATTTGGTATTATGGAGGAAAACAGACATTTGTCTAAAAGATAAAGACAGAAGGTCTCATTTTCTTTGATAATTCAACAAAAGAAATTGTTCAAATTAACAGTATTATTATTATTAGCCAAAATCATTATTTCTAACTCAACACATTTTAGGTCAGCCTTCTTTTACTTTTCTTTTGGCTCTCTCTCCTCCCATCTCTGCACATTCACACATTTTCTGGTCCCCCAAATTATGAGACTTCCTGCCAGTCAGAAATTGACTGAATGAGCTTTACCTGGCCTGTCAGGAGAGAGATGACTAGCCAAGACAAAGAATGATTTCTTGTTCTACATTAAATGTATGTTGAAAATACCAGAAAAAATACGAGTCGATTTCAGCTTCATGGTCTACACTGATTTCCAGAAATCTCACTATTAACATTCACACTCATAAATTATCTGTTTGGGTAGATATGCATTGCTTTCCTGGTGGCTCANAAATGTATGTTGAAAATACCAGAAAAAATACGAGTCGATTTCAGCTTCATGGTCTACACTGATTTCCAGAAATCTCACTATTAACATTCACACTCATAAATTATCTGTTTGGGTAGATATGCATTGCTTTCCTGGTGGCTCAGTGGTAAAGTTTCTACCTGCCAATGAAGGAGACTCAAGTTTGATCTCTGGGATGGGAAGATCCCCTGAAGAAGGAAATGGCAACCCAGTATTTTTGCCTGGAGAATCCCATCAACCAAGAGCCTGTCTGGCTGTAGTCCATGGGTAAAGAGTAGGACACCACTGAGCCACTGAGCATGCATGCAGTCATCAAGCATCGTCAAGGACTTTTAGTCCCTCTTCAAGGGCTACAGATAATATTCTGAGCCGTGTCCTGTAAACTGTCTTGGGTGTACTAAACCTGCACCAGGTTTAGTTAACTACATGGTGACCAATTGTAGCTATGATATAAGCTGCCACAATTCCAAGAACTGGTCTCAAGGAATGGAAACAAACAACCCTGGAACTGAAGATTAACTGTACTTAAAACAATCAAGATGACACTGGTCAGACCACTGATGACCAATTTCAAGACGACTACCAGGGGTGACTGCACTGTTTCTGCATGGAGCGCCTTCTCTTGTCTGTAAAACCTCTTGCCCTCGATTGTTGGATGCAGGAAGGTGGGGGAATTGGGGTTTAGACAGGTGTTGGCCCTTCCCCCGCCCTCAGCTCCCTGCATCCAAAGTAAAGCAAATTTTCCACTAACCTGACCTCTTTATTGGCTTTTGAGCAGTGAGCAGCTGGATCCCACTTTCGGTCACTGTTCTACCCAAGCTAGAGTTCCTCTGCTTCTGCTCAGGATAACTCACCCTCTTCATAGCAATGGTTTCCAATCCTTCTTGGGCCCTAAGGCACTTTTCTTTTTCTAGGAATTCGATCTCTTGTGCAATTACACATACTCAAGTTACACTCATCACAAATAAGCCAACAAAACAATACCACTCAAATGCATGACTGCCTCGCTGTCTAAAGCTTCTTGAACACATGGTTGATTCTCATTGTCAATATATCTTCACCAACCATTCATTCACTAATCCAACAGCTCCCACTCCCACCACCTCATTCAAAGCCCCATTAAAATGGCTTTTCTTATGGTTCCTATCGATATCCCAATTGCAAATTCCAAAAGATAACTCTCAGTCTGCAATTCACTGGATCTTTTTGCATCATTTGTCACAGCTGACCATTCCTGCTCTTCACAAAGTCCCCACTCTTCTGCTAAAACTACCGTATGGTCATTCCTTCTCTGAAGCCCTTATCCTCACTTTCTCTTTAGTACCGGTTTTCTCTATAATTTATATCCTATACCTTCTATTTCTTCCTGTAAGTGATAATTTAAGCATATCACTTCAACTGCTCCTACTTGGCTGAAAACTTCCAAATAGTTCATTTCTAGACTTATGATCATGACTCTGTATCTCAAAATAAATATTGGTCACGTTTATTAAATAACTGAGTAGAAAACATAAATGTATAAAATGTAAACCCTCATCCTTTCATCTGGCTATAGCCCAGAGATGTCAATCATCTGTATGTTTATCTAATGAAAATCTCCAATCTTGATCTCTTAAACATCCAACCACTAGAATTCAACATGGCCAGCTCTGATTTTCTCATTTTCATAGATTTTTTGAATGACCTACCTGAAATACAGGCTTAAAACTCAGGATCAGTTCCCTGTCAACTCAAAAGCAGTGCCATTAGTTGAAGAATCTTTTTAGAAGGTCACCCTTACACCAGATCCCTTGCTGTGTGTTACAGAAATAAGACTGTCCCAGCCTCAGGACCATCACCACTTAAAGGAAGGGAACTTTTGAGAAACTATGTGGAGTTGGAGACAGAAACTTGTGGAACTGGGAGCAGAGGAAACAGGTAAGACTTCGAGATGAGATGCTAGTGTTTTTAGTCTAAAGGATGAGTGAGAGTGAAAAAAATAACAGGGCAGGAAAGTGAGTGTGGAAGGCAGAGATGAAGTATCAATAGATAAGGCTGACTAGTGAAGAATATGGTTCCCACACCCAGCTCGAGAGCTGGTGTTTTATCTAACCGATTGATGATACTCAAAATTATGATGCATATAAATAATCTGGGCTGTTCTTATAAATCCTCATCTGGTCCCCAACCCTAGAGATTATGTCATCAGGTCTGAGCCTGTGCCAGAGAACTTACCTTATTTATTTATTTATTCATTTTGGCTGTGCTGGGTCTTCACTGCTGTGTGTACTCTCTAGTTGAGAGTGAAGGGGCTTCTCACTTGGTGGTTTCTCTTGCTGTGGAGCATGGGTTCTAAAGCATGGGTTCAGTAGTTGTGGCATACAGGCTTGCTTACCCTGCAGCATGTGGAATCTTCCCAGACCAGGAATGGAATCCATGACACCTGCATTGGCAGGCGGATTCTTAACCACCGGACCACGAGGGGAGCCAAGAAACTTGCATTTCTAACAAAGGCCACAGGTGGCTTTGGTACTGGGCCTTCCATGGAACATATAGATATCCTTACAGAGAGTGTAGAGTCCTGAAAGAGTTCTCAGCAAGCATGGGTAATGGTCAGACTTGCTTTGCGTGTGTCTCTCTAGAAAGTAGGTGAAAGATTAATATGCGGAGTGCATCCAAGGGACCACTAGCAAGGACACTTCAGTAGGCCAGAACAGAGGGACAGGGGGCCCGACTCAGACAATGTTGGAATAGTCTAAAGAGAAATTTAAGACAAATTCATGGCAGATGAAACAGGTGACAGCAGGTGGACAATTATATCTTGGTGGTGAGAGAGAGATGAGAATAATGGCCAGGTCACATCCGTTCGTGACTACTGGAAAAACCACAGCTTTGACTATTCAGATTTTTGTCAGCAAAGTGATGGCCCTGCTTTTTAAAACCTAGGCAGTGTATTAAAAAGCAGAGACATTACTTTTCTTACAAAGGTCCATCTAGTCAAAACTATGGTTTTCCCAGTAGTCATGTATGGATGTGATAGATGGATTATAAAGAAAGCTGAGTGCTGAAAAATGGATGCTTTTGAACTGCGATGTTGGAGACCACTCTTGAGAGTCCCTTGGACTGAAAGGAGATCAAACCAGTCAATCCTAAAGGAAATCAGTCCTGAACATTCATTGAAAGAACTGATGCTGAAGCTGAAACTCCATACTTTGACCACCTGATGCAAATAACTGACTCATTGGAAAAGACCCTGATGCTGGGAAAGATTGAAAGCAGGAGGAGAAGGGGACGACAGAAGATAAGATGGTTGGATGGGATCACCGACTTAATGGAAGTGAGTTTGAGCAAACTCCAGGAAACAGTAAAGGACAGGGAAGCCTGGCATGCTACAATTCATGGGGTCACAAAGAATCAGACATGACTTAGTGCCTGAATAACGACAGTCTAGAATAAAGCAGAAGTCTAGTTTATGCGACAACCACAGTGCTACCAGGACCAGGGTATCCGACATGCAGAGGAGGAGGCTGGGTTGGGCTGAGCTCAAGGATTTCAGTCATCAACCAAAAGATGAGTAACAAAGACCATAAGAGTGGATACATTCATAGAGCAAATCCAAAATTCAGCAGGACACATCATACACTTTACAACCTCACCCTTGACTCCTTCAACCTTCTGTTTAACTACTGTCTACTACCTTATCATTGGAAAAGACCCTGATGCTGGATTGAAAGCAGGAGGAGAAGGGGACAGCAGAAGATCAGGTGGTTGGATGGCATCACCGACTCAGTGGACGTGAGTTTGGGTGGGCTCCGGGAGTTGGTGTTGGACAAGGAGGCCTGGCGTGCGGCAGTTCATGGGGTTGCAAAGAGTTGGACACGACTGAGCGACTGAGCTGAACTGAACTACCTTAGCTTCTTATAAAATATGTTTGTGATTTTGTCATAAAGTATTTCAAGCAAAAAGAAAAGTCCAGAAAATATTAGTATAAACACTTAGTATCTATTCCCCCACTTCCACAGGTCTTAATATTCTGCCAAATTTGCTTCAGAATTTTCAAAAGAAATTAATTATTGATGATACAGTTGAAGACCCCATGTTCCCTCTCATAATCCCATAGTCCTCCTCATCGCCATGGAGAAAACTTTTATGCTTATTTTGGTCTTAATTATTTCTTGAATGTTTTTATATGATCCCTAATATTCTATTGCTTTTCATGTTTCTACACTTTACATATGCTCTATCAAACTCTAAGGATTGTCTATAATTTACTTTTCCTAATTCAATGCTATACTTTTGACTACATCCATATAAAATAGGTTTTATTTATTTCAAGGCTGTATAGTACATTGTACAAATTTACCACAGTTTACCCACAAGATTACAACTTGATGGACTTGCAAGGAGTTATTTAACAATCCATCTGCATTCTATGCCACAGCCAAACAACTACCTGTGGTCCTGAACATCTCACCTTTGTTCATCTCATCTCCACCTGAAGTATCCCTCCCAGCATCAGCACTTTAGCAAAAAGTATGTTTTTTCCCCTTTGGCTTCCTTCAAACTTCTCAGTATTCAACTATACAGAACACAAAATGGGCATGCAGTAATTATTTACTGGATTTACAAAAGTATTTAGTTCCTGAAGATTTCTTTAGAGAACTTCTACTATGTTTCACTTGTTAAGAGTAACATACGGTGGTTTCAAAGACTTCCTACCTTCCTGGCTCTGATGGTGAAGAAAGAGAGAAGCCACAAATATATAGTGACGTGTGTGTGTGTGTGTGTGTGTGTGTGTGTGTGTGTGTGTGTGTAAGAGGACACTTAAAGAAATTTTAATTTTTTAAAGAGATGAAATATTCAACCTAAAAACAAATGGGGAAAATAATATTATGAAATAAAATAGAACAAATTAAATATCAATTTTCAACGATGCATTGATGACCTACATCATTCATGTGTCTGTGCCAATTTAAGTTTCCGCAGAACACATATTCAATAAAAACAACAATTAGGAGACCACACCAGACTAAGCAAAGGTGAGAGAACAGCTTATCACAAGAATTTATCATGTTCCCAGACAGTAAAATTATGCACCACTTCTACATCTATGGGCTTCCCTGGTGGCTCAGAGGTTAAAGCGTCTTCCTGGAATGTGGGAGACCCGGGTTCGATCCCTGGGTTGGGAAGATCCCCTGGAGAAGGAAATGGCAACCCGCTCCAGTACTCTTGCCTGGAGAATCCCATGGAGGGAGGAGCCTGGTGGGCTACAGTCCATGGGATCTCAAAGAGTCGGATACGACCGAGCGACTTCACTTTCACTTTCACTTCTACATCTATAGTTATTTATACACACTAGCAGTAGACATGGCCATTTTCACCTACAAACAGTGAAAATTATACCCAAAATGTAAACTAAAAAATTTACATAGCAAATTCAGAAACAGGTATTAAGAATGACAGTAACCCCAAAATGAAGAATGAATGCTGACTGATAAGACTGAATGCTGATATATATGGAATTGAGAAAGATGGTAATGATGATCCTATGTTAAGGCAGCAAAAGAGACACAGATGTAAAGAACAGACTTTTGGACCCTGTGGGAGAAGGCGAGAGTAGGATAATTTGAGAGAATAGCATTGAAACATGTATATTACCATATGTAATACAGATGACCAGTACAAGTTCGATGCATGAAGCAGGGCACTCAAAGCTGATGCTCTGGGACAACTCAGAGGGATGGGATGGGGAGAGAGGTGGGAGGGGGGTTCAGGATGGGGAGACACATGTGTACCTGTGGGTGATTCATATTGATGTATGGCAACAAACACCACAGTATGTAAATAAATTATCCTCCAATTTAATTAATTAAAATAATAAAGATACCATTTAGAAATCCTGGCATCCAATCTCTGATTCATTCCCAAAGAGACTATTTGCCCAGATACCAAAGAAAATCTAGTTAAAGAGCTCAACTTTCTTTTAATTCCATTAGAAATACTTTTCTCTATTACCCATGGGGCCTTCTTTCTCTGAAATGGAATAAAGGAACATAATAGTCCTATATCATCCCACATTTAATTTACAGCAGATACACCACTTCAAACATACATGTGAGCTTGCATGTCCATTAATGCAACTGTGTCAGGAAACAAAGCAAAACATGAAACCCAGTATTGCTGGGAGAAAGCTGCTCCTGGCTTTGTATGCTTGCATCATGGTGTGTGTAAATGTGTTTATAATTATACAGAGAGACATGCATTTATCATCTACACATATACATTTAATGTTTATGTGTACACATATATACATGCATTTCACCTGTAAAAATTTTGAAAGCAAATAATAGAGGATTTCATATGATCATTGTACCCAAATACAAATCACTTAAAAATACTTTTGACTTAGATTTTTTTTTTTTTTTTACTTTACAATACTGTATTGGTTTTGCCATACATCAACATGAATCCACCACGGGTGTACTTAGATTTCTTAAAGTCCTAAATTTTAAAAGTGGAAAATGTAAGCTTCTGTTCTTCCATTTCATTAAAATTATATCCATTGTTAAAGATAGTAATTGAAATTCAATCTAATTTTTGTTTGTTGGATTTTATCTTTTTTCTTGTAGTATAGTTGATTTGCAATGCTGTATCAGGTTCAGGCAGACAGCATAATGATTCAGCTATATATATATATATATATATATACAGATTTTTTCATATTCTCTTCCATGATGGTTTATCACAGGATATTGCATATAGTTCCCTGTGCTATACAGTAGGACCTCATTGTTTATCTATTTGATTTTTTCTTCCTTGCTTAAACTCTAGAATGTTTATGGCACATGTTGAGGGGTGGTTTGGACTCCTCTTTTGTAGGAATAATCATTTTCTCTCTTTGACTCAACTATATTTTTATCATCACTTCTAAAACATGTGATACAATGCAGTGTAAAACTATAATTTTAAGAGTAGACAGATGAGTAATGGGAGCTGACGTCTTGGTTCTTCCCTGTGTTATAATTAGGAATTCCTGGAAGGTAGCTTAGGGGGACAGTTTCCAAAAAAAAAAAATAAGAAAAAAGATTTATGATGTACTTTGAAGAAATTTTGAGCATGGACAAAGGCTTCTCTTTGAAGTCTGGGGATATAATTAAAGTGGAAATAGACTTTGGTTTCATAAAGCTCTTATAATTTCCTCTCTGCACACTTAGATTCTGGCTACCCCTCAGTATTGTCTGAGGGCATCTCAAGATGAGAAAAGGGATTAAACATGGGCTTTATTTGTAGCTCAATGGCATTTGCAAATGGGATTTTTTTCCCTCAATTACATGTAACAGGTAGTTTTTTAGTAATTTTTTTTTTAGAAAAGTTTGGGATTTACAGAAAAATTGTGAAAATAGTAGTGTACCCATCAATCCTAACCTTGCTTCCCATTATTAACATTAAAATCCCTAGGGTACATTTGTCATAATTAACAAACTGATACTGCTCCATTATCATTAGCAAAGGTCAAAGATTTATTATGTTTCTTTAGTTTTCACCTACAGTCCCATTTCTGTTCCAGGACATCATACTGACATGGAGTTATTGTATTAATACTACCTTAGGCTTCCCTTTCGGCTAAACAGTAAAGGTGGTGCTAGTGGTAAAGAGTCTGCTTTGCCAAAGCAGGAGACACAGGAGACATGGGTTCAATCCCTCCGTTGGGAAGATCCTCTAAGAAGGAAATGACAACCATTCCAGTATTCTTGCATGGAAAATTCCATGGACAAAGGAGCCTGGCAGGGTTCAATGCCTCAAAGAGCTGGACATGACCGAGTCACTAAGCAGCATGGTTCCCTTTACTTAGATAGTTTCTCAGATCTCTTTCTCTCTCTCTCTCTCTCTCTCTCTCTCTCTCTCTCTCTTTTTTTAGCTGACCTTAACAGCTTTCAGGAGCACCAGTCAGGCATTTTGTTGAACAGCCCTTAACTAAGATTTGCCTGATGGGCTTTCCCGGTAGCTCAGACGGTAAAGCATCTGCCTGCAATGCAGGAGACCTGGGTTTAATCCCCGGGTCAGGAAGATCCCCTGGTAGAAGGAAAGGGCAACACACTCCAGTACTCTTGCCTGGAAAATTCCATGGATGGAGGAGCCTGGTAAGCTACAGACAGACACATATCTGTCCTCCTGTTGAGCAACACTCCACAGCACAGATGCACCAGACTTATTTTAAGCATTCACTGGAGGAAAGACACTTAGGCTGCTTCCAATTTGTGGCTTTCACAAATAAAACTGCTATGAAAATTCATATATAGATTCTGTTGGTGAGAGTATAGTTTTCATTTATCTGGAATAAATGGCAAAGTGCGATTCTGGATCATATAGTAAGTCCATGTTTAGTAAAAGAAACCACCAAGCTATTTCCCCAAGTGCCTGTAGCATTTCACTTTCCCAACAGTATCACATCACCTCCAAAAACTATCACACTGGGGGCTAGGATTTCAACATATGAATTTGAGGGACACAAACATTCAGTCCATTAATACCCAGAAACTGGTAGAGATAAGAAACGAATCCAGTTCTGTCTGATTCCAGAATTAATCTCTTAAACACAACATATGTATAATTATTCCAAAGAACAGCTGAATATTGGGAGTAGTAAGACAGAGGGGATATGTGAAAATAAATCCACACAATTACTGGTAAGGAAAAGCTATATTTTCTATGGGTAGATGTGTTAATGATTTATTTATAATAGTATGATAACTGAAGAATTAATTATAGCTAGGAAACAAATATCGATAATCTTCAGCAGAAATTCCATCGTTTTGGATCATGGTTTCTATATGAAAAAAAGGTGGGGGGTAGACACTGGATTTGAGGGAATGAGGAGAGTTTTGTTAGGATTTAGCCAAAAAAGAAAGAAGGGGGCAGATAGTGAATTTAAACTGAGAAACTGATTTTTTTCTGGAGGTCATGAAAAGAGATTACAAGACAAAGTATCTAATTCTTAGCAAGCTGGAATGAAGCCGGACATTGAGCAAGGGAAGCCTTCAGGATTCATCAATAGTATAGTAGCCGGACTCTGCATATATTTCATTGAGCTGTGGTCTCCATCTGAAGAATGAGCTGGGAAATTCCTGGAGGCCAGGCAGCCTGTGTTTGTAGACACTAAATGTGCTACACTCAGTCCCAAGGTATGCAGAAAAGGGTGCCCTCCCACATTGTTAATGAGAATGTAAATTGGTGCAACTTCTATGGAGAACAGTACAGAAAACTAAAAAAGTACAGCTACCATATCATCCTGCAAAGCCACTCCTGGGCATTATCTGGACAAAACGGTAATCTGAAAAGGTGTGCACCAGTATGGTCACAGCAGCACTGTCAAGACATGGAAACAACCCATCTGTCCATCAGCAGAGGAGAGGGTAAAGGAGATATGGCATATATAAACAACGGACTATTACTTGGGAAAAAAAGAATGAAGTAATGCCATTTGCGGCAACATGAATGGAGTGGAAGATGATCCTACTAAGTGAAGCCAGATAAAGAAAGACAAATACTGTATGATAACACTTATATGGAGAAACTAAAATATGATATAGTGAACTTCTCTATAAAATAGAAACAGAAATTCAGGCATATAGAACCGACCTGTGGTTGCCAAGTGACAGACTGGGAGTTCAGGATGCGAACGCAAACTATTATATACAGGATGGATAAACAACAAGGTGCTACTCTATAGCACAGAAAACTATATTTAGTATCATGTAACAAACCATGGAAAAGATTTTATATATATATATGTAACTGAATCACTTTGCCATACAGCAGAAATTAACACAACATTGTAAATCAACTATACTTCAATTAAACAAATTTAAAAAATACAAGCTCAGTCCCTTGTACACAGTAGATACTCAAATGATCATGCGTTCCTAACCTCTAATGATTAGGAAGTAGCTCTGCACTCAGGGCAAATGCTCTTAGAACATTCTCTCTCTCTCTCCCTCTGTCCCTTGGTCCCTCTGTCCTTCCCTCCTTTCTTCTTCCTTTCTGGCAGGTGAGGAAATAATAGGGAGGCAAAGCCAAAAACTATCCCTATATCCTGATTATCAACAGCATTAGCCTCATCTGTGAAAGTTCATGAGATTTCACAATTTTAATAAAAGGAATCAATCAAAGTCTTCAGGAGAAAAAAGAGGCAAACTCAAGATGTATTTAAGTATACAGTCACTACTGTATAAATATTTACATTTTTTTGTTGACATTGGATATATTCAGCAGGATATCATATAATAGTCCATACACACATTTACTTAAAATTATAGACTATAAAATAAAAAGAATGCTGCTAAAAAAAAGCTGGAGACATTTTAAATAAAACTTCAAGAGCTATTTTCCCCTCCATGTTTACAGTTATAATCCTTTGAGATGCAAATCACACCCATCCTCATGTTTTGGACAGAGGCTTCCAGTTGGGAAGTTGATGCCCACAGTACACTAACAGAAAGACCCAGATGCAAAGCTTAGGTTTAAAAAGGCTGTCTTTTAACAATAAGTCCTCTTGTGCCCCCCTTCTCTTCAAAGAGTAGAGATCCTGGAAGATTTCTTACACACCCTGGGCACCATTGGCACATAATTTATACACGCAAACATTTTGCATCTTTCAGCTAAGAACCAGCCTACCTAGATCTCATGGGTTAACAGCTTACTTTCTGTAACAGCTTTTATTGAGATCTAATTCATATCCACACAACTCGCCCATATGAAGTGCATAATTCAATGTTTTATGTAAATTCACAGTTGTAGAATTCAGTACATTTTAAACTAATTAATTGGTTATTAGTATGGGATTACCTTTTAAAAATTACCATTTACACTTATCATTTCACAAAATATTGGATTAAAATGCTCTCAGAATACAGTTCTTCCTATAGAAAGATACTTAATCGGTTAAGTTATGGAGCATATATAGACACAGAAAGTATGAAACTGAAAGTTGCTCAGTCGTTTTCAATCTTTGCGACCCCATGGACTGTATAGCCCATGGAATTCTCTAGGCCAGAATACTGGAGTGGGTCGGCTTTCTCTTCTCCAGGGGATCTTCCTAAACCAGGGATCAAACCCAGGTCTCCCACACTGCAGGTGGATTCTCTATCAGCTGAGCCACAAGGAAAGCCCATAAAGACACAGAAGAACCTGTCAAATCCTCTCTCCATGCCCCAGGTAAAACACAAGCACTGCAGTGAAGGTTCCAGAAAAATAATTTGGAGAACATCTTTATATCATTTTACTGCTGCCACCCTAGCACACCATCTATTCTGAATTGTAAACATAAGGGGGGAAGTTGTATTTAGGCCTTAAGTCTGTTTTCCACTTACATATTAAAAAATACATATTTTAAAACCAAATCCCCTGGCTAGAATCATATAATAGAAGCTCTAAAATGCTTATTTTGTAAAATCTTTAACAAATTAAGTTAATCCAACTTTAATTTATCTAATCTACATGAGTTATATTCAGTGGAACATTTTGCTTATATGTGAAGCTGTTAGCTTTCAAACTATCAGAGTGTTAAAAAAATAATTCTGCATGAACAGTAAATAATGCTTTTTTGTTTTTTTTTGGTTTTCATTTGTTTCTCAAGTAGATTCAAACTTAAAATCACGTGTCTAACATTCAAAAAAGTTTTGCTTCAAATCCAATTAAATTCCATTAGTAAGAAAAAAAAAAACACTTTTTAAATTTTAAATGCCCTTAGTTTTCTAAAGTGATATTCTTACCAACTTGACATTGCTCAATGAATCACTTCCACCACATCAACTTTAACTCATAACTGAAGACATTTCATTGTTTTTTGTCTTATGGGTAATCTTTTTAACAGGCACTTTTAAAATGTGGTTATTCTTAAACTATTGTTTCTCCTTAGATATAACTATTGTTGGGGAATTTAAGAAATCATAATCATTTTAATCCTGAAGATATGCTACATATATGCAGTTAAACAGAGCACATATTCCACTTAGGAAAAATGAGGAAAACAGGAATTAAAAGGTTGTATCTGTAAGACTAGATCCCTTAGATAGGTATGGAGTATTTTTACTAATTGTCATACTGAATATCCTTGGAATGTAAAATCTATGACATTATCAAAACAGATATTACCAAATTTCCTGAAGGAACACTCTTTTAATATATAGTTTGTAATGGTTCTTAGTACTGTATTAGGCTGTAGGTTAATAAGATGCTGCCTAAAAGTAAAGAGATTCTACAACATGACTCACTAAACAAGAACACATTTTCAGTACTATGCATAAAGTACCCTCTTTTCAGGCCCAGAAAAACATTGACTTGTTTCAAAATATGCTTTCCATCTGAAATTTTATATATATATATATATACATACACATACATATATATATATATATATATATATATATATATACATACAAGTTTGTAAATCAAGAATATGAAGTATACCATGGAAAAATTATTTATATCAGCATATCTGAAAAAAGGAAAGCAAAGCATCACCTTTTTTAAAAATTGAGGTATAGTTGCTTTACAATCTTATGTTAGTTTCTATGTACAACAAAGTCAATACATATATACCCTTCCTCCTGGACCTTCCTCCCCCTCCCCCATCACAGAGCACCTTCTAAGTCATCACCGAGCACCAGGCTGAGCTTCTGTGCTACAGAGCAGCTTCACACCAGCTACCTACTTTACACATGGTACTGTATGTATGCCACTACTTATCTCCCAATGCATCCCAGCCTGGCCCCCACCTTCCCAATGCCCATATTTCTGTTCTCTATATTTGCATCTCTATTCCTGCCCTGCAATAGGTTCCTCTCTACCACTTTTCTACATTCCACATACATGTCTCATGGAAGTAACCTAAATGTCCATGGACAGATGAATAGATAAAATAGATGTGGTGCATAAATACAATGGAATATAGGTGGTGGTGGTGTTCAGTCACTAAGTTCTGCCCGACTCTTTGCAATCCCATGGACTGCAGCACATCAGTCTCCTCTGTCTACCACTATCTCCCAGAGATTCTTCAAATTCATGTCCATTGAGTCGCTGATGCTATCTAACCTTCTCAATTTCTGCTGCCCTCTTCTTTTGCCTTCAGTCTTTCCCAGCATCAGGGTCTCTTCCAAAGTGTTTCTTCGCATCAGAGGGCCAAAGTATTAGAGCTTCAGCTTCAACATCAGTCCTTCCAGTGAATACTCAGGATTGATTTCCTTTAGGATTTGATCTCCTTGCTGTCCAAAGGGCTTTCAAGAGTCTTCTCCAGCATCACAATTCAGAAGCATTACATCTTCAGCACTCAGCCTTCTGTGAAGTCCAACGCTCACATACATGTGTGACTAATGGAAAAACCATAGTTTTGACTATACGGACCTTTGTTGGCAAAGTGATGTCTCTTCATTTTAATATGCTGTCTAGGTTTGTCACAGCTTTTCTTCCAAGGAGCAAACGTCTTTTAATTTCATGGTTGCAATCCCCATCTGCAGGGATTTTGGAGTCCAAGAAAATAAAATTTTTCACTGTTTCCATTTATTCCCCTTCTATTTGCAATGAAGTGATGGGACTGGATTCCATGATCTAAGTTTTTGAATATTGACCTTTATGCCCGCTTTTATACTCTCCTCTTTTATCCTCATGAAGAGGCTCCAAAGTGCTTTTTCACTTTCTGCCATTAGAGTGGTATCATTTTTGTATCTGAGATTGTTGCTATTTCTCCAGCAATACTCATTACAGTATTTGATTCATTCAGCCCACCATTTCATATGATGTACTCTGCATATAAGTTAAATAAACAAGGTAACAATAACAGGCTTGTCATATTCCTTTCCTATTTTTGAACCTGTCAGTTGTTCCATGTAAGGTTCTAACTGTTGCTTCTTGACCCAAATACAGGTTTCTCAGGAGACAGGTAAAGTGGTCTAGTATTCTCATCTCTTTCAGAATTTTCCACAGTTGTGATCCATACAGTCAAAAGCTTTAGTGCACACAATGAAGCAGAAGTAGATATTTTTCTGGAATTCCGTTGCTTTCTCTATGATTCAGCGAATGCTGGAAATTTCACCTCTGGTTTCTCTGCCTTTTCTAAATCCAGCTTGAACATCTGAAAGTTCACGGTTCATGTACTGCTGAAGCCTAGCTTGAAGGATTTTGACTCTTACTAGCATGCGAAATAACTACAACTGTTTGACAGTTTGAACATTCTTTGTCACTGCCCTTCTTTAGAATTGGAATGAAAACTGACCTTTATCAGTCCTGTGGCCACTGCTGAGTTTTCCAAATTTGCGGACATATTGAGTGCAGCACTTTAACAGCGTTTTTAGTATTTTAAATAGCTCAGCAGGATTAGCATCACCTCCACTAGCTTTGTTCATAGTACTGTTTCTAAGGCCCACCTGACTTCACACTCCAGGCTCTAGGTGAGTGACCACACCATCATGGTTGTCTTGGTCATTAAGACCTTTTTTCTTTTTTCTTCCAAATATTCTTGCCTCCTCTTCTTTATCTCTTTTGCCTCTGTTAGGTCCTTCCTATCTCTGTCCTGTATTGTGCCCATCCTTGCATGAAATGTTCCCTTGATATCTCAATTTTCTTCAAGAGATCTCTAGCCTTTCCTATTCTATTGTTTTCCTCTACTTCTATGCAATATTCATTTAAGGTCTTCTTCTTTCTCCTTGATATTCTCTGGACCACTGCATTCAATTGGGTGTATCTTTCCCTTTCTCCCTTAACTTTTGCTTCTCTTCCTTTCCTCAGCTATTTGTAAAGCTTTCTCAGACAACAACTTTGCCTTCCTGCATTTCTTTTTCTTTGAGATGGTTTTGGTCACTGCCTCCTGTACAATTAGGAACCTCCATTCATAGTTCTTCAGGCACTCTGTCTACCAGGCCTAATCCCTTGAATCTATTCATCACCTCCACTGTATAATCATAAGGGATTTGATTTAGGTCATAACTGAATGACCTAATTGTTTTCCCTACTTTATTCAATTTAAGCCTGAATTTTGCGATAAAGAGATCATGATATGAGCCACAGTCATCTTTGGCTCTTGTTTTTGCTGACTGTATAGAACTTCTCCATCTTGGACTGCAAAGGATATAATAAATCTCATTTTGGTATTGAACATTTGGTGATGTCTATGTGTAGACTTGGCTCTTGTGTTGGAAAAATGTGTTTGCCATAAACAGAGTGTTCTATTGACAAAACTCTGTTAGCCTTTGCCCAGCTTCATTTTGTTCTCCAAGGCCAAACCTGCCTGTTACTCCAGGTATCTCTTGACTTCTTACTTTTGCATTCCAACCCCCAAGATGATAGTGGAATATAACTCAGTCATAAAAAGGAATAAAACTGAGTCATTTGCAGACATGTAGATGGACCTAGAGATTGTCATACAGAGTAAAGCAAGGCAAACTATTATTTTAAGGAAAGCTGGCTTCACAAATCTTATTTTCTCACTCATCTCCTTACAAATTAAAAAAGGAAAACTAGCAATTCAGTACAAAAAAGTACACGTACCTTTTTCTCCATCCAAGAAATCCCTAACCTTCCTATATGACCCCCACATTTCATAATCTTAATCTGACTAAAGAATTTATTGGGATAGATAAAGGAGTATATCAAAGGATTTAAGTAAAATCATCTGAACCTCCCCCACTGAAAAGGAAGTGATTCCCGAGGAGGAAACCTGACAACTCAGAGGACAGCCTGGTCCCAGGTCCTCAGGAGCATCCGTCCTGCATCTCCTGAACCCGTCCTGTATCTCCCTCTCCCCCCAGCTCCACATGTAATAACCCTCAGGCAGTTGCCTACCTGGGCTCTGTCCTCCAGGGGAAGCAAAAAGGATGGTAGCAAAGCTGAGGACCAGGGAGAAGGCCCCCAAGGATGTGTCCCAGTACCCGGATAACAGGCACTGAAATGCTATCAGGACCTGAAGGAGGTTCAGTCAGCTGTGACTTCTGTAGTCACTAGAATACAACAGGACAGCATCAATTTGGATAGAGTCACGGCAACCCACTCCAGTATTCTTGCCTGGAGAATCCCCATGGACAGAGGAGCCCGGTGGACTTCAATCCATGGGGTCACAAAGAGTCGGATACGACTGAGCGACTAAGTACAACACCTATGTGAAACTTAACTGGAGTTTCAAAATACCTTAGCTCTCTAAAAACAGAACTAGTCTTATTAATGTATCAGCCTCTGGTCAACCTGCCTGTTTGAAGGTGTATCACACAGGCAGCCAGGCCACCTTGTCATCTCACCTAAGCCCTGTCTCCTTTGTCCCCTGTAACAATTCTGCAAAGTGGATACTGTCATCATCTCTGCAGATGGAAACCACTGAGGCTATAGATAGAACACTAAAATGGTAGATGAGGCTTTGAGCATGGAAGAGTCTGGCTTCAAATTCTATACTCTCTCCAAACTTCTGCCGTACCTCAAGAAAAATGTCTTCAAGAAAAATGTGTCAAGATAATTTCGAAGTTAGCTTAAATCAGCAGACTTCAATATAAAAGAAAAAACAAACCATCTTAGCAAGTTTATTTTGAGAGTACATAAATTCTACTTCAAAAAATCTTAATAAGAAGGGAAACTAACATTCTCACACCACACACACACACACATACTCACATGCACCCAGCTCTGTAGTTTGTCCTATGGATGGAGAAAAATCCTATGTAGTTTGTCCAATGGATGGCTTTAGATCTGCCTGAGAATTTTTTTCTGGCCCAACTAAAATGAAAACTGTAATTTTAAAACTTTTTCTACTGTGTTTCTGGTCCTAGAAGCATATGGCATGATAGATGGTTCTTCACTTTGGGAAAAAGTACAAAGAATCCTATCCTTTGTGCCAAGGATGTTAGAGCCCAGAGGGTGGAGATTAAAAGTTAAATTTCTCTGCATAATAAAATCCACACATATGTAACTTTAGAGAGACAGAAGTGGAGACGGAAGATGAGATGCTATAGAGAATGGGCCCCTCAAATCAGAACATCACTAAAAGCTGGGTAAAGAATGAGACAGCCAATAACACAGTCCCCTTGAGAGGAGTGACCAAGATAAGGTCAGATTCCTAAGCAATTTTAAGTGGTTTCTCCCAATGTCAGGTTGAGCCCACCTTCCTGATTTATCTCTGAGACTGCAGTAAGATTTGTAAGATCTACCAATGTTGTGCTGGTAACAAGGCAGGAAACTGATCCATGTGTGAGCGGAACTACAGAAGGCAGGATGGCCAGGAGGGAAGGAGTGAGGACCAGGGATCCAGTCACCCACGACCAGGAATGCAGAGCAGCAGACAGTCCAAGAATAAGGACTCACACCCTGATCTCCAAACACCAAGAACCGTGGTGAACTTCCATAACCACCAGGATGGGGCATGTTTGGGTGTTAAGAGACTGTGATGCCAGGCTTCTGTAGAATTAGGTAGGAACTTCCAAAAAGAAAAGGGGGTGGGGAAGGAAGGAGGAAGGAAGGAAGGAAGAAAATAAAGATTCACAATAAACCATGACTTCCAAGGTGGCTTAGTGGTAAAGAGTCTGCCTGCCAGTGCAGGAGACACAGGAGACACAGGTACAATCCCTGCATCAGGAAGATCCCCTAGAGGAGGAAATGGCAACCTGCTTCAGTATTATTGCCTGGGAAATCCCAGGGACAGGGGAGCCTGGCGGGCTACAATCCATGGGGTCACAAAAGAGTCAGACATGGTTTAATGATGAAACAACAACACACTGAACCAGAGGTTTTTTTCCCCTGGGTGATTGAGCTGAGGGACAGAAAGACATTTCCAGTGATGCCTGAAGTTTTGAACTTGAAATGACTATCTGAACCGAGTGACCTTACATCTTCAATCAAAGACCAACCAGTATTAGAACCCACATAGTTCAACCCTCTGATCTTATAAAAGGGGAGTGATTTCCAAGGAAGTCAACACCCGCCAACATTTTACAACTTTTCACTGACAATCATCCTGCGTCCTAGTCCAAGGTGCTTGCTTCTCTCTTCACAACTCATTTTTGGAAGCTTTTCATAAAAATTTTAACTTAGGAAAAAGATTCGCAGTCTACTTATAAATATATATTCACACATATATATGCATGTGTGTGTGTGTACATGTATATAAAACTTAAAACTCTGTTATTAAAAGGGGTACAGATAACCATTTATACTGATTTGAGTATCCATAGTTAATATTTCTAATTTTTCACTCTTATACATATGCTTATACAAAATCTTCCCTCCTGAGCAACTCCCTTCACACACACACACCCTCACATACACATGTGCTTGAAAACCCCAGTACAGTGATGACGACAACTACCACTGATGTAACAAGCTGCTGTGTGTGTGTATAGTCAACCATGTCTGACTCTTTGCAACCACATGGACTGTACTCCACCAGGCTCCCCTGTCCATGGGATTTTTCTAGATAAGAATACTGTAGTAGATTGCCATTTCCTACCTCAGGGGATCTTCCCAACCCAGGGACTGTACTCCTGTTTCTGCTAACTGTGCTAATAATAAGTATGCAGATAATCATAATGAATGTGGCCTAGACCCAGCCTTCAAGGAGCTTCAGCCTAGTGGGAAACAAAAAATGAAAATCAGTGTACTGTGCCATTTAGAAACATTTGGCAAAGTGTCCATAGGCTTGTACCCACATCACAAGGATTCATCTTTTCAATGGGGAAGAGAGTGCCTGTGAGTGTTTCTGATTCCTGGTTCAATTCTTATATAAAGTATGTACTCAGTTAAACTGTTCCCTGGTGCTGGACATTGAAAAAGGACTGTTCTGTTTCACCTCTAATCTGGAAAATTCATTTTATCCATTCTGTGTGTAACACTAGGGGCCTAGGCTACAACACTGAAGAAAATATACCCAGGGCTGTTCTTCTGGAAATGTCAATAGACTGGAAATAATAAAAAGTATCCAGCATCTGACACTACGTGGTATGAGGAGCGTCACTGTGACAATGAGCGGAAGGGCGGAGGCTGGAGTGAGGAAGTGGTCTGAACCTCTGAAGGTTGTCCATAAAGCAGGACATGGAGGACCAAGGCTCACGTTTACAGGCAGAGGTGTGGGTGGAGCCAGCTCACTCGAGAAGGTGGAAGGAATGTTCACATGGGAAGACGAGGGGGAAGGACTTGAGCATCCTCATGGACTGGTGTTGGGAAAAGATGCTGGTGGAGGGGAGGGATGGGAAGCAGGGTCAAGAGAAAAGATGGGCGGAGGAATGGGTAAGAGAAAGCATCGAGGCCACTGTGGCAGCGAGGACACGCCCGGCCCCTGCAGCCTCCCCAACCACATTCAGGTCCGTGCCTTCTCCTGCTGAAAGCAGTCCTGAGTGCCCTACCCACCCACTGTCTCATCTCCAGACAGAAGCCAGATGATTCTTTTAAATACAAATCATATCATTTTATTCCCCTGGAAACTTTCCAGTGGTTTCTCATCAGGCTTAGGAGATCATCCAAGCTCCTTATCCTGACCACTGAGGCTGAACAGCAGGATGGAACCTCTGTGCCAACCTTCCAGCTGGATCTCCCAGCTCCTTGCTAGATATACTTACTAATATAAATGTAATATATGCATTAATTATAATTTATATATTATTAATCTAATATGTCCATTAATATAAATATACATACACTAATACAAATAAAGAACACAGGATATATTTACTAATATAAATAGTCAAATTAATAAAATCAGAAAGTAGTACACAAATAAATTCCAGGGGCTGGGAGAGGGAAGTAGGATACGGAGGGGGAATAGGGAGTTATGTTTAACGGGGACATAGTTTAGAAAGGTGAAAAACTCAGGAAATGAATGATGGTGAAAGTCACAAAACAATATGAATGTACTTGGTGCCACTGGGCTTCCATGGTGGCTCAGTGTAAAGAATCCACACGCCAAGCAGGAGACACAGGTTCAAACCCTGGGTCAGGAAGATCCCCTTGTGAAGGAAATGGCAACCTACTCCAGTATTCTTGACTGGGAAATCCAATGAACAGAGGAGTCTGGCAGACTACAGTCCATAGAGCCACAAAAGAGTCTGATACAACTTAGCAATTAAACAGCAACAACTTTGTGTCACTGGACTGTACAGATAAATATGGCTAAAATAGTGTGCTTTATGTTTTGTGACTTTTAACACAATAAAAAAAGTTTTTAATTAAAAATAAATAAATAAACTCTAAATGGATTAAAGACCTAAATGTAAGGCCAGATACTATGAAACTCCTAGAGGAAAACATAGGCAGAACACTCTATGATATAAATCAGAGATATCTTTTTCAATCCACCTCTAAGAGTAATGAAAATGAAAAACAAAATAAGACAGTGGAACTGTTTCATTGCAGAAATAACTTCCCACCAGTGAAGAACTCATTCTAATGATCCTCTGGGTATCAAAATATTTTACTACCAAAGCTGGAATTAATAGACAAGTTTCCCAGGGTGTATTTAGAGATTTATTCACATTATCCCTTAATATTTAGGTGCAAACATAGTTGTGGCTTTGGACCATGAACTTTAAATCATTGTAACTAGGCTCAAACACATTTCTGTTAATCAAAATAGGAAATTACAATCAACACATTTTTGCCAACAAGAAATAAGTTTATTCCTGTAGCATAAAAACCCACGTTTCAGGATACCACAAACTCCTGGAGAGCATTTTCTGCCTCCTTCTGGTTGTGGGAGTGTTTTCCCTGCAGTTGTCTAGATGCTTGAAGAAGCAGTAATCAGCTGCTGATGGGGTCAGGTGAATATGGCGATGAGGCAAAACTTCAGAGTCCAGTTCTTTAACTTTTGAAGCGCTGGTTATGCGATGCGCTGTCCAATGTTGTCATGAAGAAAAGCTGGGCCCTTTCTGTTGACCAATACCATCGAATCGATTTGCTGGGCATACTTCTCAGATGTATGGTTTCACCAGGATTCAGAAAGCTGTGGTGGATTAGACCAGCAGCAAACCACCTGACAGTGACCATGACCTTTTTCTGGTGCAAGTTTAACTTTGGGAAGTGCTTTGGAGCTCCTTCTCAGTCCAACCACTGAGCCGGCTGTTACTGGTCATATTATAAAATCTACTTTTCATGGCATGTTACAATCTGATCAAGAAATGGTTCATTGGTGTTGTGTAGAATAAAAGAAGATGACACCCCAAAATGATGATTTTTTTTTTTTTTTTGCAGTCAGCTCAAAGAGGACATTAACTGTGTTCTAAGTCTAAGGTCTATTACAACTTCCGTCATGGAAATTTGCAAAAAAATGTGCATCTTCAGGTCAAAGAACTATAAATATTCAATAAAGGCATAATACATTATTATAATACATCAGCAATGGTCATTTCTTAATTTCATCAAATAGTACTCTTATAATGGAAAAGAAATACAGAAATACCATCTTAACCCCATGCTTATAATAACATGCTTATAATATACTAACAAATAACATACACAATAAATATATAAAATAAGTAACTGGTACGATCTCCCATAACAAGGTTTACTCATTTTATTTTCCTTAATCATGGCTTAAGTTAAAGCCAGTCCAGGGACTTCCCTGGTGGTCCAGCAGTTAAGAATCTGCCTTGCAATGCAGGCTATGCGGATTCAATTCCTGATCGGGGAACTAAGATCCCACATCCAGCAGAGCAACTAAGCCTACGGGCCTCAACTACTGAGCCTGCATGTCACGATCATAATGAAGATCCTGTGTGCTGCAACTAAGGCTTGACGCAGACAAATAAATCAACAAATAAAATAAATATTTTTTAAAAAGTTAGTCCAGAAGAGTGACATCTGTTAGCAATGAAGTGTCAAACTAAGGCTTCAGTTTCCTAGTTTTTTACATATAAAAGCCCCAAAGAATGGCTTGCTGTTGCTAAGTCACTTCAGTCATGTCTGACTGTGTGACCCCACAGACGGCAGCCCACTGGGCTCCGCCATCCCTGGGATTCTCCAGGCAAGAACACTGGAGTGGGTTGCCATTTCCTTCCCCAATGCATGAAAGTGAAAAGTGAAAGTGAGGTCGCTCAGTCGTGTTTTGACTCAGCGACCCCATGGACTGTAGCCAACCAGGCTCCTCCATCCATGGGAGTTTCCAGGCAAGAGTACTGGAGTGGGATGCCATTGCCTTCTCCGAAAGAATGGCTTAAGGATTGTAATAATGTTATATATTAGACATGAGTTCCAGACCACTGTTACCTGTTTGGACATTGTAAAACTTCTGTTTAAAGTGTCTCAAAATACATTTATCCTGTTGGTTTTTGAAGTAACTATTTTGGCCAAAAAAGCTGCAGAGTAATTAATTTCTTCTTTGCGTAAGACACAAATGTATGAGAAAATTAACATATATTCACAATCAGGTATAATTAATTCATTGTGTCTGCATCTCACATCTACCCACAATTATGGTAAACTATTGAAAAATATTTTAACAGTTTAGTATAATTACAGATCAGCTACTTATATACCAGCTAGACCTAATGAATATTATTTCAAATCTAGGGATCAAATTCTGTAAGCCTTTAAATAAAAGCTAAGTAAACTACCTCAAAAATGATAAAGAGAAAGTAAGCAAACCATTCAGTTTTATTCCGTGAATAGATGTGGAAAATCAGATCTGGATGTGGTTACTAATTATTTTTAAATACTTTTAATTACTAGCACTAAAGGGAAATGCTGCAGAAGGCAATTAATTTGCAAATAAACAAAGAAGTTTCAGTGAAAACTCAAAAGCCATTTTCTTCAAGCCATCTTTTTAAATGAAATATAAAAGCAAAGATTCCTTTTCCAAATTCCACTCGACATTAGAATGACCAATGACTGCTAGCAGTTTCTTTTCAAATAATCTATAAAACTCTTGAAAATGGGCGAAGCACCTTCCAGCAGACACAGCATCTAATAAGTCAGCAAGTATTTATTCATCATTTACTAACACATGCAAGGAATACGGGACAAAGAGATTTTAAAAAATCAAAAAAAAAAATCAGTTCCTGCAATTCTGCAGCTCATGGTCTGGAGAACATACAGGGCAGAAAAGTAGCAAACACAGATGTGGTTACAGAGGCCAATGAGAAGACAGGAGGCTGTTGGGGGTAGGGCAGCGAATAAGAAAGAAAAGATGCACAGTGTGAAATGGCTGATGCCTACTCCTAAAAAGAAATATGGCCCCTTGCTCCCCTAAGGACTGCTACATCAGTTGAAATAGTATTCTTTCCAGGGTCTCCTTAATATGCATCCCCACAGTCAAGCATACTGGCCTAAAATGCACAGAAGAGGCACTCAGTAAACCCTGGCAAAATGAATAGCCAATTTCTGTTCTCCACAAAGCTGGGTCATACAAAAGTTTAAAACTTCATTCTGTGCAGTCAAGTGTCTATTCAGGAACAGCTGAACGGTTTTAACCTACAACCACATTCTTGAAATCAGGCCCTTTTTCTCTGTGTAAACTCATTACCTCCTCCATCAATCATTTACCGACTGCCTGCAATACACAGAGCATCCTTTTGCTGCTGGTGTGCTGACAGAAAAATACCCTGCTCTTAATCTCAGCAGGAAGAAAAACAACTTTTAATACATTTTATCTAAAATAACAAGAAAAATATCAGAGAGTCATGTGTGCCACACAGAGAATTAAAATGATGTGATGTGGTAGAAAAGGGGTGAGTTCACCGGTGGCCTCAGGTGTCTCAGTATATCAGATTCAGATACTAGTATCCCCAGAAGTGGACACTGGGACAAGGATTTAGGTGCAAAACGTTTATTTGGGACGTGGAAGAAACATCAGTGGGAGAGTGAGGACTGAGACCAGGAAATCAAGGAGCCAACAGAATTTCATTATCATGCCAGTCACCATTATAAGCAGCATCAATTAATTCCTAGTGATAATTTTCTGGGCAAACTGTGGGACCCTGTGAACATGTACACGCTTTCTAGTTTCCCAGTACTGAGAGGTAGGGAGCTGGGGTATTTATACACCAAGTCCTATGAATCGGTGGTTGCGAGCCAATGGGGAGAGAGACCAACTCCTTGGCACCTTCCATCCTTCTGGGCAATAAGGGAGGCTCAAGTGAGTTGCAGATGCCACTGGCGTGCAGGAAGTTTGCGCTTGCAGATAGTCCAATGGACCAGATGTGCGTGCTAGTGTCTAGATGGAAAGAAGGAGTCAGGGTAAACGATCCCCAGACAGAAGGAACTGGAGAACATGATCCAGCTTAGAATACTCATTCAAGGTTACCGTGATAGAATGTCTGGAGCAAAGTGGGTGACTTAATATATAAAATCAGACCACAGAGAGCTCTGGATGCCAGAGCAAAGTGTCTGGGAGACACTGGTGGGAATATGGGCTCAACAGGATCTTATGTGCATTTGATACACAAACACACACACACACACACACACGTATTTATAGGCTTCCCTGATGGCTCAAATGGTAAGGAATCTGTCTGCAATGTGAGAAACCCAAATTCAATCCCTGGGTTGGGAAGATCCCCTGGAGAAGGGAATGGCAACTCGCTCCAGTGTCCTTGCCTTGAGAATTCCATGGACAGAGGAACCTGGTTGACTACAGTCCCTGGGTCCCCAAAGAGTCAGACATGATTGAGTGACTAACACACACACATATATATGTTTGTTCTTTTTCAGATTATTTTTCATTATGTGTTCAGTTGATGAAGTCGTGTCTGACTCTTTGCAACCCCATGGACTATAGCCCACCTCTGTGGGCTCCTCTGTCCATGGAGTTTTCCAGGCAAGAATACTGTAGTGGGCTGCCATCTCCTTCTCCAATTTTTCATTATAGATTATTACAAGATATTGAGTATAGTTCCCCGTGCTATACAGTAGGTCCTTGTTATCTATCTATTCTATACATAGTAGTGTATATATCTGTTCATCTTAGCCTCCTAATTTATCCCTCCCCTCCCCTTTCTTCTTTGGCAACCATAAATTCACTTTGTCTTTGAGTCTGTTTGGTTTTGTAAATAAGTTCATTTGTTTTATTTTTCAGATTTCCCCATATGAGTGACATCACATATTTGTCTTTGTCTGGATTACTTTGCTTGGTATGATAATCTTTAGACCCATCCATGTTCCTGAAAATGGCATTATTTTTTTCTTTTCTTTTTTTTTTTTTTTGGCTAAGTAGTATTCCATTGTATAAACGTACCATATCCTCTTTATACATTCATCTTTAATTTGTGTTTTCAAAAGATGACTCTGGTGCAAATGAATAGTGGAGCCCTGAGCGAAAGCAGGAAAGTCAGGATGCTGGGGAGGATAAGTCATGTTGGGCAGATGTGTGCTCACAAGGGTGAGAGAGAGACAAGACCAAAAACTCAGCGAGCTTTCTTCTTTAACAACTTTCTATATGGTAGTGTCAGTGTAACCATTTACTAAGAAGGAAGAAGACTAGAGGAGAAGTACATTTGAGAAAAACAGTGAAGAGATCATTTCATTCAAGTTAAGATGCCTATGAGATACTTGCAGATGGATTAAAAAAAAGACAAGTTTGAAATCAGAGAAACATCAGAACTAGAGATAAATATGAGAGTTATCTACATACATGCAGCATATGAAGTCAAGAGATTAGGTAAAGAAGGAATAGGTTCCAAAACAGATTTATCTTTCAAATAATAATTTCATGTCAATCATCTTCTCTTTTACCTGTTAAATGTACCTCAGTAATCACAGCTAACTCATTCTATCATTTATTCATTCAGTATTATTGAATATATAGTTTCCTGGAAATTATCACAACATTGTAAAACAACCATATCTCAATTAAAACAGATTTGCTGAATATAAAAGAGACATATGGCATCATGCTAACTGTAAGAAATTTAAATATATCATATATTAATCCTCGTTCTTAAGAGCTAAAGGTCTACAAACCCTTCAAGATTCAAGATTGAGCACAGTAATGGTCCTGAGAGACACACAGAAAAGACCATGGAAATTCAAGAAAAAGAATTACTTCCACCTGGCAAAATCATAATAAAAGGTTTTGACTGAAAAGGTAGCATTTAAGCTGGTGCTTAAAGCCTTTCCAAATTTGTAGAATTTGCTCTGTAAACATATAGAAAGTGGATGTATTTCAAAAGCTAGAGATTTAAAGAACGACAGAGATGAGACATTGGAGAGAGCATAATTCTGGAGTTCATTAAATAACTCAATTTGCTAAATGATAAAATATATGAATGAGATACAGGTGGTGAATATTTCTAGAATGCAGGTTTTTCATATTCATGCCTAAAATATTCCATGTAAGTCACTTTCTATGATGTCAAATATATATATTTGGTCGCCTTTAAGGCAAAAAAATTAAGTCATAATTTCATCTCACTTTCATTTTATAGACTATTATTTTCCATTATTCGCACACACAATGAACAATCATTAGCCACTTAGAAATTCACTTCTCACTTACATTGTTCATTTCACTTATACAGTTCCCATATTGTACATAACAACAGCACTTTTTCCCATCATTTATCTGATTTTATTGTTAAAGACTAAAAATTTATGTATTAAAATTGGATCTATAAGGTGGGATTACTAATTATTGGTGAGTATAAGGGGAAAGGAAAAGGCCTGAGCTGGGTAAGAAGAAGATGAAGCAGGCTGAGAACAGTGACATACAGGGACTTGCTAGTAGGAAGAGGTCCTGAGGCCCCAGTGATGCATGGAGTGGAGAGTGTGCGTGGACCACAGAGAGGATATCCCCCCTTCCTTGCTCGGCACTCAGCTCTAGACAGCCTTCATTTTAGACCCACCAGGTCAGCTTGTTTTTGCCTCTCCTTAGGAGACCATGAGAAATATCCTTTTATGGTGGCATTTGAAGACTTCTTAGCTCATAGCTTCCCCAAAACAAAAAAGTAGCCATAAAGGACTTTCTGAAAAACACTGCGCACAAGAGATGTCACATTTCCTCATACTGCTTGTTGTAAGAATAAAGTTTATAATCACTGAAGAAGCAAGTGTTTATCCCTATGGTGGGTCTCAAGAGGACGATCAAGCTAACAATACAAGATTGCACGTATAGGAAAATGAAACCAAATAACAAATAGAAAACACAACAGGCAAAGAAGAGATAAACTCAAAGAACATGCACGGCATCTTTGCAAAAGAAAGATCAGTAGAAACAACTGCGATAAATGAATTCATGAGGGGCAACTCAAGATGGGTGTTGGGGGCTGGAATGACACCCCTGCCTGGATCAGGCCCTAAGACCCTCAACAACTTGGAAACCTTTAGTTAAAAAACTGTGCCAGTGGCAATGTGCGAGAAGATACAACATACAAATTAGTCAACCTTTACAGAAAACTACTGAATGGTAATAATAATGCTATAGACATGATGTGTTAATTCAATATTTTAAATCTGTGTACTTTCAAAGAAAAGTTATGAATATAATCTGCTTGACATTTAGAAATTATCAAAAATAATATATTCTATGTCCTGAGCTATCTAGGTAAGATACTGGTTGGGGAGGAAAGAAGAGAAAGGAAAGAAAGAGGAGAAAAAGTAAATCTATCTCATAAAAATTATATTTATAGTTCATAAAACCAATTTTTCATAGCAAAAAGGGCAATAAAATATAGCACTACTCTGAATTTGCCCCCAGGTATGTGGACAGGTCATTTTTTTAACATTTAATTGTAAATTCTTCCAGCCTTCCGGAGAGCATCAAAATACAACCGAATGACCCAAAGAGACATTATCTTTCCTCCTCCTCCTCCTCCTGCAATGAATGATTTACTGTTCAACAAGGGTTAACTCAGGTCAGCTTAAGAAAAAAAAAGTGGGGGGAGCTGGTGCTCAAACTTTACAGAGAGCAGAATGAAAAATATTCCCTAGTTATTTACCCTTCAGTGACTTACAGATACAAGCCACAGTTGATAACATTTTTAAATACTTGGGTTCACATCAAGTTACCTCTCCTACTTTCAAATGGCCCTTTCAAGATATCAGTGCTGACAGGCCAGAGCTTGCAGGGTCCTGCCCAGAAGGCCCACCCAAGTAGAATGTTGAAAAAAATCGTCTGCTCACAGATGCTAATACACCAGATGCTGGAAAACACCAAGTGGGTTGCCATTTGAGTTTGGACCTAAACTAAATGAGTTGGGTTGCTAACTGGATTAATCTGTCATTAGACTCACCTTTCTAACCTCCAGAAAAGCAACATTTTCATTTATAACTTGCCTGAATGCCTTTGTGGGAAGACCAAGTAACGTATATACAACATATGCAAATATCTCTTAAAATTGCATGTTCAAAAACAGATTTAAAGAAAAAACAATTCTGTTTAGCTCACGCTTATTGTCATATGACTTTTCCAGGCAGACACGTGGAGAAAGAATTTCAGGCAAGGGGAACAGCATGTGCAAAACTATGCAAAAATCTTCACATTTGGGGAATTGAAAGGCTTTCAGAAAAGCTGAGACTTTAGATAGCAGAGGTGAATGAATGGCTGAAAGCAATACAGTGCTTGAGCTTGATCCATGAAGGATTTGTAAAATAGGAAACCCTACTATTAGATTTTTGAGAGGAGAGGTAATAACGTACAGAATGAATTGTTTACATTATCTTAAAAGACACTTTCTCTAAGTAAGGCATTACCACCAGAGTCATATAATTGTAAAAAAAAATGCAGTCTCATTATAAAGCTGAGACTCCTGGTAAGAAAGGCCACAATGAAGAATCTAGGTTCATGTGTTTATTACACACGAAATTCAGCCTGGCATCTTTTCCCTCCCACATTATTACCAGTGCTAATTTCCTTGCCCAGTAATTCCATAAATGATGTTAACTTTCTTTATTTGCTACCTATGAACGAGCAAAATCGTTCTGAATAGACCAAGCTGATAAGAATCCTGAAAGCAAAGGATGTGACAGCCTCCGAATTCTGACCTGTAGAACATGAAACCCAGAGGTCCAACTCAGCTCCCCAGCAGGCATGCACGCTTCTGTATTAGGAATAACACAGCACAGATTTCCTTTAATGAAAGCATTTTTGTATTACCTTCCCTAAAGTAATGGAGACCTTCTGAACAGATAGCTGCACAGTGACAATGAGAAGATTGTTAAGAAGGTCTATCAGCTAGGGGACAGGAGTATTCTATTTCCACTGGGAAGAACACTTATAGGCCAAGATCCAACAAAGGCTTAAGTGGCCTGGGATCACATCAGCTCCCTGGTCAGTGCACGTGCTAGGGGACACAGGACAGCCACTGGGCAGGCGTGCTGGGAGGAGTGGCAGAGGGCTCATCTTTCCTCACTGTCCAGGAAACACAACCCTGGGGACTCCTGAAGACCTCACACATCCATCATGGCTCACAGCTGGGACCAGGGCAGAGACAGAGGCTCCCATCCCAGAAAGCCCTGGACCACCCAGACATTAGCAATGTTAACCATCCTCTTAAACTGAAGTGGAGATATTTATTCAGAATTATGGTTTATACTTACAGTGGAACATATCTTTGTGTGGATTTTAAACATCACATTTATGGGAGGATTTTTTTTTTTAATGTACATCTGCAGAACAGAAAACTCTCAGGTAGTCCTGTGTACTTTACTTTTATTTTAGGAGTGTCTTTCCTTTGAAAATTGTTCATACAGTCTTCCTAAAAAGTATACTATGGCAACATTTAAAAAACACACAATACCTGGTCATGACATTTATAAGATGAGTTGGCTTTCAAATAGCTCCACATTTTAGAAAATGTCAAAATAGGAGTGAGGAGAGCTCTCTATATAACAACGTAATGCCAATCTAATCCATTATTAGGAACTTCTAAATACACTAAAGACTCTACTCTGATCAACAGTCTGTCTGTATTCATCTCCTTCTCACATTTACTACAGTTCATATTTCTAAGGGCAACACTGAAAATTTTTTATGAATGAATGCACTTAGGTTTAGCTTTCTGATACCCAGGCAGGTATATTTACTCTATCTAGTTAAAGGAAGTCAAACTACAAATGCTATTCTGTGCTCAAAGTGGGAACAAAAAAAGAGTGGGGAGAGAGTTAATATTTAATACCAATCACCGGTGGAGCCAGACACACTTTTGAGACTCCAACCATTAAGTCCTCCATAACTTCTCAGAGTCTGAGTTGTTTCACCTCAACCAAAATCTCAGCAAACACACAGGTTTGTCTAGAGACCCAGACAAAAGAACGTGAGGGAGCTCCTGGCTACAGCGGACACTGGGAGATTCTGGCCATGCATTCCACTCATATAACGAAACGCTGCTCACCTTTTCACACTCGTTGGCAAGCACTACAGTAGAGTCTCACTATTTTTGGAATCTATGTTTTCTAATGTTCAACTGGCTAAAAGGTTATCTGTTAGCATGAAATCAACATGTGGAACAACCGTCATCATCTGGGGTCCGACAGGCATACAGTCCCCAAGGCCCAAGTTCCACTGCTGTCCAAGGGGGCACTCGTCTGTTGGTTTCAGTCCCATCCTGCGAATAAGTTTCCTTTCCTCTTCATGTTCCTCATTTTTGTGATTTTGGGGAGATTTCAATGTTTTCAAGAGCCCCACACTGGTGCTGAAGTGCTGACTTTGTGATGACTCTTAGGGTGTGAGCGAAGCTTTGTTCAGACATGAATTATATGCCACTGGCTATGGGTTCAGTTGTCATGAATCAAAAATACAGAAAAATGAGTTGTCTTTAAACAGATACACACATAAAACCAGGTTGTGACCAAGGGCTCATGGGAACTTTATCCTACATTTCCCCTAGGAACAATGGTTGGGTATTCACTATTTTACATCTGCAATGATTTTACAGAACGTAGCTACCACAGAAAATAATAACCGATGTTATGTAATACACAAGATCTTATGTTAAGCAACAGGAATACACCATTTAAAAACATAGCCCTGGAAATTCCCTGGCAGTCAGTGGTTAGGACTCCACACTTCCATTGCAGGGGACCTGGGTTTGATCCCCAGTCAGGGAACTAAGCTGCTGCATGCCACGTGGACCAGTCAAAAATAAAACAAACCACAAAAAGAAAGAAAGAAAGAAAGAAAAAACACAGACCCTTGCAATCAAGGAAAGTAAAACGTAAGAAGTACATACTTCTGAAAACATTGAAATATAAACAAAATGTATGTCATTCTTTTCCAAACTATGTAAAATTAACAAATGAGGCTTCCTTGGTGTCTCAAGGAAGAATCTACCTGCCAATGAAGGAGATATGGGTTTAATCCCTGGATCAGGAAGATACCCTGGAGAAGAAAATTGCAACCCACTCCAGTATTCTTGCCTGGAAAATCCCATGGACAGAGGAGCCTAGCAGGCTATGGTCCACAGGGTCGCACAGTCAGACATGACTGAAGCAACTGATCACAGGCACACAGAGGCTAAAACCTTCACCAGGTGGGAGAAGTTAACTATATATTGCCCACAGGCCCATAGGCCAGTTGAAGCCAGAAGGTTGATGATGTTGACTCCCAATTACTTCACCACCAACCAATTAGAAGAATGTCCATGAGCAGATCACACCCTCTTTGAACCATTCCTATAAAACTCCTCATTACCGACTCCCGGTCAGGACAGACAGTATTGGTGGTGGCCCTCTTTGCATGACAAAGCAATAAAGCTGTTCTTTCCTATCTCACTCGAAACTTCAAGATTTAATTCAGCGGCCGGATTTGGCATCAGTTTTTCTCTTCCCCACAGCCTGCACCCCCTGAACTCACTCCTCTTCAAGGGTGGGGAAGGAGTAACACCATGAATTTGCCTCCTAAGTCTCTTACTGTGTCTTTCAAACAAAAACATCAGACAGCTTCAGGCCTCTCTCTGTGACCTACAAAGGCCAGCACTGAGCCCTTTTGTCCTTTTCCCCTTATCTCACCCGCTGGTGCGGTGAGCATTGTCCCCCCTCCCCCACCTTGCACCCTTCCTGTCCTGCACTGTGACGGCGCGTGCTGACCTTCACAGGTCACCAGGCTTGGTGCCCCTGCCCTCCAGCACCCAGCCGGGTTACCAGTCCAAGTCTTGAGGACAGAAAGAGGAGAAAACTGAGTCATCTACCTCTGCTCCTTGCCTTGTTCAGGTCCTGGGTGTGCATTTATTCCCTTCTCCCTCAAACCCCTGTCATCAAATTATTGCTGTTTTACCACTGAGCCACCTGGGAGGCCCTCTGTCCTCAAATTAGGGACTCGCTAAGTGGCCCAGGCACCCCTGGGTGTTCCCAAACGCCTTTCAAGGCGTCCATGAGCTCAAAATGATTTTCATA
The DNA here is from genome assembly GCA_006410875.1 of Neotragus pygmaeus. Lineage (NCBI taxonomy): Eukaryota > Metazoa > Chordata > Mammalia > Artiodactyla > Bovidae > Neotragus > Neotragus pygmaeus. The sequence goes on from SJYV01020007.1 coordinate 473,451, forward strand.
ACAATATTAGCATCCATTCTGCATTCTTCACACTCATTCTGTCATGCGTGTGCAATGAACTTTGCCAACATCAACGTGACCTGATACCACAATTTACCGAGTGCAGACAGGGATACAAACACCAAGCTGTCTTCCAATAGACCAGATGTGAAAGAAATTGGCAAAAACATAAAAGAATTCCAGCACTATCAATAAAATTCTTCTTTGGAAAATGCGATTTTATGTTTCATAAAATTACGTTATTTAAGTTAACATAGAATGGCTTTGTTGTTGTATTTAAGGTTTTTTCTACATTAAGTTTCCACCTGTTTCCTGCCAGGACCCCGCCAGCCACAGGAGACATCTCCTCCCAAACCTCTTTGGCAAATGCCCACCTCTGTGACTTCGTAGGAAAAACAGGTCAGGAGGGTTAACGAGGCAGGGATGGAAGCAAAAACTCTGATTTTGTCTCAAGTGCAAATCTCTTCTCCAGCATAAATTTCTGAATCCTTGCATTTGGCAAACTTACTGGATGACTGTCCAAACTTCAGCAAAGCTGTTGCTTTGGTCACCATCAGGCTCTCCACTTTTTGGGCACATGCTCAGTCAGGGATGAGGAGAGGAGGATAGGAATGTCTCAACTCCAAAGGCACTAACAGAAAACGGTTTAGGGAGTTGCTGTTTCAAAGTATACACTGAAGCCGGTGGCCCCCCTAAACTTCATTCATCCCTTCAACAAAGCAGTCTGACTCAATTATAGGAGTTTTATAGATAGTCATAATCATTTTAATGACCAAATGTCTGCTACTTAAAATAAAACCTTTCAAATGTAGAGAGCCTCTGTTCTTGTCCTCAGGAACCTTAAAGCAAGAAGAACTGGAGGGTTAAATTCCAACATGTCAATCGATACAGCAAGTCCAGAGAGGCAAAAAACCCCAAATACCAAGGGCCTGGTGGCCTCCACAAGGAAAGAGAAAGATAGGGTCTTCAGCCAAAAAGTAACATGGATAAGGAGCCCAAGATGGGTTTAGTACAATCCGTCCCAGCAGCTTTGGTTCCTACATAAAAAGAGCCAGATCATACTCATACTTCATTCAAAAACTATTTGCTGTTTCATAGAGAAAGAGATAAAACTATTGTTAAAAAACATCTCTTTGATTATCTCTCTTTTCTCTTCTGTGCACAAATTGAAAAAGCAAATCTTAAACTAGAGAAAATACTTCCTAGACTTGTGTCAATGTAATGAACTCTTTATTGTAAATATAATCTAACACATAAAGAGAAAAAAAAATTTACCAACACAAAAATTAAACCCAGGTTATGAAGATGTACCTGCCAAGAGAGAAATGCAGATGACCACAAATTAAAAGAAAGAAGAAAAATGTTCAACTTTACCAGTACTGTACTGAAATCATTCCACACAAAATGAGTAATTGCTTGTGTTTTAAAACAAAATATATCTATAAAGGATAATTATCACATCACTGCTCACAGAAATATAAAAAAACCTGAATCAAAATATTTCAGTAGAAAACTGATTAAGGAATTACAGAACATGAATTGAAAGGAGCAGCATATCATGGACAAAATAATGCTGTCAACTAATATTTTATATCCATGGCATTTTATTATCCTGTGAAAAATCATATCGTAAAGCAGATGAATCATAATATTTCATTTTTTGTGAGAAGAAAACTGTAAATACAATTGCTTAAAAAAACAATGCAAGGTGACACACACATCAAAATTTAACTTCAGTAAACAGGTGGTCAATATTCATGAAAGCAAGGAGAAGCATGTAACACGGCTAAAGGATCCCTGGAAGAGAAGGCTTCCAGGACCGAGCAACACAGAACTGAAAGCTAACACGCAACTGTCATGGGGAAGAGGTGGAGCGAGGAGGAGACAGAACTTCTCTATCTGCGCAGTGTGAGTCACAGGTAGGACCAAGAGGTAAATGCCAGGTGGAGAGTAGAAGAGGAAAGACCAGATTGGAAGCTTTGGAAGCCGTGCTCAAGAAAGTAGGTTTTATCCAAAAAGCAAAAGGGAGATGTATCAGAAGATGAATGATCTGGACACACCCAAGGAAGGAGAATGGCAAGTCAGAGATCACTGCCTTCACCAGGAATGAAGCTGTGTCCTTGTCTGCACCTCAGCCTCAGAAGATATCAGCTTCTCTCAGGTTGTGAGTGAATAAAGTCTAGGCCTGCTTTATGAATTAATTAGAGATCCTCTGATATTTAATTTATATATCATTACTCTTCGGGCTCAAAGGTATGCCTGGCCATATACCACAGTCCAACTTACATCACCCTTGAAAGTTATGCTTTTTTCTGGTCCAAATATTATGTTAAATTATATTATGCAACATATATGTAAACCTGTAATGCTGACATCATGAACAAAGTGAATTCACTAGAAAAATAACTCCGTGAGTCAGATGTAGAAACAAGAAATAACAAGCAAGTTCAACTCTGCATGAAAGAAAATCCTTTCATCAGCAAGGCCTATTCTCACTCCTGGATTTTCTCTCATGAACCTGAAAAACATAATTAGGCTCATAAATAAGAGGACTTGAAAACAGGAGTCTATACAGATCTCATATATAAGAAAACACATTTTTCATTTACATGGGTTTGAGGAATTTACTTCAGAATTGTATCACAAGTCAATGAAAATATACAAAGAAAATGTTGTATCATGGCATAGTTAAATTGTGGTTTGTTTAAATAATATATCTTACCAAAACATAAGATGCTCAATACCACTAATTATTAGAGAAATGCAGAGCAATGAGGTATCACCTCATAGCGGTCAGCACGGCCATCANGTCAATGAAAATATACAAAGAAAATGTTGTATCATGGCATAGTTAAATTGTGGTTTGTTTAAATAATATATCTTACCAAAACATAAGATGCTCAATACCACTAATTATTAGAGAAATGCAAAGCAATGAGGTATCACCTCACAGCGGTCAGCACGGCCATTATCAAAAAATCCACAAACAATGAAATGGAGAGGTTGCGGAGAGAAGGGAACCCTTCCCTACATTGTTGGTGAGAACGTAAACTGGTATAGCCACTATGGAGACCAGTATGGAGGTTCCTTAAAAAACTAAAATTAGAGTTACTGTATGATCCAGCAAGCCCACTTCTAGGCATCTTTGCGGAGAAAACCATAATTCAGAAAGATACATGCACCCCAGTGTTCACAGAAGCACTGTTGACAACAGCTAAGATATAAAAGCAACCTGAACGCCTGCTGACAGATGAATGGATAAAGAAGATGTGGTTCATATAAACAGTGGAATAATACTCAGACATAGAAAAGAATGAAATAATGCCACCTGCAACAGCATGGATTGACCTAGAAGTTATCTTACTAAGTGAAGTGAGTCAGACAGAGAAAGACAAATAGTGTATGATATCTCTTGCAGTGGATCTAAAACAATCACAGAAATGAACTTATTTACAAAACAGACTCACAGACATAGAAAACAAACTTAGGATTACCGAAGGAGAAAGGTGAGGAGGGACACATTAGGAGTTTGGGTTTAACATATAGGCACTACTATACATAAACTGTATTGCACAGGGAATTCTAACCAATATTCTATAAGAATCTATATGGGAAAAGAATCTGAAAAGAATGAACATATGTATATTTATAGCTGAATGTATATTCTTAATATTTGCTGTACATCTAAAGCTAACACAAATTGTAAATCAAGTATAGCCCAATATACAATAAAAATTAAACTTAAAAATATATTATGATATTGACATGCCATCATAAAAAGTCAAATTAACATGTTCTTGTAAGATATTAATTCTCAGCATGTCTTATACAATACTTTTGATTCCTAACTTTGATCCTTGCTGTACAAACTACTTCTTAGATATTGCCTCCATGATACAAGACCATCAACTCTGATACCAGTTTCACATTGACAGGACAAAGAATAAAGACAAAAGATGAAACTATTTTTCCAGTAGTCATGTATGGATGTGAGAGTTGGACCATAAAGAAGGCTGAGCACCAAAAAATTGATGCTTTCAAATTGTGGTGCTGGAGAAGGCTTTCGAGAGTTCCTTGGACTGCAAGGAGATCAAACTATTCAAACCAATCTTAAAGGAAATCAACTCTGAATATTCATTGGAAGGACTGATGCTGAAGCTAAAGTTCCAATACTTTGGCCACCTGATGCAAAGGGTTAATTCACTGGAAAAGACCTTGATGCTGGGAAAGACTGAAGGCAGGAGAAAAAAGGGGTGGCAGAGGATAAGATGGTTAGATAGCATCACCGACTTAATAAACATGAATTTGAGCACACTCCGCGAGACAGTGGAGGACAGAGGAGGCTGGCGTGCTGCAGTCCATGGGGATACAAAGATCTGGACACCACTTAACGACTAAACAACAACACCCAATATGAAACTGTCAGTGACTTATTGGAAAGAAAGTCTTAGAAACGGGTAAACAATTGCAGATGCTTTACAAGACTGTACTGCTTTTCACTTATAATCATTACAAAAGAAAGCCAACTTTCTCATTTCCTCATGATATCTGAATAGATTAATACTAATTCAGGTAGACTCTTCACAGATAAAATGTTTTTTATAATGTTGAACAATGTGAACTACTAGAAATAGAGATTTAAAGAATCAAACTACTGGTCGTAGTCAAGGAACTGTAAAGGAAACCATCTTCTTATTATATAAAGTCAATTATTTTCAAATTTAAAAACATCATTTCCTCCCTGAGTACTTCACTACAGTTGAGTCATGAATAAAGTGGGGGTTAAGGACACCAACACTTTGGGAAGTCGAAAATCTACATATAACATATACTCAGCCCTCCAAACCCACAGCTCTTCCATATTCTCAGAGCCAAACAATCTTGGGATTGTATGGTACTGTATACTTACTACGGAAAAAACCTGCATATAAGCGGACCCAGGCTATTCAAACCTGTGTTGGTCAAGGCTCAATTGTATCAATTTCCAAGTATATTGAAAAGGTTCAAAAAGTACAGCACTTCATCCAGGCAGATTGAAGCCAGCCTTCTCTAAGATTCTGAGTCATGTCTCTGCTGCTGCTGCTGCTAAGTTGCTTCAGTCGTGTCTCTTTGTGACCCTTTCAACTGTAGCCTGCTAGGTTCCTCTGTCCATGGAATTTCCTCAGCAAGAACACTGGAAGAGGTTGCCATTTCCTTCTCCAGGGGATCTTCTCGACCCAGAGATCGAACTCGCGTCTCCAGCATCTCCTGCTTTGGCAGGCAAATTCTTTACCACTGCTCCAGCTGGGAAGCCCATGAGCCATCAGGAAAGCCCCATATATGGGATTAGAAAGTGTATATTCAACACCATAAACAGTTGACTTTATCCATTCCCTCCATAAATGTTTAAAAATAATGTAAACCAGAAAAATAAACCAGTAAGTGAGAATCAAAAACAAGGAGTCTTTTATGGAGACTTCACTGTTAAAAAATTATAATTAAAAAGAAGGGCAGGAAAGGAGGAAAATAATAATAATTAAAAAGAAAAATTGTACATACTATGAGAATAAAGAGTACTCAGGTCCATGAAAGCCAAGACGCGTGTCTCTTTGTGTACCAGTCTATACCCATGGTTGGCACAGGGGTTCTCAAACTGTGCTCTGGGAACCTTAGCGGGGTCTGTGAGGTCAAAGTTCTTTTCCCACCAACATTCAATAATATTTTACTGAGGTTGCCTGATGCACACATCACAGCAAACTGAGTAGAGAAGCCAGACACTAAAACGATTTTCAAAAACTATAAAGCAACACCACTTTACTTACTCGTTTTTTCTTTAGAAAATAGAAAGATTTTTTTTTCATAAAACAGGTTCTCATTAATATTTGTTGCTGTTAATTCTAAATGAATAAGTATGCTGACGCTTCCTCAGTGTAACTTCCAATATGATCAATATCAATAGATAGAATCCATTCAAACAAAAGCTCTTTGTCATCTTCAATAGTTTTGACATAAATACGAGAGTCTTGGGGCCTTCCCTGGGGATCCAGTGGTTAGGACTCCACAATCCCAATGCAGGGGAATCAGGTTCAATCCCTGGTCAGGGAACCAAGATCCTGAATGCTACACGGTGAGGCCAAAAGAAAAAAAAAAAAAAGAAGATCTTAAGACCAAGAAGTTTGGACCAATGGTTCAGTACACAGTTGGTGCTCAGTAAGTACTGAATTGTGGACTATGAAAGAAGCCAAGCAAACACAGGGATTGCTAAGCTGGGGTCTGAAGGGCAGGCATAGATCTATGAGATGAGTAGAAGATACTAGGGAGAGAATTTTGCTTTAATAATGTACATAGTTTATTAGGTAATGCTATTTAAAATGTTCTCCAAGCTGTCGAGCACCATCTAGAAGATGATTTGAAATGAAGAGGTCCCTTACAAATGAGAAACTGAACAAGGTAACAGGATCACTGCCTCTGTAGAGTCTATGCTGCAGTTCTAGAGAAAATCTTGGATTTCAAGTTGGACACAAAATCATCTTTCCTAGGGCAATTATGCTGATGGAAAGAAACAGTATATTTTCTTGTCAGTTCTATCATTTTCTAGAATGTGTAAGCTTTTAAATAGTGTTATTATGATTGATGTTAATATCATTTGCTATTAAAAATAATGACAAACACAAAGAAAATATCAAATATGTGTTTGTGCAATGGTGCTTCCTAAAATGACTCAGCCATTATCTTTTTGGACTGGTTAGTAATTTTCTTGGGTATAGAATAGACGACATTCTTCCTCAAAGACAAATGCGGAAGTTACTCAAGGGACAAAATAAGGCATCATATATTCCTGGAAGGAGGCCTAGCAATTCTGAACATTATAAGACATCATCAAAGTAATAAGGTGATGTTGTCTATTCTATAAGTAGAATATATTAACAAAACTAAACACTGCACAGGAACAGAGGTGAACTTGAAAAAAATAAACACCAAAAATGTAGTCTGTCTGCATATGTTCCTGGATGACCCATCAGAGAATAAAGACAAGCATTACAAAACCATTTCTAAGATTTTATAAAAGGGAACCACCTTGTGAAACCCTTTTTATGGATGGTATAAAAATACACTCTTGAGCTCCTAGCCCCACTGTCTGCCTAGAGGCCAGAGGAAAACCCCCTGGTTGACCATAAAAGGACTGCCTGCATGTTCTCAGGCAGAGTATACAGGATCTTATTTACAGGAGTATAAATACATGCCATTCCCCTGTGCTCACTGGCGCTTCTGAAGCCTGGTCAGAGAGGGGGGTCCTGGGTGCAACGGAAATAGGATTCAAAAAGTCTGTGACATTTTTCCGACATCTAATGTACTGTATTTTTCTAGCTTATCTTCTCTCCTGCGAAAAATATTTACAAAGCATAAGATCACTATCATTAACAGGTGATTGTTTCAGAAATACTTGGAAATAAGCCTTGAGGTTTCAGCAGGAGGAGAGAAAACACACTTCCCATAAATAGGCACTTTTTTCTAGTAACAGGACAGCTGTGTGAACACTGAGGAATAAAGAGAGTGTTTCTGCTCCATCACAATGGCCTACCCATTTACGTTTCTAGAAGGCTAAAGTTTGGAAGCTTCTGAGAAACAATAAGTGCACACATTACCATGGCTTAAAACTGACAAAAAGACACTGCTGCTGCTGCTGCTAAGTCGCTTCAGTCGTGTCTGACTCTGTGCGACCCCATAGACGGAAGCCCACCAGGCTCCCCCGTTCCCGGGATTCTCTGGGCAAGAACACTGGAATGGGTTACCCTATCCTTCGCCACACTAGTAGCAATAAATTAGAAAGCACAATAGGCACAATATACTTGGCATGCACGCAAGTGTGTGTCTGTGTGTGTATACAGTGTATGTAACTACAATATTGTGAACACAGATCACGTGGCCATGACAATGAATCGTTTCCATTTAAAACTCTTAGGAAACTTTGTGATTTCAGTTTAGTAACTTGTGTTAAAGAGACACTGTGCAGATATCTCAGAATATCGCTTTTAGCTGGAATCAGTGTCTGATTTAAAGACCCGTCACAAAGCTAAACTGAATATTAACAATATCTCATCTGATCATCTGCTCACTGAGTAAATTCTCCTGAAAACGTCTGTTCTCACTGGTGTCATCGTCCAGACAGACTCAGACTCTCTCCCCCAGATGTTGATGCTGTTCAGTTCCTTAGTTGTGTCTGACTCTTTTGCAAGCTCATGGACTGTGACACACCAGACTTTCTTGTCCTTCCGTATCTCCGTATGGAGTTTTCTCAAACTCATGTCCATTGAGTCAGTGATGCCATCTCGTTCTCTGTTGCCCCCTTCTCCTGCCTTCAATCTTTCCCAGCATCAGGGTCTTTTCCAATGAGTCAGCTCTTCCCCACAAACCCATCTAAACAAGACACTTGAAGGCTCCACCCACTTCCAGGTAAGGTTACCAGGTACCAGTGGGTCAGACAAGATGCGAGTGTGGCTCAGCCTTCAGAACATCGACAGTGACTGGGGAACAGTCCTCGATGAAGCAGCTCACCTCACCTCTGAAATGCTCTAGAAGAATGCCTTCCTGATGTTGACTATCACTTCGCATGTACTTCATAAATGTATTTGTTCTTCTTTTTTTAATGCATTTTTAATTGGAGGGAAACTGCTTTACAATATTGTGTGGGTTTCTGCTGTACAATAAGATGTGGTACATATACAAAGTGGAATATTATTCAGCCAAAAAAAAGGAAAGAATTTGAGTCAGTCGTAGTGAGGTGGATAAAACTAGAGCCTGTTATACACAGTGAAGTAAACCAGGAACAGAAAAACAAATTTCGTATATTAATGAATGTATGGAATCTAGAAAAATTGTACTGATGAATCACTGGGAAGGAATGAAGATGCAGATATAGAGAACAGACTAGTGGCCATAAATGTATCTTGATAATTCTCTGCTAGTCCCCAAACTGAGCGGGAATCTGGACCTCCTGGGTGCAAAGTCCTTCCATTTCATCCATTTCTTGTTTGTAGAGAAAAGGCTTTAGTCTCCTAGACTTTCCTTAAGTTCCAAACAGCAGATTCAAGCAGTTACTAATTAGGGAAGGGAGGGCATGCAGAAACAGAAGAAAAGCAGTTAAATAAGAAAAGCAATGATAGCTTAAACAATAGTTGAATGATAAAACAGAGTCCAAGTTCCTCCCCAAGGGGTACATAGAACAATCTGACACATTATCTTTGAATTCTGTAGAATCTAAGACTCCCACCCAGGTGGAGGACGGTGACTACATGCTGACCACAACACTTAGACCCTAGGCTGGTTGGAAGCAGACTGTTGATGATTAAGATTCCTGAACCACCACCCTGTTACCTCATCACCAGCCAATCAGAGGATAGGCATGCACTCTGCAGCCCTCATCTCAAACGATGCCTTTAAAAATCCTCCCTTAAAAGTCATCAAGGAGTTCAGGTCTTTTTGAGCATGAACTATCCATTCTCCTTGCCTGGTGCTTGCAATAAAAGCTGTACTTGTCTTGGCCACAACCTCGTGTCAGTGGGTTGGCTTTGCAGCAAGGCGGGCAAGCAGACCCAAGTTTTGTTTGGTAACAGAGTGTGGTCCCCAGACTAGCAGCACCAGCATCCCATCAGCTTGACAGAAAAACAGACTTTCAGGCCCCACCCAAGACTGCTGAAGGAAAATTTATATTTTAACAAAATCGCAGAAGGTTCCAATGAACACGCCGATCTGACAACCACTGATCTGAATGAACTCATGCAGATTCTTTCTTGAGTGGTCTTCTCTGGGGCTGCACCGCCCTACCCTGTTACCCTCTGGCATCAAACCTTTTTTCAATTATATCCAATTTGCCCTAGAAATTCCTACGTTCATTTTCAGCCTCCATAGCCAGGAAGATGGGCAGAGATAGTCAAATATATAAAGAAAATCAGGCATTTTCTTAGTTTTCATTATTGTTATTCTGTGAGATAATTTTTAATATTAAAATTCTCCAAATCCAATACCTAGCAACTCAGAAAGGTAACAAAGATAAGATCTTAGAATTAACAAATGGGTGAACCAGGATTCAAACTCAGTTCTGGGCTCCACTAAGTCATACTTTCACCCTTTTCTTCCTCTATGGATTCTTCTCATCCCAAATGTCCAGTCTTTCTCGAAAAAACAAGAATGTGATGCTGGAGAGAAAAACCTCCAGGGTACTCAGGGTCCCCAGTGATTTCTTGAGATTGAAGAAATAGAACCATATGAGGTCACTCTTTTTCAGGGTTTAGTAATATTTCACTGTGTATATATGAACCACGTCTTCTTCATCCATTCATCTGTTGATGCATATTTAGACTGCTTCCATGTTCTGGCTATTTGTAAACACTGACATATACACACTACTACATATAAAATAGTTAACTCCTAAATACCTACTGTAGAGTATAGGTAATTGTTCTCAACACTTTGTAATGACCGATACAAATCTGAAAAAAGAATAAATATACATACACGAATGGGCTTCCCAGGTGGCAACAGTGGTAAAGAACCCACCTGCCAATGCAGGAGCCAAAAGAGATGCAGATTCAATCCCTGGGACAGGAAGATCTCCCAGAGGAGGGCATGGCAACCCACTCCAGTATTTTTGCCTGGAGAATCCCACAGACAGAGGAGCCTGGTGAGCTACATTCCACAGGGTTGCACAAAGTCAGACATGACTGAAGCAACGTAGCACACAGGCACGCATACATACATGTGTAACTGATTCACTCTGCTGTACACTGGAAATGAAAACAACATTGTAAATCAACTATGCACAAATAAGAGTTATGAAAACTAGAAGTGAAACCACAAGTGACTATATTTGTTCAGGTCTTAACCAATGGACCTGCCATTCGAACACAGTTCAGTTCTGTTCAGTCACTCAGTCGTGTCCGACTCTGCGACCCCATGAATCGCAGCACACCAGGCCTCCCTGTTCATCACCATCTCCCGGAGTTCACTCAGACTCACGTCCATAGAGTCCGTGATGCCATCCAGCCATCTCATCCTCGGTCATCCCCTTCTCCTCCTGCCCCCAATCCCTCCCAGCATCAGAGTCTTTTCCAATGAGCCAACTCTTCTCATGAGGTGGCCAGTACAAGAGGGTGGCAATTAGAGGAAAGATGTCGCAGTGTTTAAGGGCAAGCATCCTGGGACCAGACTGCTTTGCTTGAAGCTCCTGACCCTGGGCAAGTGGCTCATGGCTCATATCCTCAAATTGGGAATAATCCAAGCCATCTTTCCCATAGGTTTTGTGAGGATTAAAGGAATCAGTGTACATAAATATGCATTAATACGTGTCCTTTGTATGGTAAGCAGTAAGCACTTAGTATCAAGTGTGGTTGTGTGGTGCATGCATGTTTAGCTGTGTCGGACTCTGTGCAACCCTATAGACTATAGCTTACCAGGTTCCTTGTCCTTGGAATTTTCCAGGCAAAAATACTGGATTGGGTTGCCATTTCCTACTCCAAGGGATCTTCCCGACCGAGGGATTGAATCTGTATCTCTGGCATCTCCTGCACTGGCAGGCGGATTCTTTACCACTGGGCCACCTGGGAAGCCGGGTGTGAAGTGTATCTAATATTAAATGGAATTTATTCCAGTACAACCTGCCTCTGGCTAAAATAAAAAGGGCCAGTCTTCCACTAAGTAAGCAGCTAGCTTTCCAAATCAAGACAACATTCTTTTTCTTCTTGTTCATTGTTGCTCTTAAACTCACACATATTGATCGTTTTATCATTATTTTTTTTAACAATCAATAAATTCTGGTTTTATTTTTTCTTATAATTTTCGTAGATGATTTTTGTATTTCCTTAAACTTTTTATTTTGTATTAGGGTATAGCCAATTAACAATACTGTGACAGTTTCAGTGAACAGCAAAGGGATTCAGCTACACATACACATGTACCCATTCTCCCCCAAACTCCCCAGCTGTCTAGGCTGCCACATAATATTGAGCAGAGTTCCCTGTGCAATACAGTAGGTTCTTGTTGGTTATCCATTTTAAATACAGTAGTGTGTAATGTCCATCCCAAACTTCCTAACTATCCCTTCCCCCTGGCAACTATAAGTTCATTCTCAAAGTCTGTGAGTCTCTTTCTGTTTTGTATGATTGCTTATCATTATTAATATGGACAAAAAATCCATCACCAATTTGTATCTTATACATCCTTTTATGATCACAAACAAGTCATGTGACCCTGGTAGCTAAGAGAGCAATTAACAAGTTGCACAGACCTTAATGCCTGTCCAGCCCTGCAGGCCAGAGCCTCAAGCTTCCTCCTCACAACTGACTCAGAACTCTCAACAATTCTAACTGCTCTCATTTCAGAAGGGATCCAGATCTGACCACCAACCTCCTTCACTGTGATCTAAGCCACCATCCTCTTCATTTCTCCCCTGCAGAAATAAAAATCCCATCACCTCAGCCTGCTCCAGCCACATGTCCCCACATGTCCCTTGCACATGGCAGGGTCCCTATTAGGGGCCTGAGTCTCCCACTACCCCACTGTGAGGTTTCTCCCCATTCGCTCAGATCGATGCTCAAGCCACCTTGGTGAGACCCCCACGACCTCTCCTAAACTGCAGTCNCAACAATTCTAACTGCTCTCATTTCAGAAGGGATCCAGATCTGACCACCAACCTCCTTCACTGTGATCTAAGCCACCATCCTCTTCATTTCTCCCCTGCAGAAATAAAAATCCTATCACCTCAGCCTGCTCCAGCCACACTAATTACCCTCCAGTCACAGCATGATCCAGTCTCACCATCTCAATAGCTCCCTTCAGTGTTGCCTATCACCTTCTGTCCTCACTAGAAGGCAGAGTACACGAGGACAGAGTGTGAGTGACATGGGTCCTCAGGCTCTTTAGTGAAAAATAGCTGAAAGTGAGAGTCACTCAGTTGCACTGTAGCCCGCCAGGTTTCTCTGTTCACAGGATTCTCCAGATAAGAATACCGGAGTGGGATGCCATTTATTTCTCCAAGGATCTGCCCAACCCAGGGATCAAACCCGGGTTCTCCTGCACTGCAGGTGGATTCTTTACCATCTGAACCACCAAAGCTTTTTAACATCTTTAATCAACAGAAATTGATCAGAGGCCAGACAAGGAATTCAGGAGAGGCTTTAATGGGGCCCCTGCTATAGCAGGAGGGGAGTGAGAACCAGTAACAGGTTCCCGTGCTTACTCCCTGAAAGGGGAGGGCAGTCTGGTCCCTTAAAACAGGGTAAGGAAGGGAGCAGATGGGTGGGTCAGGACCAGAGGGGTGACTTGGGTGGTCTGCCCACCCTCTGACTAGTGCTATGTGCAGGGATCAGGTGCAGGACCTGTCTTTTCTTGGGCTTTTTGGTCTTTTTGTATCTTGTTTTCCATAATTTGACCCAACTATGCATGCACACAATTATTTTTCATCCCTTATAGTTTCTTTGTATCTGTTGCTGGAGATGTTTCTCTAGGTGCAAGCACTGGAGCAGAGGTCTCAGATTCCAGCCTGCCTCAAAAGGGTGCAGATAATCTGTTGATCCCTTTACCACCTGGGTCTAGCATCTTGCTGTCTATGTACTAAATCTTCAGGAAACATTTGTTGAAAGACTAAATGAATGGGGGGGGGGCGGTCATCCTATTCCCATCTCATTAACCCCCAAGACTCATGAAGAGTCTAGAGCTCTCCCAATATTTCAACATACGAATATATGGGTAAAGGGACTTACCTGGTGGTCCAGTGGTTAAGAATCCACCATGCAGGGGACGTGGGTTCCATACATGGTCAGGGAAATAAGGTCCCGCATGCTGTAGAGCAATTAAGCCCAAGCACCTCAACTACGAGAGCCTACACACTCGAGCCCATGTACCATAACTAGATAGAAGCCCACCTGTTGCAACTAAGACCTGATGCAAACAAAAATAAATACATAAATATGTTTAATAAAAATAAGATATATATAATCTTAGTAGCAAAAACTTAAGACAGCAATATGCTTTTTCCTGTTCAAAAACTTAAATCAAAACCCAAAGATTTAAAAGGAGAAAAGGGAAAAAAACTAAACTAAACTAAACTCCAATTTACAGAAGCTAAAAAGCTACTATTTCAATTCCCAAAGCAAAGCCTGATGAGTGTATGAGTCTGTGAATTAAGGAACTCGGCTATAAAGGCCACTCTCTCTGAATGCGATAGTAGATAGAGTGACCTTGCAGTAATGAAACTGCAGGACTGACTGATAGAGCAATTACTCATGTGGCCAAGATGCTAGCAAACAACTCATAATCTTGCAAAAAGCACCTTGGGGATTTTAATGAGCATCAAGACACAGCAGTTTAGTTTCCACTCTAATCTGAAAAGTATTGAGTTCTGTACCCCTCTCTCTACCCTGATATCTACTCATGGGTTCAGGATGACTCATGCATCACCTGGATCACATCAGGACTCCACTCCTTGCTCCAACACACTAACTCACCTTCTCCAAACCAGCTGCTAAGAACGAAGGAACCAGAACTCATATTCTGTCTTCTTCTTATGTTTGGTTTGGTCATATTTATCATCCCAACAATGGGAAGCTTTGGCCTTGATATTTTCTCTTGTAAACTATAGAGTACGTATTATTTATTTTAAAAAATGGATAAAAGTAGATTATGTCCTACCTATTAAACAACCTACAGAATATCAACAAAGGAGAATTGTAAGCTTGCAGAAAGTACTATTTACAGATATCATTCACATAGATGGAAGAGATATAGAAAAAATAATTTTAAAAGTCAAGAAATGTAAGGTGAAATTCTGAAACATCTCATCTACCATCTAGAATATGAATATAAACCCAGACTGAGACAGAAATAGCAGCTCTGATTTCACAGGATACAGTAACAAACTAACCAGACACAAAATGTGTAAATCAGAAATAGAGACCAACCCACCTAAAAGCATATTAGAAAATATTCCACCCCAGATGACTTCATTTATTTATTAATGAAAATTGTAAAGGAATACGTCAGAGCAAGGTTTTGACCTGTTTTGAAAAATGGCCTAGGTATCGTTTCTCCATTTAATGAGCATGCTATTTTTAAAACCCCTTTTTTGAAGCAACAATGAGTTTAGATTTGCCAAGATTGCTGGAAGGCAGAACCCTGTCTTCTGGAAGGCAGAACCCTGTCTTCTCTCAGAAGGTTACCCGCTTGTCATGAGGACAATGTGAACAGAAGGGCAGGTCAGGATGCTGCCCACAGGCCGGGGCGAGGGCCAGCCTTGCTTTCTGGTCCTGCTGCCAAGGCCTCCATGACTCAGGCCATGACCTCACCTCCCAGACCAGAGGAGGGGCCCCTGACGGCATCTTCCCCACTCCCGGGGCCTGCTTCTGGATGTTTAAAGACTCTGACCACCCTGAAAAGGTCCACAACCAAAGCATTAAAAGGACATCATCAGGTCTAGTTCAGAATCCTGAAATAATCTTCAGAGTACTTGGGTGGAGAAGGCAGACACCCAGAGCTCTCTTGGTTTCAAGTCTGGGAGCAGGGCCGTCACCATTGCTCAGACAGCCCAGCCCCAGGGCAGGGTGAGTCACCCTACAAATCTGCAACCACAGGAGGAAAGGAGGGCCCCAGGGTGAACAGAGGCATCGCCCTCTGATCTCCTAGGACTCTCACCAGGAGGAAGTAAACAGGATGAAGCCCAAAGGCAGGGAAAACAAAGGTAGCGCCCAGGACCCTGCCTGGAAACCCCCAGCTCAGGCTCTGAGGACACACAGCTGCAGCCCCCACACTCCACCAGGGAGCCGCGACGCTCACTGTGTGCAGTCTCTGCTTCCCCATGCAAAACCCCAAGTCTGCTTTTCTACTCAAAACTCCCTTTTCATTTAGGATTCTCCCCTGAGCTGGCAAGTCTCAGAGCTCAGTGCATTTGGAAGGGCTCCAGCCTGGGTAGACAAGAGTTTTCCATCTGCCTCCTGGGACCATAAGAATCCAACATCAGAATGAAGGCAAGGCCATAAAGTATGGAAAAGTGAGGGTCAAGAAACCAGTTACTTGTGTAGTTTCCTTGTTATTTGGGGTTTTTATTTCTTTGGGTTCTGTTACCAACGTCATTGCTCATGTGACAGATGAACTGCTGAGCCAGGATCTCCCAAAATAAGCACCTTAGTCAAGGTGCGATTTCACCCACGGGCACTGAAAAACCAAGTCATCACTATGAGTCTGTTTTTTCTCATTTCCTTAACTCAACCTTCGGTGTTGTAAATATCAACTGTAGCATTTCTTCCAGAATAGTATTCCTTGGAGCAGAGATTTCATTGTGCTTTAGACCTGGAGTTGGAAATAATCTTTAGCATGGAATTTCTAAAAAAGTAGTCACAGAACAAGTATCCTATGATATCACTTACATGTGGCATTTGCTGCTGCTGCTAAGTCGCTTCAGTCGTGTCCGACTCTGTGCAACCCCACAGACAGCAGCCCATGAGGCTCCCCCGTCCCTGGGATTCTCCAGGCAAGAACACTGGAGTGGGTTGCCATTTCCTTCTCCAGTGCATGAAAGTGAAAAGTGAAAAGTGAAAGTGAAGTCGCTCAGTTGAGGCTGACTCTTCGTGACCCCATGGACTGCAGCCTACCAGGCTCCTCCGTCCTTAGGATTTTCCAGGCAAGAGTACTGGAGTGGGTCACCATTGTGGCATCTAAAATATGACACAAATGAACTTATCTATGAAATAGAAACAGATTCACAGACACAGAAAACAGACTTGTGGTTGCTGGTGGGTTGTGGGAGGGTGTGGATTAGGAGCTTGGGATTAGCAGGTATAATCTATTACATGTAGCATGGATAAACAAGGCCCAACTAGTATAGCACAGGGAACTATTCAATACCCTGTGATAAAACATAATGGAAAAGAATATGTGTATGCTAAGTCACTTCAGGCGTGTCCGCCTCTTTGTGACCCTACGAACTGTAGCTTGCCAGGCTCCTCTGTCCATGGGATTCTCCAGGCAAGAATACTGGAGTGGGTTGCCATGCCCTCCTCCACGATCAAACCCACATCTCTTAAGTCTCCTGCATTGGCACGTGGTTCTTTACCACTAGTGCCACCTGGGAAGCCCTTGAGAAAGAACACATATGTATAAGTGAATCACTTTGCTGGACAATAGAAATTAACAAGACATTGTAAATCAACTAGACTACAACAAAATATTCTTTTTCTCTAAATGGAAAAAAAGAAAACTGAAGTGTGAGAACGTATGGGAAGAGCAGTCCTGGTGAAGCTGCCTGACTCCAGCAGCACTCAGTCCAGGATCTGGTCCACCTGAAGGACCTGCTGTACTCATAAGACTGTCAGTGGTGATTTAGTCACTAGGTCATGTCCTACTCTTGGGACCCCAAGGGCTTTACCCTCAGACTCCTTTGTCCATGGAATTCTCCAGGCAATAATACTAGAGTGGGCTGCCATTTCCTTCTCTAAGGGATCTTCCTGACCCAGGAATCAAACCCAGGAATCAAACCCAGGTCTCCTGTACTGCCGGCAGATTCTTTACCGACTGAGCCACCAGGGAAGCTCATGTTGAAGGGTGAGTCCCATGTATTTCTCCATCTACTAGCCTGGGTGAATAGGATGACCAGAACTCTGTGGTCCATAAAGACCTGGGAATCTCATATGCCATGAAATGCAGCTGAAGGAGGGCAGCTCTCCTTTTTTCACAGTGGTTTATATCACATACTTGTCTGTAAACACAGTTCATGTGTGCAACCTAGCACCACTTTCCAGGTGCTTCCAAGTGTGCAAAATCCCTCACTAAAATGTCTTGATCTTTAAAGGTTAATAAGCAGGGTATACAGACTACACACAGCTCGACTGAAAAAAAAGAGAAATCCCCAAATGAAGCCAAATGCTGGCAGCTCTCTTCTCTCTTCCCAGACAAAACTCTTAGGTCTTGTGAAAACAACATTTCTTGTCAAGTGCCAAAAACAACACAGATCATTGTGGTGATGGCACACCCTTGCCGAGGGCTGTGGCCACGTCTAGCCTCCGGGATAAATCTAAGTGCCAACTTCAGTTCTAGGCCACCTTTAGAGATGTCATCTCCTCCTAGCTTCTAAAAAAAGGCTTACATTTTAGGTGCTTTCCTTTAGAACAGGAGAAAGTGCCATTATTTGAATTTGCCTCCCCTGAATTTGTTTGAAAATTAGGTTTTCAAAATTAATACAGCTTGGTTTCTACTCTAATTGTAATATAACCATATTATATATATGCATAATTAAGCATATTATATATATGCATAATATAAGCACATTATAAGAAATTTTCAAAACTTTAAGTGTATTGTAGGAAGGAAAATATCATCTTTGCTGGAGCCCTTGTAGATAAAATACTGAGAACATATGAGTATGTTCCACTCTTCTACATCTGTGGATACATGTATGTGGGCATATGTAAATTTTTTTAAATCTTGACTTTCACCTTGCCTTTTCTGTTAACATGTGTGTGGCATTTTCCCAGGAGTGATGGCATTTTGATCACACCCCGTTTCCTCTGAGTAGTGACAACGCTAGATAATTCAGAGCTCTTCTTCTGGGAGGTTTTCTGCTCTGCTGGCTACCCTGCACCAGGTTAAGTTTACCCATGGTGTGTGCAGCTGAAATAGGAGAAAGGTGAGACGGGCTACAGAGTGCAGGGGTGGAAGCCCAGATGCCCACCTCTGAACACACCCAGCTCCTGGGAAATCTCGTCAAGAAGCTAGAAAGATGCCATAAATTAGATATCCAACAGGACCTGATGCATGTACAACACAGGAGCTCTACTCAATATTCTGTGATAACCTATATGAGAAACGAATCTGAAAGAGAATGGATATATGTATATGTATAACTGAATCACTCTGCTGTACACTTGGAAACTAACACTGTAAACAACTATACTCCAATAAAATTTAACAAAATAAGTAAATAAATAAAAACCTTTCCAACACTCTCTTCCCAAAAAAAGAAACTAAAAAGAACTTTTTGTTAAGAACCAAAAGTTCTCTGGTTTCCTAATATTATGAAGCCTTCAAAAATATTCACAATTATTCCTTTAAATACTCAAGACATTGGGATGTGTGTGCAATATTAAAATGAGGCATTTAATCTGAATGGGGGAGAGATGTTGAAAAGCACTCATTGCCTTCTGCCTAAGGCTATGATCTCCTTAATTAACATGTAAACTAAAAGGAAATGTTTCTAATATTCACTGGTTTTTTCCTGCTGAATGTTAAAACCATTTGAGTTGGTGTTTAAGGAGTCAACACACACACACACACTCACACATTCATGCTTACACAAATACACATGCTTACACACTTACACTTATACACACAAATACACACACACAGAGAGACACACATACACACATTATCTGCACTGCAATGTTTCTTTATAACAAACCAGCCTCAGGAAATTATTAATGAGGGGTTAGGAGGTTACACAGCAGCTAAGCCCAGAAGAATGTCTGAGCAAAGAGAAAACTACCTACTTAGAAGAGAACAGGTCATGCTCCGGCGGATGGCCAGTTGGAAAGGAATTCCTTCCCAGTCAGAAAGTTTCTGCACTGCACAAAGCTAACACGCAATGAGTCAGAACGCTTGACATTTCCTTGCTGCATGTTACTAGAATGACCTATGATTTTCTACGGAAATCAAAGCTAGCACAGATGAGGCTGTAGCATCACTTCTCCTTCACTCAGCCTCCTGTCTCCCTGTTGGAGGAAATATTTGAGATTGTGTGGATCCAGTCCTGGCAGAAGAACTAGATGCTATATCATTTGTAACTTTCAGCTTTTACAAGAAAAAAAAGTGTACCAGAAAAGAACAGTAGCTTCACACAGAGGTACCCAGGCACCAGCATCACTGTCAACAGCCCTACTTACGACCCATTTTCGAGGCTACATATTAGCCAAAGTTAAATGGTGTAGCCAATGGTTAGGAGTCCAGAATATAGAGGCCCCCAAATACATCACTTTGACACAAGGCTATTCTGAGCAGAAGGCAATTAAGAATCAACAGATACAGAGAAAATTCTCTGCTCTTCCCTCATGTCTAAAAGCAGAATGCAACTTCCCCCTTGGGAAGGTGGCATAAATTTTGCCTCCCCAATCCCAGTACGCAGACAAGAAAAACTACTCTTATCCCTGGAGACACAGGGCTGCACAGAGATGAGTATGTATAAACAGATCTCACTAAAATGAAAATAATCT
This sequence comes from Neotragus pygmaeus, assembly GCA_006410875.1. Classification (NCBI taxonomy): domain Eukaryota; kingdom Metazoa; phylum Chordata; class Mammalia; order Artiodactyla; family Bovidae; genus Neotragus; species Neotragus pygmaeus. The sequence goes on from SJYV01020007.1 coordinate 493,679, forward strand.
TTATCTTCCATTAATCTCCCCAATATATATCCTAGTCATTTTCACACAATTTATAGTCCTTTGTTAAAATGGTATATAAGCCCTGAATCTAACTGCTTCTTTGTTTTTTTTTCTGTAAAGATTCTATGAAATTAAATTGAAAATATTAACAAAATTTGTATGCTTTTATCCTCTTCATGTGTCTTCTGTCAGTAATTTACATACAGCAACAACAAAACCTAAAAGTACAGAGAAAAAAAATCCCCCAACTTCTACAATATTGAGTTAGAAAAAGCTTACTAACACTCACAAATGCACAGATCTCCAAAATGTTTATAATTGTTGAGGTGCTAAATGAGTATAAACTTGTGAAATGCAAAAGTTTATAAATTGGTTAAAAAAAAAAATTGTCCAAACATCAAAATTGCCAATTAATATATCTTTGTAACAAAAACAACGGTTCACATTTTTGTAGTTTTTAAAATTCACTTTTTTGTTCTCTCAGTTTCTAAGCACACACCACAGTCAATGTAGGCAACCATTTCAAAGACAGTGCACGATACACATACTTCTGTTTTTCTATATGTTTACTTGAAAATATGTCAACATCATACTACTTTTAAAATTCTGAAACCATCATTAACTGCGCAAGCTTTGCTTAGTGGGCTGTGATTAGATTCTCAACGCTTTGGTTTCTTGCTGAATGATGTGTTGAAAGGGCAGAAGTTAACATTGACTCCTGAGTGTTTCCATGTTCAAGGTCATTATACTAATCTTTCAAATGGCAAATGACAATGAAAAGAAGACAACCGCTACCTCAGTTCCAGAGCCAGCCTTAGCTTTGAGATATTCATCTAGCCAGAGAAAAGTCTTAGCCAAAATCTGAGCCTGGAGATCCACACTCCACCTGGCTGGAAAGACAAAAAGTTCTTGTCCTCTACTACAGACTCATTGCACAAAGGGCTGATGTTAGTCATTCCTAAACCCACAATGTACTCAGGCCCCAAAGTGTTCCACATTTAAAACTTCTGGGCCATTTCAAGAATACATTTTAGTGGCAAAGAAACTGACAGTGAAACATCTAAATTGGTAGAAAAGAAACCAAATCCTTCCTCTAGGAATATGCTTCTGCTTCAGACTTCCTTCCCTCCAAATACTAAAAACGGCAACTGTTGGTCACATTATCTTATTTGTGGCATAACCTCTTTCATATGTACCATAAACTGAAACATGTCCTGTTTATAACATAAGCAATATATTTAGGCAAAAGGATGACTCTGTAGGACTTTTAAATATTGGATATTTCCAGTAAGTACAATTTTCTTCTAGAGCTTTACTAAATATCTTATTTTACCAACATCCTCTTTCCACTTAAATAAATAAGGCATTTTCTACAAAATTTAAAAGAAGCCATGAAACAGTCAGAAGCAAAGAATTTTAAGTCATAAAATAATGATGGTGTTAGCCTAAATTATGTTAGCTACTACACAGAGACATATGATGATACAACCAAGTTTTTTAGGAAATGTAGTATTTATTTATGGTCAGGTATCATACTTATTACCATGTAGAAAATTAAAAAAGAAATCTTCAATTCTTTAATTTTTCGAATTTCTAAATCTACATTTTAAATACACACACAAAAAAATGTCCTTTTATTAGCCACTAAAATTACAGATAGCACTGGAACTTAATCCATTAACGTTTTAAGATATGAACCATTCTTTAACCTGGTATCTCTTCTGGTACAAAGACCTAAGTTGCATACAAAATGGGAAATCAATGTTGGCAGCTAGACAAGAATGTAAATAGCACAGGCCAAGTCTCCCCAAAGCCCACGACACTGCCTGATAAATGAGACACCTAACACAAAACATTCAATAAATTGATCTACTAAAGAACTGCAAAAGCCAGTGATCTTCCCCACCCTTCCAAGACACAACCAAGGTATTTTCTATTAATCTGCACAAGATTTAAACACCCATAATAATCTGTGTAGGTTTACTTCAGTACCAAAATAACATTTTAAAAGATCAGTGAAATATCTGTGATCATTTTTAAATTCTTGGGCAAAAAAACCAAATAATTCATCTAAAAAATGGTAAAGGAAAGTTTATTTTCTATTTTGTCTATTTTTAAGACAATTATTCACAATGAAAACACAATGAATTTTGTCTTTTTAAGGAAACAACAAGGAAATCTTAAAGATCAATGTTTGGACTGCCAAAAAAAAAAAAAACCAAAACAAAAGAACATAAGCACAATGTTTAAACTACTGAACTCAAAAAAATAAAATAACTTCCAAAATATCTTGGATTCTATTCCATTGCAAAGGAAGGATTTACATAGTCAAGCTTCATTTGTTCAGAGGGAAGTTACCCTGTAAAAGCTTCTTTTATCCCACAAATGAGAAAGCCTCCCCTTTGCAGAAATGATGGCCACTGTAGTCACCAACTGTTGTGAAAACCTTCTCTTGACACTGACTCGTAGGACCCCAAGAGTCAGAGAGCCAACCTATAAAGACGCCTCATAATCTGGTTCCTGTCCATATTTTTTTTTCCAGTATCAGCTAACCCTAGCATCAGGAGAAATCCGGAAAGAACCTAGCACTTTCAGAAGGATCATTAAGGATGCATTCACACTCAAATGTCATATCCACTGGGCAAGGTGATATTCTGTTTTCTACAAAACCTCTTTCCAATCATACCACTGCAGTTTTGTACTATCTCTGTCACTTGCAAAGCTGGACAAGTGCCTAACAGTGGGATTATAACTTGAATTACTAGATATCTTGGTCTTGTAAAAGTATAAAGGTAAGATGGACTCCCAACAAGTTCCTGACATTTTACTTTTCTTAAAAATGTATCCTTACAAAGGTTAATACTTTCAAACTTGCCATAAAAAGACAGAAAAAATGTCTTCTTACCAAAAATATGCTTAAAAGTTGTTTTCTTCCCTCCAAACGTGTAATACAGGTTCTCTCCTAGCAGAAATAAGACTCTAGATGGGAAAGATGGGGACTTACCCATCTAATTTAAAAAGCCATTCACAGGTACCAACAAGGTCTACTGTATAGCACAGGGAACTCTGCTCAATATTCTGTAATAAAATAAACGGGAAATGGGGCTTCCTTGGTGGCTCAGTGGTAAAGAATCTGCAATGCAGGAGACCCAGGAGATGTGGGTCCAATCCCTGGGTCAGGAAGATCCCCAGGAGGAGGGCATGACAACCCACTCCATTATTCGTGCCTTGAAAATCCCATGCACAGATGAGCCTGGTGGGCTACGGTCCATGGGGTCACAAAGAGTCCAACACAACTGAAGCGAATGAGCACAAACAAATAGGCAAAGAATCTGAAAAAGAATAGAAGCTTGTATATGTTTAACTCAATCACTTTGCAGCACACCTGAAACTAACCCAACATTGTTAACCTCCTATGTTTTGTTCAGACACTCAGTTGTGTCGGACTCTTCACAACCACATGGACTATAGCCCACCAGGTTCCTCTGTCCACGGGAATTTCCAGGCAAGAATCTTGGAGTGGGTTACCATCTCCTTCTCCAGGGAATCTTCCCAACCCAGGGGTCAAACCCACATCTCCTGCGTTGCAGGCGAATTCTTTACTACTGAGCCACTGGGTAAGCCCCCATTATTGCCTATACTTCAGTACAAAATAACAATTAGAAACAAAGAAAAGAAAAAAATTAAATTTGAAAAAAGAAAAAAAAATTCTATGCAATACCAGGGGATGTCTCTCTAGTTAGACAAGTTTTCTTTTATATCCATCAAAGCTTTAAAGTTTTTTCTACATATCTCTTGATAAATTTATTTCTAATTGTTATATATCTCTATTGCAATTATAAATGAGATATTCATTCTATTTTATTTTTTTCCTCACTATAGAGATAGCTTTAAAAACATTATATAAAACCACATGTCCATTTCAAAAAAAATTTAAGAATAAAGTAAAAATCACTTGAATTCTTTTTAAAAAATGAGAAGCCATCTATGTTCATGATGAGTAAGCAATACACCTGGTTGCCCCCAGCCTGGGAGTGAGNAGAGATAGCTTTAAAAACATTATATAAAACCACATGTCCATTTCAAAAAAAATTTAAGAATAAAGTAAAAATCACTTGAATTCTTTTTAAAAAATGAGAAGCCATCTATGTTCATGATGAGTAAGCAATACACCTGGTTGCCCCCAGCCTGGGAGTGAGAAGACCAAGGTTTAACTGCTGCTGCTGCTGCTAAGTCGTTTCAGTCGTGTCTGACTCTGTACGACCCCATAGATGGCAGCCCACCAGGCTCCCCCATCCCTGGGATTCTCCAGGCAACAACACTGGAGTGGGTTGCCATTTCTTTCTCCAATGCATGAAAGTGAAAAGTGAAAGTGAAGTCACTCAGTCCTGTCTGACTCTTCAGGACCCCATGGACTGCAGCCTACCAGGCTCCTTCGTCCATGAGATTTTCCAGGCAAGAGTACTGGAGTGGGTTGCCATTACCTTCTCCAAAGGCATAACTATTAATACCTTAATACATCATGTGTGAGACACAATGCCAGTTTTCACCTCTGCTCAATTCAAGCCCTTCAGAAGCAACAGAAGTGAAGATAGTTCACGCTCCCTCACAGAGCAAAACCAAAAGGATGTAAAGAGAAAGAGTTTGATCCTTAAGAGTCCTGAGCATCTGTACTGCCTTAGACTTATGCAGAAAGCTGGGCACAAACTTGTCCAGTCTGGGGGCTGCCATTCTGTAAACAGCAGAGGGTATGGTTTTAATTTGGTTGTGACGCCATAAACGCTGGCACACTGAGCATGTGCTCCCTGCCATGAATTCTGAAGTCTCCCCTCCAGGGCTTGCTTCTGTTCTGTCCACACGCCAGAATGAAAGACGACTTGCCCATAGTCTCATATGATCAAGGCTGAGAAATTCCACTGTATTCAAAAAAAAAAAAAAATACATTCTTTGAATGACTTTCTAAAATAAAGACTTTTTCAAGAGTTTTGCCTTCGAGCGGATCAATCACACTTGTCAATCTCAAAGGCAAAAAAAAAAGAAAAACAGACCAAAAATAAGAAAGTACACATTTAATGTTAACTAGAAAAAATAAAGAGATGGGTGGAAATAACTGAAAATGAAAATAAGTAAAACTCTTGAAAATGGATTTTTGAGAGTCATGCTCTTCTTAGAGTAAACCATTGCAAGAAATATTATCACAAAGTTCTCTGTCTAAAAATAAGTTTCCTGGAAATGATACATTTCTTTTTTCTTGTGGAGGAAATCACATTCTAAGCAGTCATCATTATAATTTTGCCAATGAGGTTCTTTGCACATTTGTTTTGCTCAGTCTAAGCAGAAAGATTAAGAGGCCCTACAGTGCACCCCCTTTAGTTCCTCAAAATGAAGCCAGACATTAGCTGCATCCTTGGTTGTGAAATAAGGCAGCTGACTTCTTAGAGCTCCTCAGCCATGAGCCAGGAGGCCAGAGGTCTACACGGACAGAACAAGCTGCCTTGGGTCAAGGGGGCTGTTTGCCTTTCATTTCAAAGATCTGCCATCCAATGGCCTCTAAATTCAAGACTTCTACATCTTAACTCTCTGACACTTGACAACCATGGGAGATGAGGCATATGTTCCGTCAGAATCTGAAGTAGAAAAAGGTGGATTCTGCAATATTCTGGGAGTTTGAAGAAGGTTGACGTGCCAGCCTTTGCCTATCTAGTGGCTCAGACAGTAAAGAATCCGCCTGCAATGCGGGAGACCTGGGTTCAGTCCCTGGGTTGGGAAGATTCCCTGGACAAGGAAATGGCCACCCACTCCAGTATTCTTGCCTGAAGAATTCCATAGACTGAGAAGCCTAGTGGGCTACAGTCCATGGGGTCGCAGAGTTGGACACAACTGAGCAAATAACACACACACACACACACACACACACGTGCACAGACTTGCCAACCTTGAATCCATGTGAGCTGTGAGCACACAGAGTAATAGAGATGTAGTGTGTACCTGCCTCTTTCCCGGGGACACTAATTGGCCAGTTTACTCCTCATCTGGCACCCAAACCATCACCAATGCCTTCAAATTGGTGTCTGGGTTCTGCCTCCAGCTTCTCTTTATGATCATTCTGACGTATCTTTTTTGAAAGCAAAAAAAAACAAACAAAAAACAAATCTGACCATCTGACGGATAGTGACTGATCTGTTAATAGGTGTAAAAAATTTGAAAATGGAAGGACTTCTCCAGCAGTCCAGTGGTTAGCCTCTGAGCTTCCCATGTAGGGTGCAAGGGTTCAATTCCTAGTTCAGGAACTAAGATCCCCCATGGCATGACCAAAACAAAAAGAATATGAAAAAAAGAGGGGAAGACAGGCCTTTACGATTAGGGACTACTACAGAAAGCCTTCGGGCTTCCCCCTACACCATCCCATAGACCCAAACATATTCCTTATGTCAAACAGAGCTTTTCATATTCAATGAATAACTTTTTCAATCTTTTATTTCCCATCAAATAAAGCTGCCTTTTTAAGAGACTATGGTCTCTCTGAAGTCTAGGCCTTCTGCTTGGAACCTTCCCCCTTTTCTAGTGAATTCTCTTCATCCTTCAAGACCCAACTGGGAAGCCTCAGGAGAAGTCTTTCATGATAGGGAAATGGAATAGCTGTTCTTCCTTCAGGTTTCTGCGTATCCCTCTGGGGTGTCACAGGTCACGTGACTGTCAACATCACAGACCCCAAGCACCTCTACGGGTTTATCCTCTTCAGGATGGACCATTTTACCCAGAACCAAAGCACTCCATGTTCATCAGATGGACCTCACTGCTTGGTTAACAGAGTTGCAAGAACAGAGGCATGGAGTCACCTCGGTGGGGAGCAGAGATGGGCTTGGTGGAATCTGTTTATTAGAAAGACATTAAAAGTTGGTGAGGTCACAGCAGGCCTTGTGACATGGGGAGACCCTTGTGACTCAAAGTCTGGTCCTCAACAGCACCAGCACCAGCATCACCCAGTTCAGTTCAGTCGTTCAGTCATGTCCAACTCTTTGCGACCTCATGGACTGCAGCATGCCAGGCTTCCCTGTCCATCACCAACATCACCAGTCAACACTGCTAAAATGCCCTCTCTGCCCCCCACAACTCACAAAATCACAACACATTTTACTGAGATCCCCAAGTGATTTACAAGAATATCAAAGTGAGAGAAGCAGGGATCCAAGCCAGAGAGGAGTAACAATCAGAACTCCACTGCAGGAAGACTGTCTGATATCAATCTCTTAGGTGTGACAGGTTGGGAGTGGGAGTGTGGGAAAAGCCTGGATGCAGAAGGGAAAGGATATTTTTGTCACTGATTAGGTAGCCAGCACCTGACCTAGGGTGACTACAGTGAGAATGCAGAAATTAGAGATATACTTACTTCATCTAAAATTAGAAATGTTAATATTCATTCACTAGCTTAACAATAATTCTGAGCTTGTTTAATCTGCTGTATTGTAAACAATAATTCCGTGCTTGATTAATCGACCATATTATACACTTTGCATGTTTGTAAAGGAATGATATTAAACAGAACAAATGCCATTAGTGTTAGACTGCATTCTCAGACTTAGAGTTCTAAGAGCAAGTGCAACTAGGAGGAATCAGAAATCCTGAAACCAGGAGTGTAACTGGATGGGCTAATGGGGCTCGGGCACCAGTGGACCAGGATACCAAAGCAACAGTGGGATACATGCCACCATCTGCAGAGTTTCACGGGGATGGGCCAGAAGCCTCCCCTGAATGTGGAGTCCGTCTGCACCCCCACCCTCTTCCTTCTCCACACAGGAAGCAGGCCTGGGTAGAGGGCCAAGAGAGCCAAAGCTGTCCCACTGAGAGCTTTCATTATCCCAAAGGACTGGGAAGTCTCATCGGTAAATCGTATGGGTGTTGACATTTGAAGTTACTCTAGAACAGTATATCTCTTAGGAGTGAGCTGAAAAACATACAGCCTTACATAAATATCCATCCTGAGACAGAAGGAGAATTCTCCTGCTCAATAAAAGTCGTAAGTAACAACGATTAATATCATATTTTGACCAACACCCAAGGGTCATGATCATTCAACAAACCCATTCCAAAAGCTTCTTTGCAATGATCACGGAGACGTAAAGAAGGATGCCCCAGGATGGTAGCACAGACAACCCTTGCCCTGCAGGTGTACAGAGAAAACAGCTCTCTCTGGAGGGCATGGGAATCACAAGGTATATTCTCTCAAGCAAAGAACTACCATAAGTTGAACCTACCCTCAACAGACTTTTATGTGGCTTCAATATCTGTTAAAAAACAAAACAGAACAAAATTGTGTAGTGCTTACAACAGATACTAAAGCTGCCATGGCAGAGATGCCCAGAAGGCTGGCCCTTGTGTTCCCCTACCTTTTATGACTTGACGGCACATTTTTAAGGGCATCAGCACCAGGAAAATCAAGTAAAAGTCATCAAAGAGGCCAGTGACCTAGAGATCATCATACTAAGTAATGTAAGTTAGATGACAAATATCTTATGGCTTATATGCAGAATCTCTTAAAAGTGATACAAATGAACTTATTTATAAAACAGAAACAGATGCACAGACTTAAGAGAAGGAACGTATACACACTGTCAGTCCCAGTTTCCTAATTTATCCCCTACTACTGCAAGAAGATCCAACCAGTCCATTCTAAAGGAGATCAGCCCTGGGATTTCTTTGGAATGCGTGATGCTAAAGCTGAAACTCCAGTACTTTGGCCACCTCATGCGAAGAGCTGACTCACTGGAAAAGAATCTGATGCTGGGAGGGATTGGGGGCAGGAAGAGAAGGGGACAACTGAGGATGAGATGGCTGGATGGCATCACCAACTCGATGGACGTGAGTCTGAGTGAACTCCAGGAGTTGGTGATGGACAGGGAGGCCTGGCGTGCTGCAATTCATGGGGTCGCAAAGAGTCAGACACGACTGAGCAACTGAACTGAACCAAACTGAACTGATAGGTAGCCACGGAGAAGGCAATGGCACCGCACTCCAGTACTCTTGCCTGGAAAATCCCATGGATGGAGGAGCCTGGGAGGCTGCAGTCCATGGGGTCATGAAGAGTCAGACACGACTGAGCGACTTCACTTTCACTTTTCACTTTCATGCATTGGAGAAGGAAACGGCAACCCACTCCAGTGTTGTTGCCCGGAGAATCCCAGGGACGGGGGGAGCCTGGTGGGCTGCCGTCTATGGGGTCACACAGAGTCGGACACGACTGAAGTNGGGTCATGAAGAGTCAGACACGACTGAGCGACTTCACTTTCACTTTTCACTTTCATGCATTGGAGAAGGAAACGGCAACCCACTCCAGTGTTGTTGCCGGGAGAATCCCAGGGACGGGGGGAGCCTGGTGGGCTGCCGTCTATGGGGTCACACAGAGTCGGACACGACTGAAGTGACTTAGCAGCAGCAGCAGCATAGGTAGCCAGTGAGGACCTTCTGCATAGCACAGGGAATTCCACTCAATATTATGTAATAAACTATAGGAGTAAAGAATCTAGAAAAGAATGGACACATACATATGTATAACAGAATAGCTGTGCTGTACAGCTGGAACACAGCAGTGCACATCAACCACACTCCAGTATAAAATAAAAACTAAATTTAAAGGGTGCTCATTGAATTTGAATTTTCATGCTTCTTTTTTTAAATATCTGTAGCTTTGTATAGGTTAAAGTCCTTGCTAACACTGGTTTCCGTTGTGCCTTTTTCACATATATTTTCCATGTCCCTCTCTTCCACATAAGTATTTTCAATGATGCTGCCCTAGCCACTGCCTTCAAGCATCTTTCCTCCAATTCCATCTTCAAGTCCTATCATCTCCTTATCCCTCTAGATAGACAGGCCGGGCAAAAGCACCTACTTTCCTTACCTTTTCTCTCCTGTTACCTAGGACAATTCAGCTGGACCAAAATCCCACTGCACGTCTCTCTCCAACCCATCAAACAAAACAAACTTTTTTTTCCCCTTTCCCCTCAGAAACCACTTCAGTATTGCTTTCCCTTGACCCCTAAAGCTCTCCCCAAACCCTCACAGACTATATCTGTCTGCACTGGACTCCATAAACATTCTGCCTTCTACTTCTGCACTGCTTATCACATTGAAGGATTTTTGCTTTTGTTTTGTCTTTTTTTTCCTTTTTCCGTCCACATCAAAACCTCATGTCTATTCATCAGTCCTCATTTTCTTGAAACTCTACTCTATTTTTTACTGTTGGCCAAGCTCTTTGATTCTTCTCTCCCTTCCTGGGCACCGGCCTCTTCCTGCCTTAAAGTGCCTCCTTCCTGCCTTCCTCCACTCTTCTTCCTTCTTGCTCTCCTTCCCTTCCTACCCCCCCTCATGTTTCTCTATTTCTTTCCCCCCTCTCCTCCCCTCTTTGTTTTCTTCCCTCTCTCCCGGCATGACTCTCCCTGCTGGTTCAGGACAGCAAACGTGGGGTTTCCTTGTCCTTCCGCTTTACCCCTCCCTTCCCGCAGCCCACATCCTGTCTCTCAATGGCTACACTCCACAAGCAACCAAAGGTAGGTCTTCATCTGGCTTCCTGGGCAGCTCCACTAGAGCTCGCAGTGAGCTCATGATGGTGCTGGAGGCACCCTTTCCTTGCTGTGCCAACCTCCTCTGGGCCTCCTTCCCACCACCCGCCCCCGGGATTCACCCAGAGGTCTCCATCACAACACACTGCAAGACAGACTGAGGTTCCTCATCAGCTCCCCCTCCCAACCTCCACTCCAGCAGCCCAGATTCTGCAGGAACACAGGTGACTCATCTATCCAGGTGCCTCTGCTCCGAATGCACTTCTGCCCTATCAACCTCCCTAACCCTCTTCTAAGGTCTTAGCTATAAATCCTCCTGCCTTTCCTTGCATTCCCACCACACACTTGGGTTACTCTGCATCATGGCCAGTGCCTGCCTCATCTCCCTTCTGTAAGATAAATTGTTGAAGGCAGTGACTCCTCCTGGTTTCAGGCAGGTCCCAGGTCACTCTGTGCTGAGATCATATATGACCATCAGAATGCTGCGCTACGTAAAAGAGGTAGGCTCTGAACTGCTGTCAAGATCACCAAGAATCTGATTTAAAGGCAGATCCTAGATCTTTCACAGACTTATGGCCATGTATCCCATATTCATTAAAAAGAGGGGGAAAAAAGGAAATGGCAAGTCACACATTACATAGAAGCTATAATATCCACCATTGTCCCTTGTTTTTCAGGCCCGTGGAGCTGGAGCAGCTATTTCCGCTGCCAAACTTCCCGCAGGAACACTTGAAAGCTGCCAGTATGGTGCGATGCCACTAGTTTTCAGAACTTAGAAAGGTTCATTGATTTTTACCGAGGTTTCTTACACAATCCACTTCCTCTAAGGCCAGGCAAGCCAACCTTGATGGAGAGAAGTTACAGAATGAATAAATGTCATGGTATCAACATAGAAATTATTTAGTTTCCTTTCCTCACTTCAATTTCCAAATTTATTTCTGGCTTCCGCTGCAGCTAGTCACCACGACCAGCATGCAGAACCACGTGTTCTGAGTCTTACTCCACCCACCTCCCCTTCACTGAATGGTGCAGCCCTCATACCAAGCTTAGAGGAGGTCAATGAATATCCTAATACAACAGCAGCTCTCAAAAGCAAGACCACTCGGGAGAGGACTTTTACCTAGGCCTCAACTAAGAGGAATGAATGTGACTGTAGGTTGGTTATAATAGAGGTTTTATTACAACATTGGCAGAGTTACCATAACTGTAAATCATAACTGTTGTTGGATTTCTACTTTACATAGTTGTAGTTACGGGCCTGCTCTTGTTAGCCAGAACAATTATTTTACAATTAGTTTGGACATGCCTGAGCCCAGAAGGAAAACTTCAATTTCAATCATCCTATTTTTCTTGAATAGAACCCAGGGCTACCAAAAGTCAGGTCAGTTCAACTTTTCACACGTGAGTTTCTCACCATTTTCCAACTTTTGAACCAGCATACAAGTCAATGTTCAGAACTGTGAGTATTTTTTCAAGCTGTCACATAAAATAGCAAAAACGGATTTCCATGCACCAAAGCAAAGCAAATATATAAACAAACCAAAAAACAAGCTTGTAACTTCATTTTTAAGGTAGAATATGGTCAGAGCCTGTAAACCATAATACACAACCCTGAATTCAGACTGCAAATCTGTCACTGAAACATCTAGTAAATGACTCAATTTGTTTACTCGCTCTGTACCTTTTTACGGCCTTTCCATAAAGAAGTCATTACATCCACTCTCTTTATTTTGTTTAAGAGTGTTTGAATGAACCCCAGAACCACAAGCCAGTTAAACAAGCTCTTCTTAGCTGGACGTGGTCTCATATAATTCACCACTACCGGGGAAATTTTCAAAACAATGTTTGTACTTGGAAACACCACACGCTCCCACACTCCCAAACTATTTCCTGTGCTTTGTGCAGTTTTAAATGCCCAGCAGATATATTAAAGAAGTCCTCCTTTCCCATTTTTCCAAGTAAAAGTATAGCATTTGCACTTCTTCCAGAAGATTTGCACCTCTGAGTGTTTTGCTACAGTAGGTTGGCCATTTGGAAGTGACCGCAAAGGAAGATTGCAAGGAAATTGGGATCCAGACACCATAATTGATTTCTGAGGATGTAAATGTTAATTCTCAAAAGGAACCTTTCTAGAGCAGTTTTTAAGCGGTGTCCACCGGTGCCCGTTAAAAGTGATCAGTATACATGAAAGATGCATCTTCCACCATGATGAAAAATACTAAGAACAAAAATACAGATAATTCTTAATATTTCATTTTTAATCATACCTGTAAACATCAAGCTTATGAATAGTCTCAACTATGAACCACTTTTTCAAGGGTTAACCTTTATCAATGAGGAATCTAGATTCTCTCAACATCTCTCAATATCTTGGGCAGATTTTGATCAGGAAATGCCTGCTATTTTTTATTGTCAATTCTTCTACAAAACGTTTTGTGACTAACACAAAGCAGCCGAGGCCATCATATACATCTATGCTATACATGAAACTGCATCTGAAACTCTAGAAACGGTAGTTTGCTATGAGAGCTCATCTCCTGTATCACAGAGGCAACTCATTTCCGTGGGGATCTCCAGATAAGAGTGCACTTTCATTTACAGATAAAAGTTAAACCAGTCACAAAACACATGCGTTGAAACACTGCCGCTTATTTAACAGGAAGCCACCCCAATACCTTTTATAACCCACAACATAAATCTATTACCAGCAGGGGAGACCTGCCTCCAGGACACCCCATCTCTGGCCCTCCGTGAGCACTAGCCAGCTTGGCTTCTTGTTTTTATGGAGTTCAATCTCCATCCTTTGAGAGGCTAATCAGATGGCAAGTCACACTCTAAGAAGTCTAATCTATCTCCAAGGAAAAATATGAAAGTGCTGGAAGTTACTGTGTTTTCTTGTGTTCTTAAATCGTGTGTACCCTCCCATTGCCATGTCTCAAGTTTAAAGTAAGATACATCAAAAATGAACCCTGAAGCTCTCCTTTTCTCCAAACCTAGTAAGAATTTTTCAGGAAAGAACTGGATTTTTTTTTTCTACTCATCTGTTCCCATCTCTTAATCACATTCTAAGCAAATGATCCTTCTTCATACAGTGATTTTAAACATCGCCTGCTGCCACAGAAAAAGACATTTTAACACTTTAATGACTTACAATTTGCATTTATAATCACCTCAGACCATGAATGTGTGTGGCAGTAAGGAAACAAGCTGTGATTTATTCTTCAGCCAAGGGAAAAAAAAAAAAAGATAAAAACATCACTCTTTAAAAGACAGATGTCCTTATAAATACCCAGCAAAAATAACTGCCAGAAACAACACAAGATAAGCACCACAGAAGGCCAGCTTCTGTTGTTAATGGTTTCTGATCTGTGCACTGATTCCCAAGGCAGGTGCAAGGGCCAGCTGTGCATATTCAGAGCAAAGAAGCCTAAGACCATCTTGCAAAGGCTGAAAAGCTTAAAATAGTGTCCACTCAGGAACAAGGCTTTCCTGGAATGCAAATAACCTGACTTCAAATAAATGACATGAGATGCACACAGCCCATCCACCAAGCGAGTGCATTCATTTCAAATCCTTAAAGACCTCAAAATATTTCTAGCGTTGTGTCCAAGGAACCAGGTCCAACCTCCTGCATTTCCATTACCTCACAAGAATTACTTTTCCAGGAAACTCAAAATCTTTTCCCTTGAAAGTGCAAAGGCCGTTTTCCTTGCTCCTGTCAGGGGAAGAGCTTCATTACACTAATTGCACATACACTGCCCCCTTACCCCATCCTGGTCCTGCACCCCACCTCCTACTGCCTGCCACCCATTTTGTGAATGGAGTGTGAAGTTAGCTCTTTGTTTACTCACGTAAATAGCAGGCAGCAGAGAGCAGTGTAGACACTGGCTTCCCTTATTTGAGTGTCCCTGAGGCTGGGCAGCCTGCCCCCAGAGTGGCTCAGAACTTCCCAAGAAAACCCCAATAAGCCCTTCTCTGCTCACATCAGTGCAGAATTCTGCTGCCTGCCTGCCTATAAAGTAACTGGAAGCTTCTGACCAATCTTAAACATGAAGACAATCTTTTTTTTTTTTGAAGTCCAGTTTATCTACCATGCTGTGTTAGTTTCAGGTGTACAGCACAGTCATTCAGCATATGTATGTGTATGTATATACATACTGAATATATACATATGTATACTATATATATCTTCCCTGGGGGCTCAGAGGTTAAAGTGTCTGCCTCCAATGAGGGAGATCCGGGTTTGATCCCTGGGTCAGGAAAATCCCCTGGAGAAGGGCATGGCAACCCACTCCAGTACTCTTGCCTGGAGAATCTCATGGACGGAGGAGCCTGGTGGGCTACAGTCCATAGTGTCGCAGAGAGTCAGCCACAACTGAAGAGACTGAGCACGTACGTGTGTGTATATATACATATGTATATGTGTATGTATTTGGTGTGTACATGTANGGCAACCCACTCCAGTACTCTTGCCTGGAGAATCTCATGGACGGAGGAGCCTGGTGGGCTACAGTCCATAGTGTCGCAGAGAGTCAGCCACAACTGAAGAGACTGAGCACGTACGTGTGTGTATATATACATATGTATATGTGTATGTATTTGGTGTGTACATGTATATACATACATGTGTGTTGGTGTGTACATGTGTGTATACATACATAGGTATGTGTATATTTGGTATATACGTGTATATATACATATGTATGTGTGTGTGTGTTTGGTATATATGTGTGTATATATAAATATGTATGTATGTGTATATTTGGTATGTACGTGTGTATATATACATATGTATGTATGTCTGTATTTGGTATATACGTGTGTATATATACATACGTATGTATGTATTTGGTGTGTACATGTGTATATATACATATTCTTTTTCCGATTCTTTTATTTTATAGGTTATTACAAAATATTGAGTATAGTTCCCTATGCCATACAGTTGGTCTTTGATGCTCATTTATTTTATATATAGTAGGGTGTATATGTCAGTCCCAAACTCCTACTTTATCTTTCTCTCACCTTTCCCCTTTGGTAACACTGAATTTGTTTTCTATGTCTGTTTTGTAAATAAGTTCATTTGTATCGTTTTTACTTTAGATTCCACATATAAGTGATATATATCATATGACATTTGTCTCCCTCTTTCTGACTTAGCCTGATAATCTCTAAGTCATCCATGTTTCTACAAATGACATTATTTCATTCTTTTGTGTGGCTGAGTAATATTCTATTATATATGTGTATGTACCACATCTTCTTTAACCATTCATTTGTGAGTGGACACTTAGGTTGCTTCCATGTTCTGGCTGTTGTAAACAGTACTTCTATGAACACTGTAGTGCATGAACCCTTCTGAACTGCTTTTCTCTGGATGTATGCCCAATAGTGGGATTACTGGATCATATGGCAGCTCTATATTTCTAGTTTTTTGAGGACCTGCCATACTGTTCTCCATAGTTCCCACCAACAGTGTAGGAGGATTCCCTTGTCTCCACACCCTCTCCAGCTTCTATTGTTTGCAGAGTGAAGACAAGCTTTTCTGGAATTCTGTTCATGAGCTGCCAACCCTGCAGGAGGCACTCCCTGCAAACAGCATCTGGCCCTTGAATCTTACCCCACCTCTGCTTACCCTGGGCCCCAGACTTGTCTCTGCTCTCTGATGCAGGGTGCTCTCGGCCTAGAACCCTTTCCTCTTTTTCCCTCTTCAAGCCTGTTTCAAAACATGTCAGCTCCTTTGTGGGGGCTTTTCTCCATGTGCTTCTTTCCCAGGTCGAATCCACCACCTGGTCCATCAGCACAGTTTGGTACAGTGCGAGAGTATGGTAAAGCCCTCTGTATTCCCACAGCACCTGGAGCCCAGAACCAACAGACCAGGAGATGAACTCTGAGCCACAGTCCCCCCTGGACAGAGCTTTGCAAGGACGAGGAGAGAGTCTTCTTCTCTGTGTATCCAGCACCGAGGGCAGAGCTTAGCACAGAGTAGACGCTTATAAATATTTGCTGTTTAAAAACAATGTTCTAATAAAACACTAGACCATTAATTCATGAAGGGGGAGGCACGTGGCTCTGAGTCCTGGCCTGGAGTCAGATCCAGGTCCAAACATTTACCAGCTGTGCGACCTTGGCTACTTAGCCAGTAAAGCCTCCGTGTTTTTCCTAATACCACAAGGGGAGGTTACAGAGATATAAACTCCATACTGTCTGCAACTGCTGTGCACAACAGTAGCTCCTAACAGGCTCTCCTGTCTAGTCATCATTAAGCAGCAGAAAACCAGAGGCTTACTAAGAACCCTTTCGTCCCACTGAATCGCCCCCAAAGGATGCTTCTAGATGCTGCCCTTTCCAGGAGCGCTTCCTGGTTTTTCATCAGAACACAGTGGACATAGAAGCAAGGCAGAGCCGTATCCTTATACTTATTATCATCAATGGACCTCACACTGCTGGGGATGCTGGTTTCCTGAAAGAGCCAGACATTCACTTTGCCTCAGCTCCTCCAAACCTGGCAACAAAATGGCTCAACTACTATGCAACAGAGGAAATGACAAATACCAAAAAAAAAAAAAAAAAAATCACAGATTGAAAATTTCAAAGGAATTAAACCTAACACTGAGAAAGCAAAATTACTGAAGCCAGTCTGGCAAAGATGGTTTGGCTTTGCAACAAGGCAGATGTCCAGGAAGGAGNAACCAAAAAAAAAAAAAAAAAAAATCACAGATTGAAAATTTCAAAGGAATTAAACCTAACACTGAGAAAGCAAAATTACTGAAGCCAGTCTGGCAAAGATGGTTTGGCTTTGCAACAAGGCAGATGTCCAGGAAGGAGGCTGCTTTGTCACCAATTTGAAGGTGGCATAAGAGGTCTGATGTGGAGGCAGAGAAGAGGTAAGAGGAGCTAAACTGCGTTTACAATGTATCCTCATAATGTAAAAGACAAAATGAGCTGATGCTACCAAAAACATCATAGTAATGTGACTTATATAAATATAAGAAAGTAACTCCTCTTTATAACTGCAGCTCAACTATTCTCAGATGTTGAACTCTGCAAACACAATTTTTTATAAAGGTAAGTGAATCCTGTTTTAGGAAAGCATTCAAGTCCACAGGTATAAATTAATTTCCTTGATGCTCTTGGCTTTAAGAGCAATCTGAACCTCTGACTAGGAAATCCCGTAATATAGTGTAAATAAAGGTTGAAATCATTCACTAAATCCACTGCATAAGAATAACAGGCTGTGCACCCTAGAGCTCACTAAACCACACTCATCCACTCATTTCGATGGTACTTTTACCAATGAGACATCCTGCGAAATAAAATGTTCAAAACTGCCAAAATAAAAAACAGAAAGCAAAAGAAAAGCTCCCTGGGAAGCCAGGCTTTCCAATGTCAGTCTTCCTCTTCACCATCCTCAAAAAATATGGCAAAATATGCAACTAAACACTGTTCATCCACAGACCCACTGAAAACAAGATCTCAACACATCACAATTCTAAAGGAAGTATTTCAAGTCATTTGCCAAACTGTCATATTTTCACAACATCATTATTACAATAGACATTAGCCAATTATATTTAATTAGCGTGATTATTCTAAGATTGCTGTCCTTCATGTTCCCATAAACAATGTTTCAGGATCAAAGGAGTTCCACCTCCCCTTACTGCCCCCAAAGCGTGAAACCTCATAAAGCAGTAAAAAAAAAAAAAAAAAAAAATGCTTTTATACGGAGTGTTGGAATTTTGACACTAGAATTCCATTTGCCTAATTGGTTCTCCTGGAAGAAAAACAGATCAGCACATGAGCCGTTGAACTTGGCTGCNGAGGAGGCCTAAAAAAAAAAAAAAAAAAAAAATGCTTTTATACGGAGTGTTGGAATTTTGACACTAGAATTCCATTTGCCTAATTGGTTCTCCTGGAAGAAAAACAGATCAGCACATGAGCCGTTGAACTTGGCTGCCCTCCAGGGCGACCTTGACCAAGTCACCTTGGTGGTCCAGGCCTCACTTTAAACATCAGTGGGGACAGATTCCTGGGACCCCTCCAGCTCTAAGGCTCCACACACCAGACTTACTGCTGATTTCTAACCTGTGCACCACAAGCAGAAGGCTGGAAGCACACTGGTTCTGGAGGTGTATCAGCCATTCAGAGTTCACCATCCTGGGCAGTGCAGGAGCCTGACCACACGTGGTCCACCTACAGAGTGCCTAGCAGAGTGGCACTTCTAAGACAGTCACTAGCACCACTTATGGGAAGCCTACCCACTGAACTGGTACACTCCTGGTAACGTGGGACATTTACCAAAATGACAAAGTAAAACTCTCATTGGCATCTCCCATCCCAGCCAATAAGCAAGTTTCTCTTCCTATGAAAACAGTCAAGCAATGTGAAAGCTCCAGTGTCAAAATGCCACCTTCCAAGATGGCCTGCATGTTCCAGGCAACGCCAGAGTCCTCCTGGAACAAGACACTAACATCCAGAACCATCCAACAAATACTCAACATATGACACCCTCGGTTCCCCGCCCTGGAGCATCCACAGAGGGCTGTGCTCTCAGGGACCTGTCATTTTACAGAGTGGGGATCAGGGCACGGAGACAACAAATAAACCGATAAACAACAAGCAGAATACTAAAGAGTGGATTCACCTTGATGTGATGAACAGGGGTGGTTAATGTAAGTAGTTAGAAAAAGGGCCTCAGAGAGCAGAAGGTCTCTTTAGCCTAGATAACAGGAAGGTGATACCCAGGGGGGAGCAGCTGCTCAGTGTCAGCTGGGGAGGCAGCATCCCCAGGATCAGGCACCTGAGTGCTCCAATCCCATGCCATCCGTGCCACGTCCCCTGCCCCATCTCACCCACACACACATCCTTGGCTCAAACCAAAGAAGCTGCAAGAAGAAGGCTTGAAGGAGGCTGTACCCTTTTTTCTCTCTGGGTCCTTCAAGCCACAGGTGCATCGGGCCTGAATGCCCAGCAGTGGGGAGAAGAGACAGCAGTTTTAACTCCATTATGAACTAAATTGTCCATAGCGGAAAGTGTCAAAAGGCTTAACCATCAGAGTGGCAGGCACAGGGATTCATCAGGAAGGAGGCCAGCAGGGCTGGGGCACTGCCTGGGATGTCCAGAGCTGGGCCAGGCACAAAGATGCTCCATCTGTCCTGGAGGAGCAGCTGGGTGTCTTCCCAACCCTCTGAGGATGCTTCAATATTTCCACAACTGGTGCAGTCGTACCTGGGGTTACTAGCCAAAAATCAACCACTAGACATGTCCTCAGGAGACAGGAAAGGGAGAAAGGAGGAAAAAAAAAATCACAGGTGGAGACAGTGATAGAGAAAAACAATTCATAGAGACCCCCTTAACCAGTGAGTTATACAGAAATTATATAGTAGTATATACACCAGAGATCCCCAACCTCTGGGATCAAATGCCTGATGGTCTGAGGTGGAGCTGATGTATTAATAATAGAAATAAAGTACAAATATATGTAATACACTTGAATCATCCTGAAACTATCTCCCCACCTCTGATCTGTGGAAAAATTGTCTTCCATGAAACCCATCCCTGGTGCCAAAAAAGTGGGGGACCGTTGATACAAAGACATTCTGACTACAGATAACATTTTCAACTAAAATCATCAGAAAAATTAAAATCAGATAAAGTAAATGAAGAGACTTTTATTACAACTTCTACCATGTTGATGATACAAACAAAAACTTCCACTTTGCTCAATATTCCGGAATAACCTAAATGGGAAAAGAATTTGAAAAAGAAGGGATAAAATGTATATATAGTTGAATCACTTTGAAATCCACTTACAACTAACCCAACTTTGTTAATCAACATATATATAAAATAAATTTAAATATAAGATAAACTTAAAATTTTTTAAATAAATAAAAACAAAACAGAACCCTTTGGGGAAATGTTTAGCAGTCTTGGGGACTTTGGGGAGGGTGGATATTACAAATGCATTGATTCAGTTATGACCTATTTAACACACATCGCATGATCACTAGATTTCTATTTCTACAAAAAGTCTGCAATTTATGGGTACAGCAAAATTTTAGCACCAAAAATTTTGAAAAAACATAAAGTGGAAGAGAATACCCAGAATATTTGTAAGAAATAAATTTTAGGAAGGATGAAATAAGAATAGACCAAGCTAGGATCCCAGTGGCCAAGACAGGGATCTACAAAATGCAACAAAGAGGAAAGTTTAGGGTCGGCCGCTAGCATCTACTTACAACTATTCACAAATGATATATAGTCCCTGAAGCTTCACACAGATCTTTGTACTTTCTAATCACCTTTTAGAAGTAATCACCAAGTATATCAGAGTAAGCAGAAAAGCTAAGAGTTGGTAGGATAAGTAAAGTTACCGTAAAATAGAGGGGGTTTTTTTGGTCACCTCTTGTGAAAAGCAATATTCATCATTACATAACAGTACTTCACTTCTTCCACTTCCTCAACCATCCCAAAGAGAGCAGAGAACCAGGAGGAAGTTAAAAAAAAAAAACCCTAAACAACAAAAATAATTGTCACAAAGGTCTTTCATGACAACTTACAGACTAACAGGAAAGTCCCTTGAGTCCTTGGGCAGAGTTCTTTACTCCTGGACAATATTCTGAGGATTGTGATGACCGGTTCTGCTTCAAATACAGCTTTGAAGCAGCTCCCTGAGAATGGGGGGAGGGTGCTGGGTAGGGACATACTGGCCAGAGGAGGAGAAAGTTGGCACTGAAAATGACAGAAAAGTCACAAATACAAGATACACGTACTCAGTGACACATTACAAGGGGACCATTTGTCCCCAAAGTAAATGGCTTCACAGGCCACAAAAGTCCTTGAGGAAAAGTGCACATATGATAAACGATATGCACTGGGAGAGGGAAGGAGGAGGAGCTTGTAAGGATAGGGAATTAAAAGTTCCACTATTGTGTATAAAATAAGCTACAAGGTAAATTACACCAGACAGGAATGTAGCCAATACTTAACAATAACTATAAATGGAGTATAAACTATAATAATTGTGACTCATTATGCTGTACATTACATAAGATTAAAGCTCAACTTTATTCAATTTTTTTTAAAGTGATGTTTATAAGGAATACCCCAATAGAGGCATATTCCAAATCTACACCCATCTGAAGATGAAGTCAGAAGCATGTTTCAGGGCTGTGGGTCATTAAAGACGCCTGTCCAGTGACACAAGGCAGGTGAGGCCTTAGTCCAGACACTCATGATTGGTGTCTATTGAGGCTACATGAGTCTGTGCTCACTCAGTCCTGTCTGACCTTTGTGACCCTGCGGACATAACCCACCAGGCTCCTTTCCCCTGTCCATGGTATTAAACAGGCAAGAACACTGGAGTGGGTTACCACTTCCTCCTCCAGGACATCTTCCTGACCCAGGGATCGAACCCCAGTTTCCTTCAGCTCCTGCCCTGGCAGGTGGATTCTTTACCACTGAGCCACCTGGGAAGACCAACTGGGGCTACACACAGGGGATAAACAAATAAGCTGAGTTTTGTTTTGTTTGTGATAGACATGGCTCCTTCTGCTACAGTATCTTGGAACTTATTCATTTCTTGGAAGGCATCCTCTTCTAAAATAAGTGCATATAGATCACAGTAATTTTTCCATGGGCATGAGTGTACAGGTAAGAAACCCTGCCTACCTCAGCCTTCTGGTTTTTTATCTCTCTCTNTTCTGCTACAGTATCTTGGAACTTATTCATTTCTTGGAAGGCATCCTCTTCTAAAATAAGTGCATATAGATCACAGTAATTTTTCCATGGGCATGAGTGTACAGGTAAGAAACCCTGCCTACCTCAGCCTTCTGGTTTTTTATCTCTCTCTTTAAGTGAAATCTGGGTGGAAGTCCTTGGTGGATATGTGAGACTTCATTGCTAGGAGTCATGTGAAGGATGAAAACACAAAGGCGGGACTTCCCTGGTAGTCTAATGGTTAGTACTCGGCGATTTCACTCGGGGGGTTCAATCCACACTCAGTGGAGAACTAAGATCTCACAAGCCACATGGCACGGGCAGAAACAAAAGACACAGAGGTAACAGGTGATACTGGAGGATACAATTATCTTTACAGTAAAGTGGCAAGAATTGCAACATAGTTTTAAGTAAACATCCAAATACTTAATTAACTGGGTAAATGACACTGATCTCCCACGGATAACTTTGAAACACCTCCCTTGCCCCAGTGTAAATCCAAGTACCCACACTAGCTACAGCAGTCAATCTCCATTTATAACACATCTCAGGACACCCAACGGATGTGAAACTGAGCAGGCCTGGGGATGTGATGGGGTCGACACCACAGGAGACTTTGGAATACTCCAGAAAAAACAGTCCCATGGTGGAGGAGGGGTCCGTGAAAGTCAAAATGAACTCCTATGGTCACGGTAGGTCAATTTGGACATTTCACATTTCTCACTTAGAAGCTCTTTCAGAAAAAGATCCATTACAAACTGGGCCAATGGCATTTTTTAGGTGGCATCCTCAGGTAGGTCTGTACTTTCAGGATTAGACACTTACCTAAATTGAGAAGAGCAACAGGGCGAGCAAAAATGAATCAAAATTCAACAGGAGGGCAAAAAATGCCCACTTGACGGGGTGGAAAATTTGAAAGTCACACAAACTGTTCACATTTCCCGGGGGAATCTTAATCAGCAGCTACCTGTTACCCTCCCATCCTGGAACTTGCCTGTGCTGGGAAAATAGCTCTATACCGCCCCCTAGCGTTGATCGCCTCGCTTCTCAGACAACACAGCAAGGTGAGTGGTGCCTCCACCTCCACTTACTTCCGGAGGCCAACCCTCATAGGGCTAAACATAGCCCAGTCCTTTGCCCACAGATTAGGAAACAACCCAGCTATTTTTAGCGTCATACATCTTAGGAAGAGAAATGGCCCAGTCTCTGATGGCAACAGAATGTGTGTGGCCTGACTTCATGAACCCATCCCTCAGGAGGGTGTGCACCTACTCCAGGAAGTGGCCTAAGATCCTGTGAAAGTTCTGGAGTCTAGTTAAAAGGGATGGTGGCACATGGACCACACGACAAAATGACAAGGAAAGGACAATGACCGGTACAAGTCCTAAAGGGACTCAGGAACATAAGAGATGTCAGGCCAGGCCTGATATGTGAGAGCAGCAGGAGAAGTGACCTGGAGCAGGAAAAGCAAAAAACAGAAGCCAGAAGCCAGGAATAGCATGCATACTCATTTTGAGAATGTCTGTCCAGTAAGAAGCAATATTTTGAGCTTGACATTTATTTTACATGAGAAAGAACAAAGGTTGGTCTGATCCGTTTCCTGCCAGGGTACAGCTGGTGCTGTGACTTCTTTGATCACCCCTCTCCCCAGTCCTCTGCAGTCCCCGTGATTAGAGATGGATCCCTAGGCTGCCTTTTGATCAGCAGCTCAAGCAGCCTGCAGGTGCCATGTGCCATCACATCAACAAGTTGTAAGAAGCAGCCACATTAACTCTAGCTGATGAATGTGATAGCTTGTCTTGCTGCCGGTACAATAAATACACATAATGGCTACAAAGGTCCCAGGAATCCTTATTTTCTCTCCTTCTGTACTTTAGAACTTTCTGTGCTTTCTTAAAGGTGAACACTTTGGAGAGTTTCAGTACAAAACTAAAGCTTGGAAACGCCCCCAAAACATAGAGAAAATGGTGCTCAGACTTAAAAACACAGCGTACACCATTCCAATCTCCTAAGTATGCTGCTTATGTTCATGTCGCCTGGTTAATGAAGAGACAGCATTCTTGCATTCTAAATAGATGGCACACAAAGCGGTAAAAACATGTACATTTCTTTTCAAATAAAACTTAGAGCCACTGCTTGTAAACAGGGTGTTTAATATTCTAATTTTAGACAGCCTGCATTAACATTGTGGTTTCATGTGCAGTATAAAATTTCTATTTACAAAGTAGTCTCAAAAATTACTTCATAATGGTAGATCAAGAGCAAAAGAGTTTAGAAACTGAATGATGTAAATCATATGGAGTTCAGAGGCTAAGCAAATTACACACCCTGAAGCAGCCCAGGCTTCATGAAAGAAGCCTTTCTCCAGCCCTGTGCAATCCCCAGCCCAAGGGAACTTGCATCTGAGAGTTTTCTAAACATTTCAGGTACACTTGAAAGCTGAAAGTAATTCTCATTTCCTATGCAGGATTAAGTCGTTTCCAGCACACACAAAATAGCAGCCACTCACCATCGCATATAAAAACACACCACCAGAAAGGTAAGGGCTAGAGTACAAAGGCATATTTAAAAAAAAAAAAAAAAAAAAAAAGCGCAAGAGAAGTTCATTTTTTAAATACCTCCTAAAGACATCCACACGGCCTCTTGACCGCTTCACTATCTATTTATTGATTAATTGATGTCTTTCCACTTAGAGCGCTTCAAATAATGAGGTTGATACACGTCCTGGGACAACCCCTCCCCAATCCAAAAAACTCTGAGTAAAGTCAAACACGCCAAGACTCATTCGTGTTGGCTTCGGATTTAGAGGCAGTTCTTGAACTTAGAACTCTGGCAACAAGAGTTCTTGCAAG
Organism: Neotragus pygmaeus; assembly: GCA_006410875.1. Lineage (NCBI taxonomy): Eukaryota > Metazoa > Chordata > Mammalia > Artiodactyla > Bovidae > Neotragus > Neotragus pygmaeus. The sequence goes on from SJYV01020007.1 coordinate 518,808, forward strand.
GCACGCTGGCACCGACGTTCCCCAGGGCTCCCCGAACGTCCACTCTCCGAGTGCGCCCGTAGAGATAGATACTCACGCCGCCGGGCTGGAGCCCCGGCGGCCGCTCCCGAAGTTGCAAACTCCGCTGAACCTCCGAAAGCCGGTGCCTGCGAACACACGCGGAGGCGTCCGTCCCAGCGCGGGCCGGGGTGCATCCCGCCCGGGTGCACAATGCGGCGCGGGAAGCGAGCGGGAGAAGGAGCTGGGGGGGACTCACCGTTCTGCTCCTTGTTGCTGCCGAGCTGGAGTTTGCTGCTCAGGTTGGACTCAGCCCGGGTCCCGGGTCTCTGGCCGGCTAGGGCGGATGTCAGCAGGAAGAGCCCGAAGAGGAGCATTGGGCTGAGCGGGCGGGCGCGCGGTCGGCGGGCACTTGGGGAGCGGGGCTCCGGGCCGGGATCAGCGCCGCCGGGGGAGGGCCGCGCCGGGCGGGACGCGCCGCGCCTGCTCTGGCCGCCGAGCCTCGCGGGGCACTTTCCACATACTCCCATCCAAGACTTTCTCCGAGGGCCCTCTTCTGCGTCTNAGATAACCCTCTATGCTACATCATTGTCCCCTGCGAGTCTATATGACGGTTCACACTCAGTGATGCGCATTCCACAGGCTTGGACAGCCTATAACAGCATGTCAACATGTATCTATCATTACTGTATCACACAGAATATTTTTGCTGTCCCAAGCATCCTCTGTGTTCTGGTTTCTCATCCATCCCCCAGAAACCCCTGCTATTTCTTTCCGTCCCTATTGCTTTTTTCTTTCCAGAATGTCCTATAGGTGACGTGGCATTTTCAGATTGACACCTTTCCCTTAGTAATGCATTGGTTTTTAGTGCTGAGCAACACTCCATTGACTGGATGTATCACAGTTGATTTATTCATTCACCTACTGAAGGACATGTGGGTTGCTCCAAGTTTTGGAAGTTATGAATAGAGCTGCTGTAAACATCCAGGCTCAGGGCTTTGCGTGGGTAGGTTTTCAGCTCTTTTGGGTAAATACCAAGGAGCATGATTGCTGGATCCTATCTGTGGTAAGGGTACAGCTTTGTAAGAAACTGCCAAACTATCTTTCCAAGTGGCTCTACCATTCTGCATCCCCGCCAGCAACACCTGGGGATTCCTGTTGCTCTGCATCCTCGCTGGCATTTGGTGCCGTCAGTGTTTTTCTGGATTTGGGGCATTCTCATGGGTGTGTGATGGCATTTCTTGGTTGTTTTAATTTGCACTCCCTTAATATCAGATGACAACAAAGGTCCGTCTAGTCAAGGCTATGGTTTTTCCAGTGATCATATATGGATGTGAGAGTTGGACTATAAAGAAAGCTGAACACAGAAGAATTGAAGCTTTTGAACTGTGGTGTTGGAGAAGACTCTTGAGAGTCCCTTGGACTGCAAGGAGATCCAACCAGTCTATCCTAAAGGAGATCCATCCTGGGTGTTCATTGGAAGGACTAATGCTGAAGCTGAAACTCCAGTACTTTGGCTACCTCATGCCAAGAGTTGACTCATTGGAAAAGATCCTGATGCTGGGAGGGATTGAGGGCAGGAGGAGAAAGGGAAGACAGAGTATGAGATGGCTGGATGGCATCACCGAAATGATGGACATGAGTTTGAGTGAACTCCAGGAGTTGGTGATGGACAGGGAGGCCTGGGCTGTGATTAATGGGGTCGCAAAGTGTCGGACACAACTGAACGACTAAACTGACTGACTGACTAATATCAGATGACGTGAAGCATCTCTTCATATGTAAATTTGCTGTTGACATATCCTTTTTTGGTGAGGTGTCTGTTAAGGTCTGTGGCCTGTTTCTTAGTTTGGTAAGTTTGTTTTCTTATTATTGAGTTTTTAAAGTTCTCTGTGTTAAAATACAGTCCTTTATCAGACATGTTTTTCACAACTGTTTTTTCCCCAGCCAATGACTTGTCTTCTCATTCTCATCACATTATCTTTTGCAGAGTCAAAGTTTTAAAATTCAGTAAATCTAGCTGATCAATTATTTTTCTCATGGTTCATACCTAAAAATTCATCATTATATCCAAAGTCATCTAGATTTTCTCCTGTGTTGTCTTCTAGGAATGTTAGTTTTCTTTTGTATTTTATTTTAGGCCTGTGATCCAGTTTTAGCTAAATTTTGTGAAAGATTTACGGTCTGTGTTTAGATTTATCTTGGGGGAAAGATTCTGTATCCTCTCCAGGGGGCAAAATCCACTTTCCTGCCCTNCGCCTGTCCCCTCCCCTTCCCCACCTTCGCGGCGGCAGGGGGGGCCCGGTCCCGCTCGCCCGGGCCGCCGCCGGGCGGTCCGGCAGGTGCCAGCGCTGACGGGGTGCTGCGGGAGGGCTGGGTGCCCAGGGGCCCGGACGGGGATGCGCCCGAGCGGCCCGAGCTGCCCTTCCCGGACGCCCCGAGCCCCAAATACCGGGCGGGCCGGGCGCTGCGGATGCCGCGGGAGCCAGAAGAAGTGGGAAGAACTTCCTGCCTCTTCCCTCCTCCCCGCCCCTGAGCCAGGACTCCTTGTTCCTTCCCGAGGGATCCCCGTTCCCAAAGGGCTGGGCCAGGACCCTTGACCAGGGACTGTGGGCTGAAGGTACGAAGGGACTTCTTTCCTTCCTGTTAACAACTCTGAAGCAGGGGGTGGAGAAAGCAAAAGTAAAGACAAACGAAGACAAATGGCCAGGATAATCACATTTATTCATTTAACGAACGCACTGTTGACTGAATGCCTACGAAGGCAGGCACTGTTCTAAGCCTGCAGAAATGAAAACAGACACAAGTCTCCGGCCTCCTGAAACTTGCCTTAAATCAGGATCAAGCAAAAGGCCAGGGCAGGCAAAGAAGAAATACCCTCCAACCGCTCATCGACAAGTGGATGGAAACTGACTGGTTGTACTTAGGTATATACTCCACCTGGAGTCAGACTGAAGGATGGATCCTTAAGATGTGAGCAGAGATGGTGCGGATGATTTAGTTGTTAAGTCATGTTTGACTATTACGACCCCATGAATTGTGCCCACCAAGTTCGTCTGTCCGTGGAATTTCCCAGTCAAGAATACTGGAGTGGGTTGCCATTTCCTTCTCCAGGGAATCTTCCCAACTCAGGGATTGAAGCTGTGTCTCCTGCATTTACCGCTGAGCCACCAAGGAAGACATAAGCTGAAACCCCATGGAGTTTCAATGTTTTTTTTTTTAAGTAGCTTTGCTTTCTTGCCCTGTTAGGCCCTCCATGAGGACTGGGGAAAGCTGCCCTGATAAAGATCCAAGGATGCTCAGATGTCTCCTAGATCAAATGGGGCAGACCGTTCCTAAATCAGGCTGCAAATGTCAGGTCCTCTTCCTAAGCTTGGAAGCCCACTGAGACAAACCCACTTGACCCACTTAACATCCTAGTCCTCTTCTTTCTTTCCTTCTTAAAATTCTCCTAAGTTCATCTCCTCTTTGAACCTTTACTCACTTAGACCATCCTTTCATTCTTACTCCTTCACCACATCTGTATCCAGTGCAGGATGTCAAGGCCAGTAAGGAAAGCCCAGTCTTTGAAGAAGTTACAGTTTAGCAGGACACAGGCCTTGTCATTGTATTCACTCCAGCAGCTCCTCAAGGCCAGTGTGTATCCATATTTGCACAATAAATAATAGGTTCCAAGAATTTTCTGTAGATTTGTGGGAGGGTGAGGGAGTGTTCTCAGTTTTAAAGGCTTAATGAGACTCATTATATAAAAGACATGTTTTATGAACACACTTTAATCTATTTGTAACAAAATTAATTACTCCCCAATTTTTCTAATTTGGTACATTTAATTTTCTAATCAGGATTTTTCTATTAATAAATGAGGCTGTTATGTCTATATGGTTGAGTGTGATGACCACCCACATAGAGTGTATGTGTGTGCATGTGTGTGTGTGTGTGTGTGTGTGTGTGTGTGCAAGTTCAATCCATTTGCTTTCATGAGATCATGAGGGTGAGGATGCCCTTTATTTTGTATCATTTCATATTGGCCAGAAGAGTGCCTGGCCCAAGGGGGTCATAAATAAATACTCTTGCCTGACTGGCAGTTTTCTTTATTGGAGTCACTTAAATTTGCCCTAGAATTTCAGTATGGAGGATGCATTTGAAAAGTTACAGATGATCAGGAATAATACTCCAGCTCTGGGTTTCACCTCATCCATATTCTATAGATTGCTTTAAGACTGCCCTTATAAGTAAAGACAGCCAGGTGCTCCTACAGGACCCCAAAGCTGACCATGTCCACATCTACATTGCCTGGGTTCCTTCCAGTGTCCTTGAATTGCTGTCTTCTGAACTGCTCTTGCCCTTGGCGAGTTTATTTTAACACTGTATCCTCCGCCTGTCTTCCTACTCTGTTCAGCTTACAAACCCTTCCTAGGAAAGTGGGATCTTTGCATTGAAAGATTTTATATAATCCAAAGTCTGCACAATTACTAAACAATAGATTCTGAATGAATGTGGCTTTGTTTTGGCCTAAAGCATTTTCCTTGAGGAAAGGCATCTGTTCCACCAACCAGGAGAAAATAATTGGGAACATTCTTTGTGGTTTTCATGTTTTCTTAAATATTCAGCAGGCGTGCCCACTTTGGCTGAATGCAGAGAGTGCTACCTACAAATTCCTGATGAGGAACATGCCAGAAGGTACTGGGTATGAGCACTGATAATTTGAGGAGGGAGGGTGGACGTCACTACTAAATTCTTTTTGAAGTGAAGTAACATTTAAAGTCAACTATCCATTCAACTAGGCCTTTAACATTCAGGAGAGCAGAAACTATGGGGATGAGTTTTTGCTCAGAAAATAAAATATTGCAAATTTTCTTCCTCTCTCTTCTTCAGAATTAATCGTAACACACAGGTGCAAAAGGATATTAAGACTTTTCCTAGAACTTTTCGGTATTTTAGTGGCAGGTGATTTGAACATGAGTTTCTGAAGTTCAGAGCTCTGTGATCTACCTAAGTATCCACTACTTTCCAAAATGACTAACTGGCAACACTTCTATATAGATTTAAATGAGGCTGGGAGCTGAGGGCATCATTAGTAAGCAAAGTAAATGCCCACAGATCACAGCAGGAATAAAGACTGTTCTAGCGGGGAACAAAAGAAATGAAGTAATCTTAGAATCATTCTTTCTTTTCTCCAGTTTCTCCAACTACCCCACCCGGAGAAACATATGACCATGCCTTCTCTTGACTATTTCAGGATATATTTAGACTCTACTTTTCCAACCTGGAAAAATAAAAACACACTTTTCCTTATATTTTGTTGGTCCAGATCAGTCACCCTTTACCAGTGTAGTAATGCTATCAGAAAGGTTGGCTTGCTGAAGCAGATGGCAGGGGATTGTGTTAGGATCCTGCTCCCAAGGATCCTAAATCCAACTTTTTGAGGGTGGAGAGTCCAGGGGTGGGAAGTTGGAGGTGTGTGATCTAGAGAAATGGGTGACAAGGACAGGCCTTGGGGTGGCGCTCTGTGGCCTTTCCCACTGAAGTGAAGTTGCTCTTTCCTTTTGGCAGTCATGGTGAAGCATGCGAAGACTGCAAGATCTCAGAAGTGCTGGTCTACCCAGAACTCAAGGGAGAATGAAGCAAGACACAGCCCCAAAGAGACAGGAGCCCTGATCGCCTTAGGACCACCACAGCCAAAGGTCATTTCCCTGGGAGATGAGAGACCAGGGACCTAGACTGGCCTTACTGCTAGCAATAGCACAACCTTAATCTAGACCTCCTCCTGCCCCCTTTCTTTACGGGAGAAAATCACACTGAATTCTTTTTTTGTATTATAGTATAATTGCTTTACAATGTTGTGTTAGTTTCTGCTGTACAGCAAAGTGAGTACGCCGTATGTACATGCCCAACCCCTCCTTCTAAGGTTCCCTTCGCAGCCCCCTGATCCCACCCCCTAGGTTATCACAGAGCACCGAGCTGAGCTCCCCCTGCTATACGGCGGGTTCCCACCTGCTGTCTGTTTTACACATGGTAGTGCATATACGTCAGTACGGCTCTCTTAATTCTTCCCCTCCTCGCCTCCCCTCAGGAGACATAGAGGCACATTGGATTCTTAACTCCATCCTCTAATTGCTTTAGAACTCTTTAGAATGCAACAGATAATGATGGCAGTTCTTTTAAAACTTAACAGTGCTTCTGTGATGATATGGAACTAGGACAAGTTTCCTGGCCTCAACTCAGAGGTGCCTTGGAGGCTGGCAAGAGATGATGAGCAGAGGCTTCTCCCTGAATTTGTGCAGTCAAGCACAAAAGTTCTGTTTTATCTGTTGTGATCTTGGTTGGGAAAGAAAAAATGTACTGATGACCAAAATGAGAGAAGAAAAAAGGAGTTTGGAAATCACTGACTAATGCAAGTATCAGGAATTGTATTGCATTCAGGGAAACAATAAAATATGTGTGGGAGTCATATTTTAATGTTTAAAATTTGTTTGATATCATGGGAACAACATCAAAAGAGGCCAAGGATTGGTCTGAAGGTAAAGAAATATAACTATAGTACACAAGCAAGTTGTAAATCATAAGGAAATTCTATTGTCATTAACCAAGAATGAATGTCCAACCTCCTACTATCCTGTAGAGCTCCATCGGTGGCATCTCTAATAAATCCTTAAATTGGGGGGAAATCCCCTAAAAATGAGACCAGCAATCAAAGACTGTGCTTGGTCATGTCTCCGAGTCAATAAATGTCACTTTTCTCTTGCCTGAAGTCATGTGTAGGATAGGAAGGCTTCTGTCCACATGGTGACAAATCATAGAAAAGGGGTCAAGACATGGCTACAGATCTTCCTTCCTCAGACAGTGACCCCCTTCTTTCCAAGGTCATGAGAGAAGGACCCTCTCACTTTGCGATCATTGTTTCAAATGCAGTCTTTCCTTGGCTGCCAGCCTTTGTAAAAGAGGCCCAGAGCATCAGTACCCGACTTCATGAACGTTTAAAAAAGTATTGTTGATTAGAAGGAAGGAAAATACAGCTTAACTCATCTAACATTAAAGTAACCTCAATTGTTTTTGAAGTTCAAGATAGTTCAAGGAATTTCCATAACCCTTTCCTTGATGACTACGACTGTCAGCCGTCTGTCGTCTTTATAGTCATAGTCAGAAAAGTGCCTACTCCCTTCTGTTCTAAAGCAGTGTGTGACATTTTAATGCATTGTTTTATTTTCCAAATTTTAGTTTTATCAGCCCAGTTGGCTTTGATGCTTTTCGCATCTCCCTGGACCACCTTCACTGCTTGTTCATTGTCCGGATGCTCTTTTACTGGTCTTCCATAAGATTAGGAGGGTACAACACGTGTTTTCCTCCCACAGACAACTCAAAAGGACTGATAGTTAAATAAAAGTCAACCCAGGGTAAATAAACACAAGAGGAGAATCATTCAGGTTCAAATTCACCCTGTGAAGCATTGATCACCTTCCAGGAACTATTAGATACCTTAAAATATATTTTCTCATTTCATCTTCCCACCAGTCCTTCAAGGAAAGCCAGGACTTCCCCATGTTACTGCAAAGAAAAGGAGAATTAATGGAGAATTTGCCCAGGGTGACCCTATGGGTGACCAGTACATCTCATCTTTGTCCCCTTAGACTCCTGTGCTTTTCATGTGATGCTAGAGTCCCTGGGTTTTGGACAAGAGCATTCCTATGGGAAGCTTTTGTATGCTTCCCTAAGTTTTCCACAATGACTGCCCTCCCCAAGTTTGCCCTGGGGGAGACCCTGGGGTACTTAGACTTTCCCACCGGTTTACGAGCACAGCACTAAGACAGCTATCCTTCTGGAACAGCCTACATAAAAGGTGTGAGCCACACTGAATCTGGGTTACTGGAGGCAGAGATGATGACTAAGGCATCAGAAAGCTGGCCTGGGGTGGAAGCCCACCCAAAGCGTGGGCTAGCCTGAGTATCCTGTTTACCCTGGCCAAGTTAGTCATCCAGCTAATGCCTCAGCCTCCGCCATCTGTGGGCAGTTATGTCAGAGAATCTATCTCATCTTTGAAGACAAAGGGAATGAATTATCATTCCTCTCCTCCTGCTGACGATTGCTACTGAACGAAAGCATCAGGGCTGGGAAGAAATACAGTGTTTTCCCAGTTGTTCCCTTTGAAGAATCATTTCATGATGAACTCTAGGTGTCAGAGCCTAGCCTTCGCTCATGCACACTGTTCCTATGTGTATCCCTTCATGTGTTTCTAATTCAAAGTTTCTGGCCGAGGGTTTCTGTTAAGTCCTATGACAAGGCGGATTTGCGTTTTCATTGATACTTTTATGAAGGTGTTTTTAGATTGGCTGAAGTTATTCGAAGCCCAAAGGCAAGAAGGAACCAGTGACCTGTTGGCCCTCAGACAGGAAAACGTCTTCAATTGAAATTCTAATTCCCGAGATCCATATCGGAAGGGATATACCATATGAAAAGAAACTTATAGTATCCATTTTTGTTCCAATGGACAGTAAGAGAAAAAATTCTTTACATTCTTTTCTTTCTTGAACAACATTTTAGACTCTTGAACAACATTTTAGACACACATAAAACTGAACAGAAAAATGTGAGAATCGGCCACTTATTATAGCCACTATTATTCATACTAATTGAACCAAATGATTAAACTATGCATCTGTTAAAAACATTATTTTAAGAATTCAAAACATGTCCTAATATCACTATCTTCCTGCCTACCGAGATTTCTGTTCCAAGATGATCATCTCTGTGTAAACTCACGTTCAGTGTTCTCAGCTCTGCTAGGGGGAAAGAAATGTCTCATCCTTCAGACTCTGTGTGGTCTGGTGTATGAACCAACTGTCACCTAGTCAGTGAAGCAGAGTAACCTGCACATTTTCATTTACATCTTGGGGAATGGTTGTTACATCACTACTTTTTTTTTTTTTTAATTGAAATCTCCACGATGATGAACTCTACATTGGAGTCTTCTACTGATTATTAAGTGCAACTTCATGCATAAATATTAATAGAATCCTCTTTTTAAAGNGAAATATCCATTTCTGTTGAGCATTGGGGGTTTATTTTATAACTCCACACCATTCTAATCGGAAATATGTAACTTAAAATTCTACTGCCAACAAGAAAGAGGACATCATTCTGATTTTGGTCTCACATCAAAAGGACAGTGCTTAGTCAAGGAAAGCGTCACAGTGTCTTAGATGGAATACCCTCTTTAGTGGCAATAGATATGAGAAGTGAACCTTTTGAAACCATCTGAAGGAAAAAAGAGTCTGTTGCCCTGATTCTTAGTGATAAAACCCTGCCATAAAATCGCCATTACACTGTCGCTGGTTCTGACATCTTGTGATGAAGGAAACCTATAACATGCATCAAATAACTTTCTGAAGGACAGAAGTAGGAAAAGCAAAGGTAGTGAGACGACTTACTAGTTTCTCGGGTAAGGTGAACGTTCTGCGTGGAAGACAGCTTTGGTTAGCAGTGACCTTGAGATCATCATGGACTTGACCAAGACAGCAATCTGTCAAGACAATTGATGATTTTTTTGGTCCCAAGAAATCACAAGGTGGGTAAAAGGCAGGATCACAGCTAGGGGAGCTCACCCTGATTTGGTGCCTCCAGTCATCCTCACGTGTGTTTGTGTCCACCTCTGATGCAACGTGTCTCCCAGCATTATCTGTGCCTAAAGACTGCCCTCTGCCTGGGCCAGTCATGTTCCTGCAAACTGTCTTCAGACGAGCTTGATCTGTTTAAACACGAAGCTGATCACAGCCTGATCCCTACTCTAAAAATCTGAGTCTCCCCTTTGCTTGCAGGAGAAAGAGTGTTCTCCGTGGGCATCATCTGCTCTTCTTTCCGCTCCAGGTCTCACACTCCTGAGGCACCACAATTCCCGTACTTGCTGGTCTTTGCTTCTATTCTTATGCTCACTTCATAGTTACAGATAACTCAACCTAGAACTTCTTCTGTTTCATTTTTCTTCTTAGCTTCTTTTTCCCCAGTATTTAACATGCTGCACCTATCAAATAATGATAGTGAACTCTCCTATGTGCCAGATTATTTTAAAAACAACTTCATGTTTATTCACTTCTTAATTCTCACCAAAAACATATGAGATTGCTGTAATTTTTAATTTATTTTATTGAGCTATAGTTGATTTACAATGTGTAAATTTCTGTTATACAGCAAAGTGATTCATATATATGTATATATATATTCATTTTCATATTCTTTTACATTATGGTTTATTGCAGGAAGTTGAATACAGTAGGACATTGTTGTTTATCCATCTTATATAGATAGAATAGTTTGCATCTGCTAATCTCAAACTTCAGTCCATCCCTCCCCCACCTCCCATCCCCCTTGGCAACCACAAGTCTGTTCTCTGTGTCTGTGAGTCTGTTTCTGTTTCATAGATATGTCCATTTGTGTCATATTCTGTATTCCACGTATAAGTGATATCCTGTGGCATTTGTCTTTCTCTGTCTGAGATGGGTGTATTAACCAGTATTTGCTGGGCTTCCCTGCTGGCTCAGACAGTAAAGAATCTGCCTGCAGTGTGGGAGACCTGGGTTTGATCCCTGGATCTGGAAGATCTCCTGGAGAAAGGAATGACTACCGACTGTAGCATTCTTGCCTAGAGAATTCCTCTTGGACAGAGGAACCTGGCAGGCTGCGTGGGGTTGCAAAAAGACGGGCACAACTGAGTGACTAGCACTTTCATAGGGAAACAGTAAGAACAGAGAGGCTATTGGCCTAAGACTACTCACGTGGTCGTTAGCAGAGCTGGGTCTTGAACTTGGCAAGTCTATCTCAAATCCCTGCATTCAGCCATCACGCTGTCTCTAACAGAAAGTATTCAACCAGTACCAAAGGCCATGAATATGCCCAGTCACAATCCAAACACTGAAGTCAGAAGTAAAAGCTAACATCTTTTTTTTTCTCTCCAAAAAGCTGTTATTAATTCAATAGAGAGTTTTATCATTAATGGTGTCTTAAAATGAAAATAATACTAAGTAATTTTTTTGGCTAAATAAAGAAGTCTTTCCCTCTCTCCTCTGCTTTACTTGCCACCACAGCTTACATCACCAGGGGAAGTTTCATCTTCCCCAAAACTTTCCAGGACAAACCGTTAACCTCACTGCGCCCAAATTAATGATTACATCCTCTAACTTTGTTGCTGTACCCTCCATATACACTCTTCAATGGAAGAAACTGTGCTTTCCACCCCTTTCCCATCTCACCATGGCAGCACTTAACACTGAGTGGGTGCAGTTCTATGTTTAACACATCTTGTAATAGCTGGTAAGTGAAATTAACAAAAGTATGAAGTAGCCAAATGCAGCTACACCCATGATAAATCTTCATAGAAGGAAAAAATGAATGAAGCTCAGCTCATGATACAATGAGAGACTAGAACCATGTGGAGTTCATTTTCTGGCTTGGCTGTCAGTCAGAGTTGGGGAGTTTATAAATGAAAGAGCTAAATTATGGAAAACAGGAGTCAAGCTGTACTAATGTCGAAGTTCACACCTATGTGAAATTATTCATATAATTTTATGTATTTGATGAGCTAAAAAAAAACAAAACAAAACAAGTAAACACTTTCCAAACCGGAATCAGTGCAGAATCTGCCTTTTAATAAATCCTATGGTAATACTCATGCCAATATTACAAGGTTATTTCTAAAGCCTGGCAAACAGCCCATATTCATTGCTTGACTGGTTTAAACAGAGTTAACTCCTTGTGATAGAAAAATCTTATGTAACAGTGGTTCCTGAGACTCTATTTAATAGCCAACCTGTTATATCCAAAATCTCATCATTTTGGAAAATAACTTTTATGAGAGTATCTTCTTCATGACATTAAAGTATGATGTCAAATGAAATTCTTTGCTTTTTTATTTTTAGATTTTAAAGTTTGTGTGTTACAATTTAAAATGTGTATGTGTGTGAAAGGATGTGGTTTTAATTGCTGACTGTTGCTGCCTGTGTGAAAGAACTTTTAAGAGTCAGTTATCTAAATAAAATGGGATATGAAGGATCTCTGTTTTATGAAGATTCATATGTAAAGAAATTTTATGAAATGACAATTCCCTTTGCATTTCATGTGCTTTGGGAAATTAATTTTAATGTGAAAACTTAGACTTTGACTCTGAGTTAATATCTTAAAAAATAAAGATACGGCCATGGAATGAACCAGACATACCACTTCATGATTTTTTGTCTTATCTAGCACCAATTCGTTACTTTAAAACCAGCTAGTAGGGAACTATAGTCAATATTTTTAATAACCTATAAGGGGAAAGAATGTGAAAAAGAATATATATAGATATTTATGAACGTATAACTGAATAACTTCATTATACACCTAAAATTACACAACATTGCACATCAATTATACTTAATTAAAAAAAATTAAAGCATACAGGCTGAGATTCTATTCTTAGAATAAACTAATTCATAACACTGTAATGAAAAAACTTCCTTGATGAGGTTAGACAAAATATAATTACTCTAAGTTCATAAAAATGAATCCTGTTTATTATGACCTAAAAATCTTGTTTATCACTGAAGAAGAGAATGGGAGCANAGATTCTATTCTTATAATAAACTAATTCATAACACTGTAATGAAAAAACTTCCTTGATGACGTTAGACAAAATATAATTACTCTAAGTTCATAAAAATGAATCCTGTTTATTATGACCTAAAAATCTTGTTTATCACTGAAGAAGAGAATGGGAGCACACTGTATCTTGTATTCTGAAACTGGGAGGGAACTTTCATTAGTAATGTAATTTTGAAAGATTTTTAAATGTTTTACAATGTACCAAATGCTGGGGCAGGATACTAATTTATTACAGAGCATCACGTTACTGTGGTAAGTACCCGAAATTGATAGAAGTTAACTTCCTCAGTTTCTATAGCTGCAAAGCTGAAAGTTTACCTGGTTGCTTTCAATATTCTTTTTCCAGCATTTGCCTGGAGAATTCCATGGACAGAGGAGGCTGGTGGCTACAGTCCATGGGGTCACAAAGAGTCGTGGAGGCATGACTGAGTGATTAACACATAATCTATAAAAGAGCTGAATCACCGTGTTATACACCTGAAACTAATGTAACATTGTAAATCAACTATACTTGAATAAAAATAAATAAAACTGCTGTTATAGTATTTTCTTTATTCCTTTCACTGTGCAGATGCTGAAAGGATGTGTTTGCAACTGATGTGGTATGGCGCTTCCAACCACTGCTCCACGTAAATGTACCTCGTGAAGTTGATCAGACACAAAACTTCACAAATGAAAGGTGTCTTATATTTCTGAAACTGGGAGGGAGCTTTCATTAGTAACATAATTTTGAAAGATTTTAAAATGTTTTACAGTGTACCAAACGCTGGGGTAGGATACTAATTTATTACAGAGCATCACGTTACTATGGTAAGTACCCACAATTGATAGAAGTTAGCTTCCTCAGTTTCTATAGCTGCAAAGCTGAAAGTTTATCTGGTTGATTTCAAGATTCTTTTTCCAACATTTGCTGATTCCCAATGCCCAATTTGCCTCTTTTTTACTAGGAAAGAAAAAAATATCTATTCTCATAGTCTTTCTTTTGGGGAGACAATTGCATCTTCAAAAATCTTTTTTTTTTTTTCCTTTAAAAGGAAACAATCTGTGTCCAGAAAGATTCTACTTAGCTGAACATCACATCAGAGTAGTCATGATTTGTTAGAGACTTGTCGACCTGGGCCTTAAAGATTTTCTGACCAGAGGCAGAGTATACATCACTCTAAAATTTTCAGATGTTTACAACANCCTTTAAAAGGAAACAATCTGTGTCCAGAAAGATTCTACTTAGCTGAACATCACATCAGAGTAGTCATGATTTGTTAGAGACTTGTCGACCTGGGCCTTAAAGATTTTCTGACCAGAGGCAGAGTATACATCACTCTAAAATTTTCAGATGTTTACAACAAAAACTTATTGGAGGGCAGAGGGAAAGAATATGGAATCTAAAAAGAGAAGGAAGGAAAAAAAGCTACCAAAGGAAAAGATAAAGATCTTATAATCAAAATTTCAGTGTCTTTTAAAAAATCTATTATGCAAATTGCTCTTCAAGTGTTGAACAATTTAGGACTTTTACACAGCCTTTGGTCATTGTCTTTTAATATACATATGAGTTACAAAGTGACAGAGCCACTTTCTGTTTTGGCTTCTGCTGGTGGTTCTGCAGTAACAAGCCTGTCTGTGATGTCTGAACTCCATGGAGCAGTATAAAAGGATATTGATTGATGCTTCAGTCTGTTCTTCTATACATATGCAAATTATGTTTGTATTAATATTATCTAGACTAAAAAGGGAACCCTTCCTTTATCATTATTTCATAATAATGAATATTAATATTGCTAGATTTAAATGTAAATTAAAAGTACTGCAATTAAAAAACTTATCTCCTGACATTCTGCTATGGATTTGTTCTTTGCCTTTTTCTGAATCTAATATTGTGTGATTATTCACATTGATAGCACCAGGAGGCACATACAGGAGACTCTGTATCTGTTACTATGGTGACTATTGGTCATATTTTGAAAGAAAAAGCAACCATTGTTATGGGTAAATTTAAATATTACTACCCTACTTTTAAAAACTGTAGAAAATTAGACATCATATTTTAAACATTGTTTAAAGTCATATGCTTCCTATTTTTCTTCTCAAGGAAAATGTAGTTAGTTGAAACAATATACATAGCTGAGTTTTTAAGAATAAACTACAACTTTTCTCTTCCTTTAAAAATGCTTACACATACTTAGGATGTAAAGACAGTCTGATCTGGCTCTAATCATAGCTCTGTCACTTACTGGATGTTTATTACCCTTTATAACACAAAAAATCATAAAGAGGATTTGGGCTACATCATGGGTAAATTTGATTTGAGTATGCTGACCAAAATCATTTTTAGGATGAGTGGACAGAGAAATAAATTAACTTTCATGTGCCATGCTTAACATCCTAGAAAAATACCATTTTTCCAGGTCCTGAATCACAATCCTGTATTGATACAAAGATATTCTGGGCTTGTATTTTCAGTATTTTATTTCCTCCTTCTTTCAACATACATTGACTATGTGTATCAGACACTGTGCTAGATTCTGGAAGACCTAACTAAGATGAAGCCCCAGGAACTTCTAATATGTAGATTTTGGGTTGAGAAGAACAATTGAGAAAAGGGGTCTAAGAAGATCCAGACTTGTGAGGTGTAATGAATACAGATGTTGTCAAGAGAGCTGGGGAAAGTGTGATATCAGTCGTTAGAGGTAAGGAAGGAGGTTAAGGTAGTATCTATAGGAACTGGATAAAGAACACATTGAATTTGGGATCATGGAGGTTATTGTTGATCTTGATAAAATCAATGCTAGTAGCAAAGCAATAACTGTAACTAGAATTGGATGAGCAGAAGAGTTCATTGGAGATTGTTTTTAATTTAAATAATTCATTGTATTACATCGATGCACAGTTAATTTGTTTATTTTAAGCTTATGATTTGGTTAGTTTTGCCACATGTAGACACACCAATAGGGAAGTGATGGGAAAGACGGCATGAAGACACAGCAAGGAGGCAAGGCTGCTACATGTAAGCCAAGAAGAAGATCCTCAGAAGAAGCCAAAAATACCCATGCTTTGACCTCAGACTTCTAATCTCCCAAACTGGGAGAAAATAAACCTTCGCTGTCTAAGCCACCCTGGCTGTGGTATTTTTGGCTGTTTACGGGGGTTATGGCAGCCCTGGCAAACTGATACAGGTGTCTGTTCCCCCACTAACTTGGGCTGCGTGTGAGAGTTCTCTCTATAGAAAGATGACTTTTGTCAGAAATATTATTTGAGAATATTAGGCTAACCGTTCCATGGTTATCCTTCTTGGCTGCTTAATGGTATTTTTAGTAAAGAAAGTGTTTTTACTTGAAGTCTGAGTTATCACGTGTTTATTTCAGGGTTTTTGAAGTTTGGGGGCTTTTGTTTTGTGCTTAGTTGCTCAGTTGTGTCCAACTCTTTGCAACCCCATGAACTGTAGCTCACCAGACTCCTCTGTCCATGGCGATTCTCCAGGGAGGAATCCTGGAGTGGGTTGCCATGCCCTCCTCCAGGGATCTTTCCAACCCAGGGATAGAACTCAGGCATCCCACATTGCAGGCAGATTCTTTACCATCTGAGTCACCAGGGAAGTCCCTGTGAAGTTTTTACATCCTATCAAAGAAATCTTTGCCTGCTCACATTTATACAACTTTCTCCTGTGTTTTCTTCTGGAATTTTTATCGTTTAAGCTTTTGTCTAGGATCCATTTCAACTTAACATTTGGGTTTGGAGGAAAGTGGAAAAATATTACATTTTCCTCCCATTTTGAATACCTAATTGTTCCAAAACTGTTGAAAAGACTTTACTTTCCCCATTGAATTAACTTGGCACCTTTATCGATAATCGATTGAGCATGTGTGTGTTGGTCCACATCTGAACTCTTCATTCAGGCCCCTGGATCTGTATTTCTATTTCTCTGTCTCTACAGTGCCATCCAAACTATTGCAGCTTCATAGTGAGCCTTGGAATCAAGAAACCTAAATCCTCCAGGTTTGTTCCTTTTCTTTTTTAAGATTGCTTTGACTATGGATAAATCAATCAGCCATTCAAATTCTACCGAAAAAGCATGCTGGAATTTTTATTAGGATTACTTTAAATCTATAGATAAATTTAGGAGGATCTGACTTCCTATGGTTTTTCCAGGGGTCATGTATGGATGTGACAGTAGGACTGTGAAGAAACCTGAACGCTGAAGAATTGATGCTTTTGAACTGTGGTGTTGGAGAAGACCCTTGAGAGTCCCTTGGACTGCAAGGAGATCCAACCAGTCCATTCTGAAGGAGATCAGCCCTGGGATTTCTTTGGAAGGAATGATGCTAAAGCTGAAACTCCATTACTTTGGCCACCTCATGCGAAGAGTTAACTCATTGGAAAAGACTCTAATGCTGGGAGGAATTGGGGGCAGGAGAAGAAGGGGACGACAGAGGATGAGATGGCTGGATCGCATCACTGACTGGATGAAAGCAAGTCTGAGTGAACTCCAGGAGTTGGTGATGGACAGGGAAGCCTGGCATGCTGCAATTCATGGGGTTGCAAAGAGTTGGATACGACTGAGCAATTGAACTGAACTGAACTGACCTAATAATATCAAGTCTCTATCAGTATCAATATGTGAGCATATTCTGTCCCATGTCCCTCCATTTATTTTATATTTGGTTACTCTCAACAATGGTTGGTAGTTTTCAGGNTACGACTGAGCAATTGAACTGAACTGAACTGACCTAATAATATCAAGTCTCTATCAGTATCAATATGTGAGCATATTCTGTCCCATGTCCCTCCATTTATTTTATATTTGGTTACTCTCAACAATGGTTGGTAGTTTTCAGGATACAGATTTTTACCTATTTTGAGAAATCCATGAGCTAATTTTTTTTTTTTTGCTTTTAAATGATACTATAAATGAGATTAACCTCAGATATGCAGATGACACGACCCTTGTGGCAGAAAGTGAAGAGGAACTAAAAAGCCTCTTGATGAAAGTGAAAGAGGAGAGTGAAAAAGCTGGCTTAAAGCTCAACATTCAGAAAACGAAGATCATGGCATCTGGTCCCATCACT
>SJYV01020007.1:541627-558292 GCA_006410875.1 Neotragus pygmaeus
TGGCATAGCTCCTCTAGGCCCTCCTGTGCCTGCACAGCCACCGCTCCTCAGGTTGCTCCTCCCAGCTGCCGCCCCTAGCCTCAGGCTCAGGGTGGCTCCTCAGGGTCACCGCCCCTGGCCTCGGGCGCGAGGTGGCTTCTCCTGGCTGCCTCGACCTCAGACGTGGGGTGTCTCCTCCTGGCCACCTCCCTGACCTCAATTTTATTAATTTAAGACAAAGTCACAGGGAGGGACCTTAACTCAATAGGATTGATATCTTTATAGGAAGATGGCCATGTACAGATTTAGACACACAAGAAGATCCTCTGAAGATTAGGACAGATTATGGTGTTAAATAGCTGCAAGGCAAGGAATGCTGGAGCTTGGTAGACTCTACCAGAAGACAGGAAGAGACAAACAAAGATCCTCCCTCTAGAAGTTTCAGAAGGATCGTGGCCAATAGGTTGATTTTAGACTTCAGCTCCCAGAAATTATCTTGTGGTATTTGTTATGGCAGCCCTAAGAAACTTAAAGTAAAGACGGCTTTCCTTCTTTCTTTCCAACCTCTATGTCATTTATTTCTTCTTGCTACCACATTGCACTATCTAGTCTTTAAAATAAGACTCAGATTGGAGGTGAGGAGCACGAGCACCCGTGGCTCCATCTGGTTCCCAGAGAATTATGCATCTAGATTTTCACCCCGTATCTGATGTTGGCTGTAGGTTTTTATCAGGTTGACAAAGTTTTCTTCTAATTCAGGTGACTTAGTTATACTTAGTCATATTCAGTTTGCTGATACTGAATTTATAAAAGATTTTTGTGTCTATAGTCTGTAGTTTTCTTTATTTGGAATGTATTTTTCTGAATTTGGTTTCAGTGTAACACTGACCTCATAAAATGATTTAACTGGATTAATGTTTACATTAAATGGTTACATTTGAGATGAATGTATGTTTTGCAGTTATTAAAATGATTAACAGTGTTATCAGTCCCTCTATATTCTTGCTTATTTTTTCATCTAGTTCTTCTAGTAAAAGCTCACTGTATCTGGGGACTATAGTTCCACAAACCTTCCTGCTAGATTCTTTCTATCAGAATTTGTGGTCAGGCACCAACTTGAAGAAGTGGCGATGGGATGGATGAGCTGATCCTATGCCATAAGTGGTCTAGGCGTTACCCCATCGTCAGTCCAGCCTTCCCAGGGCTGACTTCTAACTCCCAGCACCTGTAACTTTTGACTGAGTGCTTTCTTGGTGGTCAGAACTGCATGAAGGCCAGAAGTACTGAGGAATCAATCCCCACAGTTGTTCCTTAACCAATTGCTTATGGAAGCTATTTATAAACATCCTAGCTCCTTGTCCCCTCAAGTGGATCAATGCTGAGGTCAGGCTTCCTTGGCAGCTAGAATTCCCAAAGGATTAAGTTCTGCTTACACAATCTAATCTGCTTGTAAAATGTTCTAATTTGGCTTAACTTTCCTATTTCCCTATTGATGTTAGTTGGAATCACTTGTTAAACTTACTGCACTCTATGCTTTGTCTCAGGGTTTGCTTCTAGGGAATGGTAAACTACGAGAATAAATTCATGGCTATAGAAAGAGCATCATAGCCTGACTCGGACCCCTGGACCCCTAAATCTTCACCAGTGCACCAGGCCCCTAGATCTTTTTTAAGCTTTACGTGATAGCACACAAGTATCTTATTGGGGCATCCAGAGAACTTGCCAATTTCTGCTCACCAAATCAGATGGATCAGTGCCATGATTTCATATAACAAAGCACTCTGTATTACTGGTGTCTAATACAAAATGAACCTGTGTCATGAGTCCTCTATCAAGTGGCTATTCAAAGGATTTAACCATTTGTACAGCACCTAGATATTGGCCATGATGCTGGAGCTGATGTGGGAGTTTCATGCTGGACCAGGGGTAAATCTTCTTGCTGGATTTTGGAGAGGCTCGGGGATCCCAGAGAAGCAGAGGGTCGATCAGGACATTTGAGGTTTGGGCTCCAAATAGGAGGAGGGGAGGAACAGAGGGACAAAACTTCATATGTTCCACATGAGCTTCATGCCTAAAGCAAGACTGTTTCAGTCTCATTTTTTCTTTAAATTAATTGTTATTGGAGTATAATTGATTTACAATGATGTGTTAGCTTCAGGTATACAGCAAAATGAATCAGTTACACATATACATATATCCACTATTTTTCAGGTCATTTTACCATATACATCATTACAGAGTATCGAGTAGATTTCTTTGTGCTATACAGTAGGTCCTTATTAGTTATCTATTTTATAGACTAGTAATGTGTATACATCAATATACATATTGACATATATGTATGGCACAATATATAATATGTATATATGTCAATTCCAATCTCCTAATTTAGTCTCATGTCTTTTTAAGCCCCTTTGAAATGAGACTTTTGTCATTTGTAGAATAAATCCTCATAGCTGGTTTATCACCCAAGCTGGAGTTTAAGAAATCATCCTGGATTCTCCTTTCTCCCTCATAGCAGAGGATGATCTTTAAAATAGTCTTCAATTCAGGCCCCTCTCCCAGTCCTACCATTATTGCTCTATTTAAGGCCTTTATGACTTTCACTCGAGCTATTTTAGTTGCCTTGTAATTGGCCTTACTCTTTCTGGTCTCCTCTTTCTTAGATTCAGACTTCTTTCCAAATATGACGATGTCATGCCATCCCCATTCTCAATGGTCATCAGCCGTTTCATGGCAGATGACATGGCCTGACCTCCAGGACCTTGCTGTCCATTTCTTGTCCTTCATCTCTCCACTTTGCTGCTTTCCCCCCTTCACATAAGGTTCTTTCTTGCCCTTGTACTTTTGCTTACCATGTTCTCCTCTCCTTTTCTTCCTAATGTCCATGTACCTGTGAGATCACAGCTCTGACATAATTGCCCCCTGGAAACCTTCTGGAAATCTCCATGCTGAGTTGCACGTCTCTCCCCTGAGCTCCTGGATGGGGTGGGCATCTCCATTACTCCACTGACTGCATTGCTGCTGCTGCTACTAAGTTGCTTCAGTCGTGTCCGACTCTGTGCGACCCCATAGATGACAGCCCACCAGGCTCTGCCATCCCAGGCAAGAACACTGGAGTGGGTTGCCATTTTATTCTCCAATGCATGAAAGTGAAAAGTGAAAGTGAAGTCGCTCAGTTGTATCTGACTCAGGTGGGTTCACCACCCAACCCACTCCCCAGATTTTTGAGACAGGAGTTGAGTCACAAAATCAGGTGCACAGTAGATGTTCATTAAATGTTTGCTAAATAAATAAATGCCTACACACCTGACATAATACCCAAATACAACATGCTTTGAAAGTAAATTTTGAGCAAGGTCAGCCCTACTGGTTTCTATGATGAATATTCCAAAGATCCATTTAAGTACAACAAAATACTTTGGGATAGATTATTATTAAAACAAAATGAGCCACATAAATGACAGATATATTTATCTTAGAAGCATAAATGAAAAAAAAATAAATTATTGTGATGTAAAACTACCAGAAAAGCATTTCTTGACATTGGAGTCTCACATGCTTTACTGCTTTCTTCACCTCCATGCAGCCAATGTGAAAATTTCCAAGAATGATTTTGATCAAATTGCAATAAGTTTTCAATACTTGATAGGCTCCACTCACATGAAAAATTTTAAAATATGTTTTATTGGTGGCTTATGGCAGCGAGTCAAGTGTTATTAATAGGTTGAGCCCTGTGAATGTATCCAAAGTCTAATAGACTCCCAGTAGGAAATGTATTTAATTTTCAGCATGAGCCTGTTACCAGATACATGCTAATGTACAGAAAACAACAGTATTTAATTTTTTGATGGTAAAAACATTTTATTAAAAATACATATACTAATAAACCCACAAAAACAACATTTTCTTCTTAATTGTTGATTTACAATGATTATTATTCATTAGATATGCATTAAGAGATAAGAATGCAGTGAATTCATATTTTTAAAGTGTGATCCATAAATTCTGTTCCCTACCTCTTCCTTTTCCTCAATAAAAAGGTATGTAAAATACAAGGTATTGCAAATATCTTATAATAAAATGGATAGACCAAATGTAATTCTCTTGTTAAGTATTTTGCTGAGCTGGTTCCTAATCAAGAGTTTCATCAAAGTGAAAATATGTATTAATGTATGTCAGCCACTAGAGGGATCATATTCCTGAGAGGATAATTTTGTGTTGGAGGGTCCATCAGACTTTAGCAAGCACCTCTGAATGTCTACAATGTGGGTAACCCTATACCAAATGGAGAAAATGTCTTTTCTCTTGTGCTGAGTCTGGCTGGTGAACACGCTCATCCCTACATTTTTATAATAAAGCATAGAAGTTCTATAAAAGAGAAACTATACAGAATTTCAGGAACACAGATGATGGAGCTGATCAAATAAATTCTGGAATCAAATTCTAGAGACACTGGAGAGCCAACATGATTCTGTCTCAAAACGAGGACCTCAATTCTTGATTTTAGTTGCAACAGTAAATGTGGTGTCTTCCAGTAAACTTTAGTTTTCCCTATCCTCCTGGGTGTCTCATTGCTGCCAAATATGTGCAAGGTTCTGAGGACCCACCAGTGACCAAAACTCTGCTCTCCCTGAGGAGGAGAGCAGTGAGGATTGCACACCAGGGCACAAGATAATTAGCAGAAGGTACCAGAGAGCAGCCGTCTGCAGAGCACACAGAAACTCAGCCTGGACTGGGAGCAGAGATGCTCATCCAGTGGGAGGTGCCTCAGAGCAGAGTTAGTATAGGAGATACTCAGGTGAATATGGAGTGGGAGAAAGTTCTCATTAGGAAAAAAAAGGATCTAGAAGCTAGAGGGAGCCTGGTTTATAGGGAATTGGAACAAAAGCATGCATTTTTATAGGCCCTTGAAGACTATGGGGAGGGGTTAAATCTGAGGAGTACAAAATGAAGCAGGACAAAGGCTAGTTGAGTTTTGCCAAAAGAATGCACTGGTCATAGCAAATACCCACTTCCAACAGCACAAGAGNGGATGTGAGAGTTGGACTGTGAAGAAAGCTGAGCACCCAAAAATTGATGCTTTTGAACTATGGTGTTGGAGAAGACTCTTGAGAGTCCCTTGGATTGCAAGGAGATCCAACCAGTCCATTCTGAAGGAGATCAGCCCTGGGATTTCTTTGGAAGGAATGATGCTGAAGCTGAAACTCCCATACTTTGGCCACCTCATGCGAAGAGTTGACTCATTGGAAAAGACTCTGATGCTGGGAGGGATTGGGGGCAGGAGGAGAAGGGACTGACTGAGGATGAGATGGCTGGATGGTATCACGGACTTGATGAACGTGAGTCTGAGTGAACTCCGGGAGATGGTGATGGACAGGGAGGCCTGGCATGCTGCGATTCATGGGGTTGCAAAGAGTCGGACACGACTGACTAACTGAACTGAACTGAAATGAACATGGCCCTGCCTATCAGAACAAGACCCAGTTTCCCCCTCAGTCATTCTCTCCCATCAGCCTCTTATCCATAAGCCCCTTATCCTTATCTGCCAGAGGGCAGACAGAATGTAAATCACAGTCACAGAAAACCAACCAAACTGATTACATGGACCACAGCCTTGTCTAGCTCAGTGAAACTATGGGCCATGCCATGTAGGGCCACCCAGGATGGATGGGTCATGGCACAGAGTTTTGACAAAACGTGGTTCACTGGAGAAGGAATAGCAAACCACTTCAGTATTCTTGCCTTGAGAACCCCATGAACAGTATGAAAAGGCAAAAAGATAGGACACTGAGAGATGAACTCTCCAGGTCGTTATGTGCCCAATATGCTACTGGAGAAGAGTGGAGAAATAACTCCAGAAAGAATAAAGAAATGGAGCCAAGGCAAAAACAATACCCAACTGCAGATGTGACAGGTGATTGAAGTAAAGCCTGATGTTATAAAGAGCAATATTGCATAGGAACCTGAAAGGTTAGATCCATGAATCAAGGCAGTTTGGAAGTGGTCAAACAGGTGATGGTAAGAGTGAACATTGACATTTTAGTAATCAGTGAGCTAAAATATCCGGAATGGGTGAATTTAATTTGGATGACCTTTATGTTTGCTACTGTGTGCAAGAATCCCTTAGAAGAAATGGAGTAGCCATCATAGTCAACAAAAGATTCCAAAACACAGTACTTGGATACAATCTCAAAAACCACGGAATGATCTCTGCTCGTTTCCAAGGCTAACCATTCAATATCACAGAAATCCAAGTCTATACCCCAACCAGTAATGCTGAAGAAGCTGAAGTTGAATGGTTCTATGAAGACCTACAAGACCTTTGGAAACCTTAGTATCCATGAAAAATGAAAACCTCATATTTCCATCAAGGGCTTGTGTATAGCCAGGGTTTTGCATAGTTTACAATATGCTATCACACTTAATTCTGAGAACAATGTTTGATAAAGTATGCCCTGCTAAAACATACATATTTCTTTTTTAAAAAATTTATTTATTTATTTTTAAAATTTTACTTTAAAATACTCTATTGGCTTTGCCATATATCGACGTGAATCCACCACAGGTGTACACAAGCTCCCAATCCTGAATCCCCCTCCTAAATTTAAGGAGAAGAGGTAGAATACATACTTTTTTCTACCTCTTCTCCTTAAATTTAGGCTATTTTCAGAGAACTTAATAAAAAACTGTTCATAGATCCCCTTGCTTAGAATTTTGAATATTCATTGTAAGGCGAGTAGACAACATCTTGGCAAGGAATTCTCACTAGCATGAGTGAGTAGGGCTTCTCTAGGGAGCTCCATTAACTTCCTTAAATTAATTGCAAAATTTTGTGTGTGTTCATGTAGTCGATAAATATTTATTGAGGACCTACTATGTACTAGGTTGTTTCTTAGACTCTTGGGATATACCAGTGAATAGAACAAGATGTCTAGCTCTCATTTTTACAGTTGAAGACAGAAGGTAAACATAATTCATAAGTAAATTTTATGTTGTGTTAGAGTATGGGGTCTCCCCAAGACCATTCTTGAGTTCAATGATATACAGGGAGGACTCACAGTTCTCAACATATAATCATACTTATAGCTAAGTTTTGTAACAATAACAGCATACAGATTAAGATCAGCAGAGGGAAAAGAAAGAAGGGTAAGTCTGGGAGAGACCAGGCACACACTTCCAGAGTATTCTTTTAATGTCTTTTAAAGGACATGGATACACTTAATTCTCACAGCAAACTGTGACAGCATAAAAGTGAAGCTCATTAAACACTCAGTTCCCAATATTTTTACTGGGGACTGGTTACATAGGCAGGCACTACTTGGCACATATTAAAATTGTATACTCCTTGAAGGAGAACAGATGTTCAGTATAAACCATATTGCTTGCACAATTTAGTTGTAGAGAGCCGTTGTTATCTGTTTTGGGTGTGTGAGAATCCTTCTGAAATCCAAGTTCCTAGATATTAGTGAAGGGCTAACCTTGTGAGCAAGGCTTTCCAAGGACAGCAGTCAAGCTTGCTATGTTAATTCTTTTGTACATAACTAGATTATGATATGGAGAAGGAAATGGCAGCCCACTCCAGTGTTCTTGCCTGGAGAATCCCAGGGACAGGGGAGCCTACTGGACTGCCATCTATGGGGTCGCACAGAGTCGGACACGACTGAAGCGACTTAGCAGCAGCAGCAGCAGATTATAATAACTGTTCCAGAGATAAAATTCAGAGCAAAAGGCAAGGACCAGTAGTGTTGGAAGGGGATGTTGCTTCTATTTTTAAATAAGGTGATCAGAGTGAGCTTACTGGAAACACAGCATTTTAACAATATCTTGGAGGTTAAAAACAAAGCTTCTAGGCAGAGAAAACAGTGGATGGTATTATCCTAAGGGGAAAGTTTGCTTGTCACATTTGAGAAAAAGCAAGAAAGCCAGTGTACCTGAATCAAAGTTAACATGGAGGTGAAGTCAGAGAGTTAAGTACAGGTGAGAGGACTGGTGTCCAGTCTGTATTGGACTTTGCAGAGAATTGACATTGTAGGGTTAATGTATATGTGTGGTTCACTAGGGAAAGACCCAGCTATTTTCATTTATTTAGATTCTCTGAGTTCTCAGTGTTTAATAACTGTGTATCTGAGCTAAATTCTTCATTTTACAGTTGGAGAACTAAAAAGCCCTACATGATGACAAGTGTCTTGTTTAAAATCACATGTTCATCATTATGAGAATGGAAGACAGGGTGCAGAAGGTAGAATGTAAATCTGTCCTTCAAGTTCCAGAGAATCCTGGTGACTTATTCAACTGCATTTTACTAAAATTAATGTAATTAGTAAATTAACACCAACCTCCTTCCAGGTGGTTGAGGTAGAGTATATTCAGTTATTTCCTTCTGTTTAGAATAAAGAGTGATTGGAGGGTCCAATCTCTGGATGAGTGGAAGGTAAAACAAATATTAAACACCTAATAGGGGTATTTTCCCTTTTTATTAGAGCATATGATAATTCAATTAAATATATCCACATTTTCACTTATCCCTTCCGCCATTAAATTTTTATTTTTATTACTTTTTAGGTTCTCCCTGTTTGGCCCCATAATTACTATATTTTAATAAAGAAAAATCTTATTAAATTGCCCCGTGCTTTAAAAACATTTAACTGCAATTTTTCACACAGGCTTTAGAAATAAAATAAAACTTCTCTCATTAGCAATTCTGTAAAAGTCACACCAAGAAGGCACAGTTGAAAGGTGTGTGAAATGCAGCTAAAGAGCATCTAATGAACATAGATACAGAAAATAGAATGTTTGACCTTAAAATCCAAGATGGTATAAACTGCTTATGAAGTCAACAGATAATTACTATCTAATTTTTTTCTTTCAAAATGAAATCAGACTGAAAAGAAGATTGACAGTTTTTCAAACATTTATTGCTTTTAAACAAAAAGGAAAGGAATGTTGGATGCAAATAGGTCTGTGGTGTATGTTTGCTAAAGATATGATTTTGGTGACAGCTGTGGAAGGCAATTTAATAATGCTTTTTTGTTGTTTTGATAATCAAAACAAAAAGTGAAAAGAAATCTTTAGAATGAAGTTTAAAGGTTAAGTTCAAACCTCTTTAATTATTATGTGTACTTAGAAGTATAGGCATTTAAAGAATACTTTTTATTTTCAAGGGGGAAATTATTAACTACTTCCTCTGAATGTGAGGAGGTAAGATATAACATATGTTATTTCACAGGTAAAAAATTTCCTGTTCATTAAACAATATTTCTATATCTCAATCTTTTGGGCTGTTGGTATTAAATACTTTATGCTATATTGTCTCATCCAGTGTTGCACCTAGTGGCTCTGTCCAGGCATGGCATTAAACCAGTATTAGCATAAAATATCTATTGCTATTTAAGAGAGAAATTTGATATGACACACAAGATATAAAATCTTTGAAGACTTTCTGTCATAGTTTTGATTCCTTTCATGTATTCATAACCATGCAAGGCTTTGCTTTTGTTAATGGTAGTGAGATAAACTTTTTTTTCTGCTTTTGTTATGCCCTTTATGCTCTGTGTCACATATGATATATAATCTATATTACATATGCTTATTGTGAACATTTCAACCACATAGAAAAGTAAGAAGAAGGCAGAAAATCACTCCCAATTCTGCTTTCCAGAAATAACTGTTCTCAACATTTGAATATCTTTTTGAACATTTCTCAGTGTGTCTGTATTGAGCAAAATATAGCTGGACAGAATTTTAGGAAAATGAGATCACAGTATACATGGCAATTTTAAATACACTAAGAATTAATTTACTTGAATTAAATGAAAGAAAAGGGATTGAAGTAAAATCAGAGGAATGGTTAACTTCACTCAGAAAAATATTTCTTTGTTACAATAATATGGAGCATGAAAGATCCCATTATTATGAAAAATATAAACCATTTTAAGTGCTTGAAATTAACACTTTTAAAACCTTTGTATTTCTTATTTTCAATTAAAATGTACTCATTTAGAGTCAATATCAGCTGCTGTCTACTCCACTGTTGCTGTGGTAATCCCAGGACAAAAGGCATGGTTGGGAGCGATGCAGAGGCTGTAGAGCACAAATATCTAAAAAGCAGTGTAACTGTAAGTGTTTTCTAAGAAAAATGAAAAAATATTACATATGTATTTTCTATCGGGAGCTTCCCAGGTGGTGCTAATGGTATAGAATGCACCAGCCAATGCAGGACTTAAGAGACTTGGGTCCATCCCCTGGGCCAGGAAGATCTTCTGGACGAGGGCATGGCAATCCACTCCAATATTCTTGTCTGGAGAATCCCAAGGGCAGAGGTGCCTGGCAGGCTACAGTCCATAGAGTCGCAAAGAGTCGGAGACAACTGAAGTGACTTGGCATTCCTGCACTCTCTATTAGATCTTCCCGTCCTCTAACTTCTGATGTATTATTTTATATACATGTCTTAATTTATATTTTCCTTTTGCTCTGTAGCCATAATTATCAGTTATTGAGTCAATTTAAAAACATCATCCATTTAAAAGATGCATTTAAAGTTTATTTCTGACCAATCACCAGCCCTTTTACTATTATTTCTTTCTTAATAAGTTCTTTGTTTTGAATCTGTTCTTGGATGGCTGGATTTGTGGCTCAGGAATTTTTAAAGGAAGTACTCATAAGTGTTCTGTTTGCAAAGTTCTTATATGTTTAAGATTATTGATTTCACTTATAGTTGATGAATATTAATAGCTTGACTGACATAAAATTCTTACATTCTTTTCCTCTAATATACTTTAGATATTATTTGTGGTCACTTCTTTTTAAAAAAACATTAAAATTGAAGTATAGCTGCTTTACACTGCTGTGTCAGTTTCTGTTGTACAGCAAAGTGAATCAGCTGTGTATGCATGCTTAGTTGCTCATTCATGTCCTACTCTTTGTGACCCCGTGGATTGTAGCCTGCCAGACTCCTCTGTCCATGGGGATTCTCGAGGTAAGAATACTGGAGTGAGTTGCCATGCCCTCTTCCAGGGGATCTTCCCAACCCAGGGTTTGAACCCCGGTCTCCCGCATTGCAGGTAGATTCTCTATCATCTGAGCCAATAGGGAAGCCCGAATCAACCATAAATATACATATATCCCCTCTTTTTTGGTATTTCCTTCCCATTTAAGTCACCATAGAATACCAAGTAGAGTTCCCTGTGCTGATCAGTATGTTCTCATTAGTTATCTATTTTATACATAGTAGTATATATCTGTCAATCCCATTCTCCCAATTCATTCCACCTTTCGTTTCCCCCTTCATATCCATATGTTTGTTCTCTATGTCTGTGTCTTTATTTCTGGTTTGCAAATAAGATCATCTATACCATTTTTCTAGATTACACATATATGTGTTAATATGCAATATTTGTTTCTCTCTTTTTGACTTATTTCACTAAACATAGGACTCTGTATGACATTCTCTAGGCCCATACACATGTCTGTAAATGTACAATTTTGATACTTTTTAATGGCTGAGTAATATTCTATTGTGTGTGTGTACACACACAATATTTTCTGTATCCTTTTTTTTTTTTTCCTGTTGATGAACATTTAGGTTGCTTCCTTTTTTGGCTAGTCTATATAGTGGTGAAATGAACATTGAGCTATGTGTGTCTTTTTGAATTACAGTTTTCTCTGGATATATACCTAGAAGTGGAATTGCTGGGTCATATGGTAGTTCCATCTTTAGTTTTTAAAGGAGCCTCTATATTGTTCTCTACAGTGGCTGTAATCAGTTTACATTCCTGCCAACAGTGTAGGAGGTTTCCTTTTTCTCTACACACTCTCCAACATTTATTGGTTGTATATTTTTGATGATGACTTTCTCACAGGTATGAGGTAAGGCCTCACTGTAGTTTTTAGTTGCATTTCCCTAATAATTAGTGATGCTGGGAATCTTTTCATGTGTTCATTGGCCATCTGTATGTCTTCTTTGAAGGAAAATCTGTTTAGGTCTTCTGGCTGCTTTCTAATTGGGTTTGTTTTTTTGATTTTGAGCTGCATGTGTGGTTTGTGTGTTTAAGAGGTTAATCCTTTGTCAGGTGTTTTGTTTGCAAATATTTTCTCCCATTCTGAGGGCTATCTTCTCATCTTGTTTGTGGTTTCCTTTTCTGTGCAAAAGCTTTTAAGTTTAGTTAGGTCCCATTTATTTTTGTTTTTATTTTCATTATTCTAGGAGATGGATTAAAAAAAAAAAGATTCTGCTGCGATTTATGTTAAAGGCTGTTTTGCTTATGTTTTCCTCAAAGAATTTTATAGTGTCTGGCCTTACATTTGAGTCTTTAATTTGGAGTTTATTTTTGTGTATGATGTTAGGGAGTGTTCTAACGTCATTCTTCTACAGGTGGCTGTCCAGTTTCTCATCTATTGAAGAGCCTGTCTTGATTATTTACCATAATATACTAGACCATTCACAGTTAAGTCATTTATTTATCAATTCATTTATCCATATTTTCATTCATTTGTCAAATAATGAGCATTACTTATTTACTAGGGCAAACCACTAGACCATTCAGGTATGAACTAAATCAAATCCCTTATGGTTGTACAGTGGAAGTGAGAAATAGATTTAAGGGACTAGATCTGATAGATAGAGTGCCTGATGAACTATGCATGGAGGTTTATGACACTGTACAGGAGACAGGGATTAAGACCATCCTCATGGAAAAGAAATGCAAAAAAGCAAAATGACTGTCTGAGGATGCCTTACAAATANACAGATATAAAACTGACTTATTTTGCTGTACAGAAGAAATTAATGCAACATTGTAAATCAACTATATTTCAATAAAAATTTAAAAAGTTAAACAAAGACAAGAAAGAGGGAAAGCTTGAGTGTTGTACTAGTCATGAAAAAAAAGAATTTCTGCAAAAATGAAAATCTGGGAGCTCTGTGTTTAACCGAATGACATATAATTCAAATCATAATATGGGCCCTTGCATCACCATATTTGTACAGAATTCCGAAGAGTGATGTCTAGATATCTTCTGACCAGGCTAGACAGCATATTGAAAAGTAAAGACATTATTTTGCCAACAAAAGTCTGTTTAGTCAAAACTATGGGTTTTTTCAGTAGTCATGTATGGATGTGAGAGTTGAACTATAAAGAAAGCTGAGCAATGAATAACTGATGCTTTTGAACTGTGGTGTTGGAGAAGACTCTTGAGTGTCCCTTGGTCTGCAAAGAGAACCACCCAATCAATCCTAAAGGAAATCAGCCCTGAATATTCATTGGAAGGACTGATGCTGAAACTGAAACTCCAATAGTTTGGCCACCTGATGCGAAGAACTGATTTATTGAAAAAGACCTTGATGCTGGGAGAGATTGAAGGCAGGAGGAGAAGGGGATGATAGAGGGTGAGATGGTTGGATGGCATCACTGACTCAAAGGACATGAGTTTGAGTAAGCTCTGGGAGTTGGTGATGGACAGGGAGGCCTGGTGTANTGATGCTGGGAGAGATTGAAGGCAGGAGGAGAAGGGGATGATAGAGGGTGAGATGGTTGGATGGCATCACTGACTCAAAGGACATGAGTTTGAGTAAGCTCTGGGAGTTGGTGATGGACAGGGAGGCCTGGTGTACTGCAGTCCATGGAGGCAGAGTCAGACATGACTGAGCAACTGAACTGAACTGTGAAGAATGAACAAGAATGTTCACCATGACAACTGAAAAAGGTGTATAAAACTGTCTATACTTGGTGAGTTGCGAATGGAAATGACTTCCTTTCTCCCACCTCTGCATTACAAATTAGCCTTTCGGCACCTCTGGGCAGATGTCTTGGCCTTCCAGTACCTTTCAGGTATCCATACAACATCATTATTAGTTATTCAAGTGTTGTTCCAATCTCCAAAGGACATTTCTACATCTCAAAGTTGACCACACCATTTCTACACAGTTCTAACTGTGACATGATTTACAATGAGTCACAACTTCAGTCTCAAAGCTTCTCCCAGTTTATGAGCTCTCTCCCGTGGGTCCTGGGAGGCGGCAGGTCACCTCACTCTTGTCTCTTTCCCGGTTGCCTCCTCCAAGACCCCTCACCACTCCAGGCTGCTGATGCTCCAGGATCAGGAAAGGGCGGAGGAAAGAGATGAAAGGCTACATTCTCCAGGGAATGATTCTCCTGCCATAGGCAAGTGGGCCTCCTGTCTTGACAAGCACTTCAGTCCTACTGGAATTGGGAATCCCCTTTCCCACTCCACCCCCTTCTCCAGCACTGCACAGTTTCCTAACTCAACAGTGGATTCTCTGGCTAACATTTTCCTTACATTCCCCACTCAACTCCAGCCCCAGGAGTATTCACCAAGGAGCAACTGCTGATGTCACATTCTTTCCTGATGAGTCACTTTGGCTGCCTTCCAGACTGCTGCCTCTGGCTTTGGGAAATGTTATACTTCTTTTGCCCACTGAATTCTTTAGGACCAGCCCCTCCCCTGGCAGCTGCAAGCTTTGCTCAGATTCTCAAGCAACTCCAATCCTAGACTTTGACTCTCCCAGGGAAGAATCATAGCAGCCAGCCAACTACCCCTAAATCCCAGGGATCTCAAACCCTGAAGGATGCTGCCACTGTGTTTGGAAGCCTGAGATCCTGCAGCTTCCTGAGCACCCAACTGGGTACAGAACATATTTTCTTGTTTCTGAAAAGCTGGCAGCTCTCCATTCACAAAAGACTGCTTTGGATCATGTACATTACACCCTCTATCATACTTTGTTCTCAGCTTTGAGACCTGAGCCAAAGCCTCCAAGAGGAAAGCCTCACCTTAATATCCTGCTACACCAGTATGATTTGCAGCAACCCTACAAGAGGGCACTTAAGGTGGCACCAGAGATTCAATGCACATACACAACCAGGATCTAATTCAGTTCTGAAACTGATGTTGAAAACTCGGCCTCCATGCACTGAGTTTGGAGTAAAGTAGAAAAGAATAGGTTTATTATTTTGACAGGCAAAGGGGGACATAGTGGGCTGGCACCCTCCAAAAGCTGTCTGCCTCAACCTGGGAGGTTTGGCGAAGAGATTTATAGCAATGGTTTAAGGGAGGAGTTGATGATAAGATCAGAGTGTGTGCAGAGACTGCACTCTTAATCTGGCTTTAGAGAGTCTCCTGACAAGCTTTGAGGTTATCAAACTGTTCTCTTGGAACATCTTCAGTTTGGTGGGGGTTTTCAGTGGCCACAGGACTGGAAAAGGTCAGTTTTTATTCTAATCTCAAAGAAAGGCAATGGCAAAGAATGCTCAAACTACCGCACAATTGCACTCATCTCACATGCTAGTAAAGTAATGCTCAAAATTCTCCAAGCCAGACTTCAGCAATACATGAACCGTGAACTTCCAGATGTTCAAGCTGGATTTAGAAAAGGCATAGGAACCAGAGATCAAATTGCTAATGTCTGCTGGATCATCAAAAAAGCAAGAGAGTTCCAGAAAAACATCTATTTCTGCTTTATTGACTATGCCAAAGCCTTTGACTGTGTGGATCACAATAAACTGTGGAAAATCTGAAAGAGATGGGAATATCAGACCACCTGACCTGCCTCTTGAGAAACCTACATGCAGGTCAGGAAGCAACAGTTAGAACTGGACATGGAACAACAGAGTGGTTCCAAATAGGAAAAGGAGTATGTCAAGGCTGTGTATTGTCACCCTGCTTATTTAACTTATNCAAGATGTCCAAAAGCAAACACATCAGGAAACTTCTTAAAACTGACTTTTCATTGCTTATTAATATTAATTGATTTGTAACATTGTGTACTTAGATTTTTATAGAGTTTTATCAGAACAAATGTCATTCTCCTTGTAAACCATCTGTAGATATTTGACAGAGTTTTTGAGAGTCATATAGATTTGTTTGTTCAACAAAGAATTTAAAACAGCTATAAATATATTCAAAATCCATTTGCTGTAACTGATCTCAGTTATCTATCTGAGATAGATAGCTCTATCTATTTTCTCTATCATCTATGTAGAGAAGACATAAAAATAGATGTTTGGGAATGGAAACCATTTCACAACAGCAAAAGTTGAAGTTATCATGAAATCAAAGAAAATATTCACTTGAGAATTTTGTCTTCAGAATGGTTTCTAAAAGAATACAGGATGCTGGGGGCTGGTGCACTGGGATGACCCAGAGAGATGGTATGGGGGTTCATGATTGGGATTAAAAATAATAATAAAAATAAAAATAAATAAATAAATAAATTTTAAAAAAGAAAAAAAAAGAATACAGAGATACTCTTGAATTCTATATGGTTTTTCATGAACTCAAATATCTGAAAGGCTTGTTTATATTTATGCAATTTTAACTAAAGCAGCTAAAAGTAGTGGAACTGAAAGGGAATATGTCTAAAGTATCCTTTATTGTGATAGGATGTAGCATGTACCCAGGCACCCATTGGGTGATTAATGATGCTTCTTTTTTAATATAAATTTATTTATTTTAATTGGAGGTTAATTAATTTATAATATTGTTATGGTTTTGCCATACATCAACATGAATATGCCACAGGTATACACGTGTTCCCCATCCTGAACCCCCCTCCCTCATCCCTCCCCATACCATCCCTCTGGGTCATCTCAGTGCACCAGCCCCAAGCATACAGTATCATGCATTGAACATGGACTGGTGATTCATTTCATATATGATATTATACATGTT
>SJYV01020007.1:559386-593598 GCA_006410875.1 Neotragus pygmaeus
CTAAAAAGCCTCTTGATGAAAGTGAAAGAGGAGAGTGAAAAAGTTGGCTTAAAGCTCAACATTCAGAAAACTAAGATCATAGCATCTGGTCCCATCACTTCATGGGAAATAGATGGGGAAACAGTGGAAACAGTGTCAGACTTTATCTTTTGGGGCTTCCAGATCATTGCAGATAGTGACTGCAGTCATGAAATTAAAAGATGCTTATTCCTTGGAAGGAAAGTTATGAGCAAACTAGATAGCATATTAAAAAGCAGAGACATTACTTTGCCAACAGAGGTCCATCTAGTTAAGGCTATGGTTTTTCCTGTGGTCATGTATGGATGTGAAAGTTGGACTGTGAAGAAAGTTGAGTGCCAAAGAATTGATGCTTTTGAACTGTGGTGCTGGAGAAGACTCTTGAGAGTCCCTTGGACTGCAAGGAGATCCAACCAGTCCATCCTAAAAGAGAACAGTCCTGGGTATTCATTGGAAGGACTGATGCTGAGGCTGAAACTTCAATACTTAGGCCACCGTATGCGAAGAGTTGACTCACTGGAAAAGATCCTGATGTTGTGAGGGATTGGGGGCAGGAAGAGAAGGGGACGACAGAGGATGAGATGGCTGGATGGAATCACTGACTCGATGGAAGCGAGTCTGAGTGAACTCCGCGAGCTGGTGATGGACAGGGAAGCCTGGCGTGCTGTGATTCATGGGGTCGCAAAGAGTTGGACATGACTGAGCGACTGAACTGAACTGAGCTCAACTTAGTTTTTCAGAGGAGCTCAAAGATGCCCCTTGAGGAGGAGCCAGGAACCTGTCCCAAGGCTGTACTATTGTTTCTTGGCTGCTCTTCCCTTGTCTCTGCATCCCCTCCCTTCCCTGATTAGCAACTGTGAGAACCTGCCCTTTGGGACTCAGGGAAGTTCATGGAGGCTGGAATCTGTTCCCTACAAAGAAAATGGGAGACACAGAAAGGCTTCCATACCTAGGAGCCCCACAGGGTCTTGCTAAATTTCAAAATTTGTAACACTGAGTTGAAATCTTCCAGAAGTCATCTAGTTCAATTCTACAATCAATAGTTTAATTAATAGTATAAGAATCCTCATAAGACTGTGTCCAAACTTGGCTTGAATTGCACTGGAAACAAGGACGTTTCCACATCTCAAAACTGACCACATCATTTCTGTACAGTTCTAATTGTGGACATGTTTGTGATTATATTGAGTCAAAATTGCCATGTAAATTTTCTTGCATTTTTCATATTCATTCCTTAAAACCTCACAAAACCTGACCAGCTACTTTTCTGAACAGTAGCCCTTTAGGTTTTTTGGAAACTGATCATTTCCCTTAGTCTGCTGCTGCTGCTGCTAACTCGCTTCAGTCGTGTCCGACTCTGTGCGACCCCACAGATGGCAGCCCACCAGGCTCCCCCATCCCTGGGATTCTCCAGGCAAGAACACTGGAGTGGGTTGCCATTTCCTTTTCCAATGCATGAAAGTGAAAAGTGAAAGTGAAGTCACTCAGTCATGCCCGACTCTTCGCAACCCCATGGACTGCAGCCTACCAGGCTCCTCCGCCCATGGGATTTTCCAGGCAAGAGTATTGGAGTGGGATGCCATTGCCTTCTCCTCTCCTAGCCTAAACTTCCCCAATTTTTCCCAAGTGTTCTTTATGTCAGGTATCAACATTTCCATACTATTGGCCACCCTCCTTTTATTGTTTTCTAGTTTATGCAACGTCCTACTTATAACTTGGTAGCCAGAATTTATACCAACACCACGAAGAATGAAAGAGGGACTCATTTCTGTTAAAAGTTAATCTCAAAAAAGGGTAAAATCATAACTGTTATGTAGATATAAAATGAATATGTGTTAAAGATTCATTAAACTAATAATCAATAAAAAAATCCAGGTAGAGATTATAATTGGTTTGAAAAGAATCCAAAGAATAAATATTAATAGCTCGGTAATAGTGAAATGATTGTGCCAGGGAGGCACAGCTGTTTACTCTAAGATGGTGAGAGTTTGATTTGATTTACAGTTTTGTGTTGGTTTCTGGTGTACAGCAAGTTCAGCAACGTGTGTGTTTCTGTGTATATATGTACACACTTTTATAGACTCTTTTCCATGATGGGTTATTACAGAATGGTTGAGGAGAATTCCCTGTGCTATACAGTAGGTCCTTGTTGTTATCTATTTTACATACAGTAATGTGTGTGTATTCATCCCAAGCTGCTGATTTACCCCTCACCCATGTTTCCCCTTGGTAACCAGCAGTTTTATTTTGATATTTGTAAATCTGTTTCTGTTTTGTAAATAAGTTCATTTATATCATATTTTTAGATTCCACATATAAATGGTATCCTATGATACTGAAGCCATTTTTAAAGAAAGAATCACTCTAAATTTGTGAGGCAGAGGCAGAAACCAGATAAGAAATAGTTACCCAGCTCCCTAGACCTTAGTGCCGAGTTGTGTTGGTAACACACAGCTGAGTGCTTGCTCACTGGGGAAGGAGGACACCACCTTCATGAAGTTCTGTAGTACCTCCAAGTCAGAGCAGGAAGGTTAGAGGCAATTGACAACGGAAGTTGATTTAAGACTACAGGAGTTTTCGACACAGGGACTTGATTATGGTTGGGTCAGGATCACAAACAACAGCCCAGGACTGTTGGAAGCAGTTCCTGCAGGACAGGAATTCCAAGAATCTGAGGGCTGGAGCTATTGATGCTCTCCTCTGAGAAAAAGGATGGGACTTCCATAAAGGTCTTGTCAGGAAACAGCACATCTGCAAGTATAAAGGCAGTGTGGTGGGAGTGGGGTGGGCACCCAAGCAGATGCTGACGTCACTGACAGGGGGCAGAGTTCCTGTTCTGTGTCCTTCCTGACTGTGAGGGCATCTGGGCTCACAGCCAACAGAGAAACCACGTCACTAGGGCACCAGCCCAGAATAGGAATCCAGATGAATTTCTTGAGGTGCAGACCACAGGGGCCACACTAAGAGTAACATTTTCATTGTGGTTTTGGTTTTTTTAAAAATATGCTTGCAATCTTGGCCAAAAGTTCACATGGTTTCTAAGTGTATCCTAATTTTGGAACAGAAATAATAATTCCAGGAAGAAAATGATAACAAAATTAATAAATATAAGACACTAGGGAAGTATGGTTATATTTAATAATAAAGAGGATAGTTTCAATAAATCGGTATGCTAAACACTACTAAAACTTCCCAACAGTCAAGTCTCTCTCTGTCTTCTGAATCATTCAGGACCAACAGCTCTACTTACCAGCTCTCTTGCAAACAGCAAAACCACGTGCTTAGTTATGAAGGATGCAGTAACATAGAGGAGAAGTAACTGCTGTGTGTCACTTCTGGGCTGAGGTGATGAAAATCTATGGTATGATATTCCAGTTGGTCCTTTTCCACCCACAGAGCTCATGAGACTGTGTACAGTAAGTCCCCTAGATACAAACCCTCAAGTTGTGAATTTTCAAAGATGTGAACATGCATTCCATCAACATCAGGCATAAGTGTAATTGCAGCTTACCCACTTTCTCCTATTGCTGATGATTCTTCAGCTCTACCATCTCCTACCTCCTCTCCTTCTTCCAGTCAGGAACACTTCTTTCCTATTCACTCGATACCAGTCTCTGTATGCCAGGTAGTACTCAACTACCACACTTTTCAGGGTACTGTACTGAGAGATTAAAAGCACTTTATTTTTCTGTGTATGTCTTTTGTGTATTATCTGTGTGAAATGTATTATTAACCTATTACAACATAGTATTATATAGCAGATTGTGTTAGTTGGGTACCGAGGCTAACTCTGTTGGACTTGCAGACAAACTGGACTTAGAAGCATGCTCTTGGAACAGAACTTGTTCCTATGTAGAGGACCTACAGTAGTGAGATTCTAGCGCCATGACATGGAACATTCTAGATCCCTGAATCTTCAGAAGGAAAATGTTCTTCAGAGTCACTGGACTTTTGGCAGACTTCCTGCAGGCAAGACAAGAAACACATGTGTGTGTATGTGTGTGCTTGCAATGCATTTATTCCTGCAGTAAATCTTATTGTAGATTATATACCAACTTCTAAGAGTCACAAAACTGAGCAAGTTGTGACAAAGTGGGTTAAAAATAGATTATTGTTTAAAAAATCTGATAATGAGGAAAAGGAGGCAACAAGGGTAGTTTTCAAGTTCTTAAAAGCAAACACACATTTTTAATATCTGATTTTATTAATATAAAATTGAGATGCTATAGCAGCATCATGAGAGTCTAAGGTAACTCGTTTGGTTTTTAGATCATACAATTAACCCATTTTGAGTGGACAACGCCACTCTTTACCTTCCGATCCCCATGTTTGAATGGAAACTCATATCTGAATTTACACATTTGGTGATCTGCCAAGAATTTGACCTCATTGCCAGGAATCTGATCTCATTGAAACTAAAGGCCTATATTAAATCACCCTATTGTTTTCGATAATATTTTCTATGACTTGTCTGCTCTAGATTATTGAAATATATTTAGGCATCACTCGATGTAAGAAATACTTTAAGTTGCTTTTGATTTATCATACACTATTTTCTGGAGAAATTATTTTTAAACTTATTTCCACCAATTGCCAGTTCAGCACAGTGTGTTCTCATAATTCCAGGAAGTAATGTTATGGTTGTCAGGATGATGAGTTGCATAATCAGTAACAGTAAATAGGCTGATTCTTTGAAGCTATTCCTGCTGGGAGGTGTGTAAGAATATCCAAGGGAAGGTGCCAAAGTCTACCTGCCAACAACTGAAACCCAGGAGTTGAAAGAGTCAGGGAGATAAATAAGGAAATGTGTTATAACTGTCTTGAAATATTGAAATAGCCTGGGAGGCATTGTGAAAGTACACAGTGATCCCTTGTTTCACGTGGCAATGTGTACTGGTAAGAAAGAGTGATCAATCCCTAATCCACTTTTGCTGCTGTTTTTGGAGCATGTGTTTTATAAAAATAAGTCAATATAGAGGAATAAGGATTCTCTGCTAATTCAGTGTCTGGTGTGTGGTGGATATTCAATAAATGTTTGGCAATAAGGCAATGGATGAATCAATCAAGGTAGTCATGGAGCAATTGATCTAAAAGATGAAAACCTATCAGTTAGTAAAATTTAGATAGAGCTTGAAAAACCAGGGTCCTAGTTTGTACAGTAAAATCTGAGATTGTTAGTGGATGATCTCTTTTCCTTGAAAAGAAAGGAGCTGGAGTGCTAGATTCAGGCTTGAGAATGGACTTACAGAGCTGGACTTGAAGGTGGGGAATGCATCTCTTGACTGTAGGCTTCAGTGACTGAGCCAAGAAGAGGCTGTCCTTTGAGAGGCAGTCTCAGGAAGAAGCCAGATTAGAAGAAAGGAAGGTGGCCATAAGTTCTCTCTTTAAACCCAAAAAAAAAAAAAAAAAAAATCAGAGCAAGGCAATGGAACAGAAATCAGGAAAAAACTGGAAGGCTAGAAGCTAAACAAATTCTTGGAAATAAAGCATCATCCTTACAATAACTTCTTAGAGGATGAGGTAAGCATGCTGTTGTAGAGACTGCTAGTGGAATCCCAGTACCTTGTCTTCCTTCCTTCCTTTGTAATAACAATGCTGGTGGCCAGTGAACACATTGCAGACCAGGAAGAAGGGCATTGTCCATCCATTCTTGCAGCTGATTGTAGCCAAGAGATGACAGTTTGGCCCACCTGCTGTAGCAAAAGTGGTGTGCTACTTTAAAGGAGCTGACTATTTCTTCCCTGTATATTCCCTCCATTCTTTATGTGAAATGCAAATGTGAAGGCTGGTGCTCTAGCAGCCATTTTGGACTGTGACTATTGCTTTGGAGAAGGCAGAGTAGAAACTAAGATGGAGCCTTTGTTTAAAAAGACTTCATGAACTTGAATTGCTTATTCCTGGATTCATTTTACATAGAAAAATAAAAAGTCCATCTTATTCATGTCACTGGTTTTTGACCTCTGTGCTACAGTTGATATAGAGCACAGTTGGATTTGGTAGTTGCAAATATTTCTCCATTTACTCTCTCTCTCTCAAAAGAAAAGAGTTGTCTTGAAAGTAATAGAAAAAATTTTCTAGAATATCCCTCGAAATTAAAAGCCTGATAAACATTGGTACTGACTGATAATACTAATCACTGATAGAGCTGTTGCAATACCTGAAATTTTATTTGGCTTTATATCATGTTACAAAACAGAATATATGTTAAAAGACGGCTTTTATATTTTCTGGTGAATTGATGGTAACAATCACATAATTTTTAGTTTAGCTATAAACTTTGACCATTCCTCTAATTTTTCAGATGAAAAGGCTGAGTTAATGACTGGACCAAAGGAAAAAATTGATTTATGATAGAAATGAGATTAGCAGCTAGTTAGACTGGTTTCCAAGCCTCTGTCTTTCTATTCTACTGTGGTGCTAATATTTCAAAAGGGTAACATGTCCTTATTTCTGTCAAAATGTAATTGCTTAAGTGCTCCTGAAGCCAATAGATATATTCAGTGTATACACTGAAAGCCTAAAAGTCTATCTTTCAAAAAATTTAAATCATAAACTTAAAATTTTGATTTCCATTGCTATACGTTTATAACAACTTACATTCCCACCAGTAATATACTTTTACATTTATGTTATAAGACACAGATAACACTCTGCTGCTGCTGCTGCTAAGTCGCTTCAGTCATGTCCGATGCTGTGTGACCCATAGACAACAGCCCACTAGGCTCCTCTGTCCCTGGGATTCTCCAGGCAAGAACACTGGAGTGGGTTGCCATTTCCTCCTCCAATGCATGAGAGTGAAAAGTGAAAGTAAAGTTGCTCATTCGTGTTAGACTCTTTGCGACCCCATGGTCTACCAGTCTACCAGGCTCCTCTGTCCATGGGATTTTCCAGGCAAGAGTACTGGAGTGGGTTGCCATTTCCTACTCCAGATAACACTCTATATTAGTGTTTTAAAATGTTTCACTCTGGTAGATATAGCCTTTAAAGAAAACAAACTGTCTGATATATCCCTTCCTTAAATTCTTATCTTATTTTGATGTATAGTTGAATTCACCTTTTCATATGACTGTAATTTATTAATGTCATGTGTTGTAGAGAGAATAGAGAAATAGTATCTATTTTCCTATAGTCTGACGAATCAAGATTTATTTCTTCTTGTTAATGGTTTAGAAATGATGGTTCAGAGTTTCAACTTAATTGAATTATATTGTTAATTTATAAGATTGTAGTTATATTTAAGAAAATCTCTGTCCAGTTTATTTCAAATGCAAACTGTATGATTTCACAGCATTTTAAGTGTTCTTATACTGTAACTAATCTTAACCGGAATGTCAGTGTCATTCATTATAGGGTCAATGTCCTCACTGTAGTGGCATAATATAAATTGCATATTATTTTAATTGATGTTAGTGTTTCATATTAAGTTAGCAAGAAATTAATAAGATTGTGAGTAGGTAAGATATTGTTGTTCAGTTCCTCAGTCATGTCCAACTCTTTGTGACCCCATGAACTGGAGTACACCAGGCTTCTCTGTCCTTCACCATCTCCTGGGGCTTGCTCAAACTCATGACAATTAAGTCAGTGATGTCATCTAACCATCTTGTCCTCTCTGGTCCCCTTTTCCTCCTGCCTTCAATCTTTCCCAGCATCAGGATCTTTTCTAATGAGTTTGCTCTTTGCACCAGGTGACCAAAGTTTTGGAGCTTCAGCTTCAACATCAGTCCTTCTAATGAATATTCAGGATTGATTTCCTTTAGTATCTACTGGTTTGATTTCCTTGTAGCACAAGGGACTCTCAAGAGTCTTCTCCAATACCACAGCTTCTTCGTCATTTAGCCTTCTTTATGGTCCAACGCTCATATCCACATATGACTACTGGAAAAACCATAGCTTTGACTAGACGGACCTTTGTTGGCAAAGTAATTATGTCTCTGCTTTTGAATATGCTGTCTAGGTTGGTCATAGCTCCTTTCTTTCAAGGAGCAAGTGTCTTTTGTTTTCATGGCTGCAGTAACCATCTGCAGTGATTTTGAAGTCCAAGAAAATAAAGTCTTTCACTGTTTCTTTTTTTTTTTTTAATTTATTTATTTTTAAATTTAACTTTACAATACTCTATTGGGTTTGCCATACATCGACACGAATCCACCACAGGTGCACACAAGCTCCCAATCCCGAGTCCCCCTCCCACCTTCCACCCCACAACGTCTCTCTGGATCATCCCCGTACACCAGCCCCAAGCGTCCTGCATTCTGTATCAAACATAGACTGGTGATTCGTTTCTTACATAATAGTATATATTCTTCAATGCCATTCTCCCAGATCATCCCGCCCTCTCCTACTCCCTCTGAGGCCAAAAGTCCATTGTCTATGTCTGTGTCCTTTTGTTGTCTCACATACAGGGTCATCATTACTATCTTCCTAAATTCCGTATATATGTGTCAGTATGCTGTATTGGTGTTTTTCTTTCTGGCTTACTTCACTCTGTATAATAGGCTCCAGTTTCATCCATCTCATTAGAACTGATTCAAATTTATTCTTTTTAATGGCAGAGTAATACTCCATTGTGTATATATGCCACAGCTTGCTTATCCATTCATCTGTTGATGGACATCTAGGTTGTTTCCATGTCCTGGCTATTATAAACAGTGCTGCGATGAACATTGGGGTACATGTGTCTCTTTCAATTCTGGTTTCCTTGGTGTGTATGCCCAGCAGTGGGATTGCTGGGTCATAAGGCAGTTCTATTTGCAATTTTTTAAGGAATCTCCACACTGTTTTCCACAGTGGCTGTACTAGTTTACATTCCCACCAACAGTGTAAGAGGGTTCCCCTTTCTCCACACCCCCTCCAGCATTTATTGCTTGCAGACTTTTGGATCGCAGCCATTCTGACTGGTGTGAAATGGTACCTCATTGTGGTTTTGATTTGCATTTCTCTGATGATGAGTGATGTTGAGCATCTTTTCATGTGTTTGTTAGCCATCCGTATGTCTTCTTTGGAGAAATGTCTATTGAGTTCTTTGGCCCATTTTTTGATCGGGTCGTTTATTTTTCTGGAGTTGAGCTGTATAAGTTGCTTGTATATTTTTGAGATTAGTTGTTTGTCAGTTGCTTCATTTGCTATTGTTTTCTCCCATTCAGAAGGCTGTCTTTTCACCTTACTTATAGTTTCCTTTGTTGTGCAGAAGCTTTTAATTTTAATTAGATCCCATTTGTTTATTTTTGTTTTTATTTCCAGTATTCTGGGAGGTGGATCATAGAGGATCCTACTGTGATTTATGTCAGAGAGTGTTTTGCCTATGTTCTCCTCTAGGAGTTTTATAGTTTCTGGTCTTACATTTAGGTCTTTAATCCATTTTGAGTTTATTTTTGTGTGTGGTGTTAGAAAGTGATCTAGTTTCATTTTTTTACAAGTGGTTGACCAGTTTTCCCAGCACCACTTATTAAAGAGATTGTCTTTACTCCATTGTATAGTCTTGCCTCCTTTGTCGAAGATAAGGTGTCCATAGGTGTGTGGATTTATCTCTGGGCTTTCTATTTTGTTCCACTGATCTATATTTCTGTCTTTGTGCCAGTACCATACTGTCTTAATGACTGTGGCTTTGTAGTAGAGCCTGAAGTCAGGCAAGTTGATTCCTCCAGTTCCATTCTTCTTTCTCAAGGTTGCTTTGGCTATTCGAGGTTTTTTGTATTTCCATACAAATCTTGAAATTATTTGTTCTAGTTCTGTGAAAAATACCGTAGGTAGCTTGATAGGGATTGCATTGAATCTGTAGATTGCTTTGGGTAGTATACTCATTTTCACTATATTGAGTCTTCCAATCCATGAACAGGGTATATTTCTCCATCTATTAGTGTCCTCTTTGATTTCTTTTATCAGTGTTTTATAGTTTTCGATGTATAGGTCTTTAGTTTCTTTAGGTAGGTATATTCCTAAGTATTTTATTCTTTTTGTTGCGATGGTGAATGGAATTGTTTCCTTAATTTCTTTTTCTACTTTCTCATTAATAGTGTAAAGGAATGCAAGGGATTTCTGAGTGTTGATTTTATATCCTGCAACTTTACTATATTCATTGATTAGCTCTAGTAGTTTTCTGGTGGAGTCTTTAGGATTTTCTATGTAGAGGATCATGTCATCTGCAAACAGTGAGAGTTTTACTTCTTCTTTTCCAATTTGGATTCCTTTGATTT
This sequence comes from Neotragus pygmaeus, assembly GCA_006410875.1. Lineage (NCBI taxonomy): Eukaryota > Metazoa > Chordata > Mammalia > Artiodactyla > Bovidae > Neotragus > Neotragus pygmaeus. The sequence continues at coordinate 569,595 of SJYV01020007.1, forward strand.
CTTTTTCTGCCCTGATTGCTGTGGCCAAAACTTCCAGAACTATATTGAATAGTAGCGGTGAGAGTGGGCACCCTTGTCTTGTTCCTGACTTTAGGGGAAATGCTTCCAACTTTTCACCATTGAGGATAATGTTTGCTGTGGGTTTCTCATATATAGCTTTTATTATGTTGAGATATGTTCCTTCTATTCCTGCTTTCTGGAGAGTTTTTATCATAAATGGATGTTGAATTTTGTCAAAGGCCTTCTCTGCATCGATTGAGATAATCATATGACTTTTATTTTTCAATTTGTTAATGTGGTGAATTACATTGATTGATTTGCGGATATTGAAGAATCCTTGCATCCCTGGGATAAAGCCCACTTGGTCATGGTGTATGATCTTTTTAATGTGTTGTTGGATTCTGATTGCTAGAATTTTGTTAAGGATTTTTGCATCTATATTCATCAGTGATATTGGCCTGTAGTTCTCTTTTTTTGTGGTGTCTTTGTCAGGTTTTGGTATTAGGGTGATGGTGGCCTCATAGAATGAGTTTGGAAGTTTACCTTCCTCTGCAATTTTCTGAAAGAGTTTCAGTAGGATAGGTGTTAGCTCTTCTCGGAACTTTTGGTAGAATTCAGCTGTGAAGCCATCTGGACCTGGGCTTTTGTTTGCTGGAAGATTTCTGATTACAGTTTCAATTTCCATGCTTGTGATGGGTCTGTTCAGATTTTCTATTTCTTCCTTGTTCAGTTTTGGAAAGTTGTACTTTTCTAAGAATTTGTCCATTTCTTCCACGTTGTCCATTTTATTGGCATATAATTGCTGATAGTAGTCTCTTATGATCCTTTGTATTTCTGTGTTATCTGTTGTGATCTCTCCATTTTCATTTCTAATTTTATTGATTTGATTTTTTTCTCTTTGTTTCTTGATGAGTCTGGCTAATGGTTTGTCAATTTTATTTATCCTTTCAAAGAACCAGCTTTTGGCTTTGTTGATTTTTGCTATGGTCTCTTTTGTTTCTTTGGCATTTATTTCTGCCCTAATTTTTAAGATTTCTTTCCTTCTACTAACTCTGGGTTTCTCCATTTCTTCCTTTTCTAGTTGCTTTAGGTGTAGAGTTAGGTTATTTATTTGATTTTTTTCTTGTTTCTTTAGGTATGCCTGTAATGCTATGAACTTTCCTCTTAGCACTGCTTTTATAGTGTCCCACAGGTTTTGGGTAGTTGTGTTTTCATTTTCATTCGTTTCTATGCATATTTTGATTTCTTTTTTGATTTCTTCTGTGATTTGTTGGTTATTCAGAAGCGTGTTGTTCAGCCTCCAAATGTTGGGATTTTTAAGAGTTTTTCTCCTGTAATTGAGATCTAATCTGAGTGCATTATGGTCAGAAAAGATGCTTGGAATGATTTCGATTTTTTTGAATTTATTGAGGTTAGATTTATGGCCCAGTATGTGATCTATCCTGGAAAAGGTTCCGTGAGCACTTGAGAAAAAGGTGAAGTTCATTGTTTTGGGGTGAAATGTCCTATAGATATCAATTAGGTCTAACTGGTCTATTGTATCATTTAAAGTTTGCGTTTCTTTGTTAATTTTTTGTTTAGTTGATCTGTCCATAGGTGTGAGTGGGGTATTAAAGTCTCCCACTATTATTGTGTTATTGTTAATTTCCCCTTTCATGCTTGTTAGTATTTGTCTTACATATTGAGGTGCTCCTATGTTGGGTGCATATATATTTATAATTGTTATATCTTCTTCTTGGATTGATCCTTTAATCATTATGTAGTGGCCTTCTTTGTCTCTTTTCACAGCCTTAGTTTTAAAGTCTAGTTTATCGGATATAAGTATGGCCACTCCTGCTTTTTTTTGGTCTCTGTTTGCATGGAATATCTTTTTCCAGCCCTTCACTTTCAGTCTGTATGTGTCCGTTGTTTTGAGGTGGGTCTCTTGTAGGCAGCATATATAGGGATCTTGTTTTTGTATCCATTCAGCCAGTCTTTGCCTTTTAGTTGGGGCATTCAACCCATTTACATTTAAGGTAATTATTGATAAGTATGATCCCGTTGCCATTTACTTTATTGTTTTGTGTTCGGGTTTATACTCCCTTTTTGTGTTTCTTATCTAAAGACTATCCTTTAGAATTTGTTGTAGGGCTGGTTTCGTGGTGCTGAATTCTCTCAGCTTTTGCTTGTCTGTAAAGCTTTTTATTTCTCCTTCATATTTGAATGAGATCCTTGCTGGGTACAGTAGTCTGGGCTGTAGGTTATTTTCTTTCATCACTTTAAGTATGTCTTGCCATTCCCTCCTGGCCTGAAGGGTTTCTATTGAAAGATCTGCAGTTATTCTTATGGGGACCCCCTTGTGTGTTATTTGTTGTTTTTCCCTTACTGCTTTTAATATTTGTTCTTTGTGTTTGGTCTTTGTTAATTTGATTAATATATGTCTTGGAGTGTTTCGCCTTGGGTTTATCCTGTTTGGAACTCTCTGGGTTTCTTGGACTTGGGTGATTATTTCCTTCCCGATTTTAGGGAAGTTTTCCACTATTATCTCCTCAAGTATTTTCTCATGGTCTTTCTTTTTGTCTTCTTCTTCTGGGACTCCTATAATTCGGATGTTGGAGCGTTTCATATTGTCCTGGAGGTCTCTGAGGTTGTCTTCATTTCTTTTAATTTGTTTTTCTTTTTTCCTCATTGATTCATTTATTTCAACCATTCTATCTTCTATTTCACTAATCCTATCTTCTGCTCTTTCACTGTTTCTATAGTTTCCCCATCTATTTGCCATGAAGTGATGGGACTGGATGCCATGATCTTAGTTTTTTGAATGTTGAGTTTTAAGCCAGATTTTTCACTCTGCTCCTTTACCTTCATCAAGAGGTTCCTCAGTTCCTTTTCACTTTCTGCCATAAGGGTGGTGTCATCTATGTATCTGAGGTTATTGATATATTTCCCAGAAATCTGATTCCAGTTTGTGCTTCATTTAGACTGGTATATTGCTTGATGTACTCTGCATATAAGTTAAATAAACAAGGTGACAATATACAGCCTTGCTGTAGTCCTTTCCCAATTTGGAACCAGTCCATTGTTCCATGTCCGGTTCTAACTGTTGCTTCTTGTTTCATACAGGAAACAAACCTGTTGCATACAGGTTTCTCAGAAGTCAGGTAAGGTGGTCTGGTATCCCTATCTCTTGAAGAATTTTTCACAGTTTGTTGTGATCCACACAGTCAAAGGCTTTGGCATAGTCAATGAAGCAGAAGTAGATGTTTTTCTGGAATTCTCTTGCTTTTTCTATGATCCAACGGATGCCCACAGTTTGATCTCTGGTAAAATATAGGCAAGTTGATTTCTAGTGATGGGAAGTGAGTGCAGGAAGAAAAGGGTGGGAAACCACAAGGCTAGAACAGAATGTCACGTAAGATTGAGAATTACCAAGTGATGTGTCAGAACAGTGTGCCAGAGTCAGGTAGGAAGGTGGGATAGGATATCATATGCAAATTCCTAGCAAGGACCAAGCCTGCAGTGCTGGCAAGTCATCATGGATGGAGCATATTGCCTGAAAGCTAACTAACTAAAGACTTGATAATAAATCACAAAAATGACAAAAAATAATAAAATGCTCTGTTAAGATGATGAGAAAGTAAGAAATAGCTCTGCAGACAGCAGATTCATAATCTTCCCACCCCATGTATAAGTCTTTAGGCATGAAGATTCCCCTCTGCAACCATAAAGGGCTAAACATGCCCCATACTGACTCCACGATGACATCTCAGACTTCACACTGCAAGAACAGGTGACCTGTGGCCTCCAGTAGCCTCTGACTTCACAGGAAGACGCATCTCCCAGGGAGGCTCCCAGCCTCTGACAATGTGGTGGGGGCATGAGAGCTGGGGCCTTTCTGTCTGACGACTCCTCATGCAGTCTGGGTGCTCCACTGATTCCACGAAGATTTTCTCAACACAGCTCCGCAGTCGAGTTTTCCTATGCAATTTCCTTTCACGAATGTCCAACCAACCTGGCAGTCTGTAGGCTCCCCTGCTTCCTCCCACTACCCTATTTTTTTCTTCAGATATTTTCCCTTGATAAGGCTCTTGTATTTGCAATTTCTACTGGGCACCTGCTTCCCAGAGGATAAGCTGACACAGTCGGTTCTGCTGAGAAGGCAGGAGGAATGCCACAACATTCTCTGGCACACGACGGTGGCCCAGCTGCTGAGAAATCACCAGCAGTGACACGGGGAAGTGTCCTGTTGAAGGGGCACACCCTTGCCAGTGTGTGATTCTGACACGTGAAAGGTGTAGGAGAACAGTGCATATACAAACCACAATGCAGGAAACTCTTCCCAATGGAGGAAACTTCATTGTCATGGAGGAAGAAGTAGCCCAGGAGAAGAAGATACACAAACTTTTAGACAGTGGTCAATGCCCTGGCCAGTTGGTCAGGGGCCTAGAAAAAATTCAGAGACAAAGACATGGGAAGTAGAGGGATGTGTGTAGGTGGATACATAGGAATTAGCAGAAAATGTGAAGATATTTTTAAAGTCACATGTTCATGTCCATCCACCAGAAAGTATTCATCATGGGAAAGGCACTGAAGAGCTATGTGGACAGAATGATGTGGCCTGTCTTAATCATCAGTCATCCAAGAACTGGCATGATGAGCCCAGAAGGAGGGTGACCACCATGACCCAGAGGAGAATACACATACACTCAGCCATATGGATTCCCACTTGCTAAGGCTGACACAGCTGCTTCTGCCTCTGTGTCACTTGCCAGTAATGGAGACCGATGATGAGCCTCCCATTTGCCACTGTTTCTCAAAGAGACCAACTGCCTGCATGGTGGCAACTGAGCTACACTGGGGGCCCCTGTCTTGAAAGGGCTAGACTTTATCCCTCCAGGTGCCTGGAACAACAGGCACCTATCTGGGGTATGGGCTTGCCTCTCTTGCCTTCAGAGACTCAGTCAGCTTCACTCTTTGAACTTACAGAGTGCCTTACCCTCAGACAGGAAATGTCACATGACGTCATCTGAACACTGAAGCAGAAATGGTATAAGACCTATTTTCCTGGAATGTTCTGGTTGTATTATGTGCCATGCCAATCAACTGTGGCTGGTCTGCTAGAGCCTAGGGATCTCTTTTTGAAGGCATACCTGAAGTGTCATCTTGGAAGTAATAGTCTGCAGAGAAGTGGTGTCACTCCCTGGATACAGCCTAGGCATCAAATTAAGAGGTCTCCCAAGAAAGCCATAATCTGAAAAGACATGTGCACCACGGTGTTCACAGAAACATTCTTTATAATAGCCAAGGCATGGAAGCAACCTAAGGGTCTATCAACAGATGAAAGGATAAAAAAGAGGTACATATATACAATGGAATATTACTCAGCCATAAACAATAATGAAATTATGCCATTTGCAGCAGTATGGATAGACCTAGAGATATTGTAATAAGTGAAGTTAGTCAGACAAAGACAAATACCACATGATATCACTTATGTGTGGAATCTAAAAAAAAAATTTTTTTTAAGACGCAAATGTTCTTATTTACAAAACAGAAGCAGATTCACAATCAGAATTTTATACATACCAAGTGGGAAAAGGAGAGGTGGGGAGGGAAAGACTAGGAGTTTGGGATTGACACATACACACTACTACATGTAAATTAAAACAAAATAAGGACTTACAGTATAGCACAGGGAACTCTGCCCAAAACTCTGTAACAACTTGAATGGGAAAGTAATTTGACAAAGAATAGAATAGAATAAAGAAAAAGAAATAGAATATATTTGAAAAATATATGTGTAACTGAATCATTTTGTTGTACACCTGGAACTAACATGACATTGTAAATTAACTCTGATATAAAATTTAAAACAAAATTTGAAGCTGTGAAATCTCAAGAAAAAGTGCAAAGTGGGGAGAGCCAAAGATACCTTGGCACAGGGGGCTGAAGAGCAGTTCTGGAGGTCGAGATGGCTTGTGGCCTGGGATTTCAAAGTTGTGGGCTAGACTCTGTGGACTGGGCTCACATTATGCATGTGTGTGTTGGGGGGTTAGCAGAGTTGTTGTTCAGTTGCTAAGTCGTGTCCAACTCTTTGCAACCCCATCAACTACAGCACACCAGACTTCTCTGTCCTTCACTATCTCCCCGAGTTTGCTGTCCTGCCAATTGAGCCAGTGATGTCACCCAACCATCTCATCCTCTTCCATCCTCTTTTCTTTCTGCCCTCAACCTTTCCCAGCATCAGGGTCTTTCCCAGCAAACTGGCTCTTCACATCAGATAGCCAAAGTTTTGGAGCTTCAGCTTCAGGACAAGTTCTTCCAATGAATGGTCAGGGTTGACTTCCTTTAGGATTGACTGGTTTGATCTCCTTGCTGTCTAAGGGACTCTCAAAAGTCTTGTCCAGCACCACAATTTGAAAGCATCAATTCTTCAGTGCTAAGCCTCCTTTACGGTTCAGCTCTCACATCTTTACACGACTAGTGGAAAAATGGACCTTTTTCGTTATATGGACCTTTTGTGGTAAAGTGATGTCTCTTCTTTTTAATATGTTGTCTAGGTTTGTCAGAGCTTTTCTTCCAAGGAGCAACCATCTTTTAATTTCGTGGCTACAGTCACTATCCACAGTGATTTTGGAGCCCAAGAAAATGAAATCTGACATTGTTTCCACTTTTCCTCATCTATTTGCCTTGAAATGATGGGACTGAATGCTATGATCTTAGTTTTTTGAATGTTGAGTCTGTTGTGGGGTGGATAGGTAGGAATAATTAGGAGTTTGGGACTAGCAAATACGCATTATTATATTTAGGATGGATAACCAACAAGGACCTGCTGCATAGCAAGAGGAACTGTGCTCACTGTTTAGTGGTGACTTGTGGGGAAGAAGAATCTGATAAAAAATATATGTATATATACATATTTTTGCATATATATCTATGTATGTATAGCTGAGTCACTTTGCTATGCAACTGAAAGAATACAACATTGTAAATCAATTATACCTCAGTAAAAATGAACAAATAAAAACAAATCAAGAGCCCTCTGCATATGACTCTGTATCCAACTGGAAGAATTCACGGTTCTCAGAACCAAATTGATCCCACCTACTGTCACTGCCCATGCCTGACCAGGGACTCTATGCTTTCTATGGCTGCAATGAAAACTCAGGCTTCAGTGGGGCTAGAGGTCTTAGTCCTTGAAAAGGAGTCCTTCTCAGAGTAGGAAACACAAAAGGTATCTGTCAAACTACAAGCTGTAGGCCATCTAACACAGCTTGGGAGCAGAGTATAATCTCAAATACATGACAGTTCTTGGAGGCTACTACAGACTGTTTACAGACCTAGACTCTGTATGTCAAAGTGTGCACTGTCTACATACACCACAAAAAACCAGGAACAGATAACTGGGGTAAACTGTTATGTGGGAACCAACTGCCCCGGAGTTTTAAGAATTCATCTTTCTGTTGTTTGGGAGCAGGCCAATACCCCAAGGACACTGAAAATGTTCTCAGCAGTGACTCTCAGGGGTGAAGACATGGACCTGATTTGAAAGCTTCCCATGATGTGGTCCAGCGTGAAGACACAAGCTGGACCAAGGGGAGTCTTCTCTGCAGATTCTGATGGGGGATCGAATAGGACAGCAGCAGGCACTGCAGCTAAGCAATGCAAAAAGAGATGTGGATGGATGTCGACAGAGCCATGGGATCTCAAGAGAGTCAAACTCCTGCAGGAGAAAAATGTGAGGGGAAGGGAGTTCCTCGGGAAGCTTACAAGGAGAGAAGTGTGAATGCACAGAGAACGGGAGAGACCAGGGAAGACCCGTGGCTTGAGAGACAGCACAGGGCCTCCCCAGAGCTGCTTGGGTTCCTGGCTATTTCCAGCTTCACTTTATGCCCCTGATTACGTGAATTCCCAGGGAGCTCACGTTCCACAAAACACCAACCACAAATCTCTAAAGCGAATGTATATTTTATCAACCACATTAAAATGCCTCCTTTGTTTCCAGCTTAATTCTGAACTGTTAATAGGAAAAAGAAACAAAAACAAAACAAACACACAAAAACTGAGATGTTCATGGACGATCACTCATGTACATGACTCAGGGCTGGTAACGTTCCAATATGAGTCAATTATGTGTCTGTGCAGTTTTCCCCAGGTAATCATCTTAAACTCATTTAAGATCAGTAATTAAAAGAATCTCCTATATACCTAAAGCTTTCACAAACATTTTCTCCATATATATAAAAATGTTTCCAGAAGTCTCCATCTTGCTCTGATGACAGCAATCAAAAATGACATATATGTCTATGATTGAAAGATTTGTTTATTTATTCATTCATTCACTTAAAATTTGTTTTCCTAAGTGCCTTTTATTTATGTATTTATTTTATAGATAAATACATAAATGGCATACTTTTATTTTACTAATTTTCCAAGCAGTCACCAAGTTTGATTGATTTTGCTACCTAAATAATTCTTGCCTGTATTTACATTCTTTTTTAAATCTATTTCTTAAATTGAAGCAGTGTTGATGTACAATGTTGTGTTGGTTTCAAGTGTGCATCATCTAAGGGACATTTTATACACCTGGGCATGTGGGAAAAAGAAAAGAAGTAAATAGAGTAAGATGTAGGTTTTGCTTTCTGAAAGTACACAGTATAGTGGGGTGAAGAGAGAGCAGAGCGTCACAGTATAATCAGGTTGTGACAAATTTACCACAGGAATGCTGAGATGAACAATTTCAGGAGGGAACATTCAGAACCAGACCACTCACTCAGAACCCAAAATGTTCTATGGATTCTTTATCTTCAGTACCTCCTATGAGAATGGTATGCTCAGGAACTGAGATAGATTGTGTCCTAATAACTTGGAAATCATCTTATAGAAGCAAATACGAGTGTTAGATGGACTTCCCAGGAAGACATCCCACAGGAGGGCATGGCAATCCCCTCCAGTGTTCTTGCCTGCAGAATTCAGGGTCAGAGGAGCCTGGTGGGCTGCAGTCCATAGGGTCACTGAGTCAACAATGATTGAAACGACTTAACATGCCCCCACTAGCATTATATGCATGGGGATGGTAGCAAGCAAAAAATAAGAGAGGAATTCACCTGAAGCATCAGATACATCTATGTTCTGGATGTGACTCAGAATCCTTTCCTACTTTTTGCTATTTGCATTCCTTAATGATAGTAGACAGAAGCCCAAAACTATGTCTCTTAGAATTCCTGGTAGCCTAGGCCTGGATGCAAATTAGGTTATGCTAATTGAATGATTTCATGTGAAATTTGGAATGTGGATATGTGGTAGGAGCTGTTTTCTTTCTGCTATTTTAAGTAGCAAATAATTCCAGAGAGATGTTGGAGTTTACAGGTGGTAGCAGCTAGGCTGAAGTAGTCCAGGAATTGGTGAGTCTACAGGCAGTCTGTGTAGGAGCTGGAATCCACATACCTGGGTCTAGCTGTCAGCATCCAGTGTGTCTTTGAACTAATCAGTCCAGGAGCAGCCCCATACCTCCCCCTCCTCCTGCAGCCCTTCAATCATTTCGTAAGCATTTAATTTCCTGTGTCAAATCCCATCTGCTGGAGATATCTGTTTACCACACTCCATTCTGGCTGATTCGGCGTGTTCAAAGGCAAGAGATGTAAAAAAAAGAATCTTGTGGTAAGGGAATGAGTTGCTGCTAGGTGTGTTGGTGCCAACAATGGATGTGGCAGAAACTACAGATGGGAGAGTAAGTTTTAAAAGACCATGAAGTTTCTAAGTTTTGTTTCTCCCAAAGACGTGGCATCTAGGAGATTTTCATTAGACGTTTGTTGTGTGGAATTGTACTTAAAAGTTTTAGAGTTTAGCCTTTGTCTTATAGTGGAGCCAGTGGAGTGAAGAACCATTTGAAGGCCCTCACTTAAGGGAATCACACAGTGAGATTTGTGCTTCTCATTGACAATTCTCTGTGGATGATATGAAGGAGGAATTGAAATTCTAAGGATAGAAAAGCTATTTCAGATTACTCTGCAGCTTATGATGCTACTGAAAAAAACAGTTTGTAAATTTGGTCAATTTTTATGCCAAGTTTATTATGTAATTTTAAACCACTAAAATATTGATTTTCATACTTTTGAGATATTGAGAATCTGAAAACATATTCATCAAGATCACATCCTTTTTTTTTTTTAAACTGAAATACATATGGAGAAGGGAACCTGGTGGCCTAGAGTCCACAGGGTCGTGAAAACTCAGATGTAACTAAAGCGACTTAGCACATACACACACATAGTTGGTTTACAATATTGTGTTAGTTTCAGTTGTTAAGATCACATACTTTTAAAGCTTTTAGGCAGAGGAAATTGTAAACTATAAACTCTATTGCCTGTATAAACTGTACGGTGGTACCAATTTGGCCAGTAAACAGCTCTCCCTTTCATCTATATTTAGCCATTATTCTGTGAATTTGTTTATGGACCTCAGCCTCTCTCTACAAGGAGTCGTATTTTATCATATGATATTATCACAGAGAATATTTTTGTATCTTTTGTACGAAATATCCACTCTACAATATTTTGGAGGTCATTTGTACTGGTGGTATAGCTGCATTTGATGACATTTATATCCTCAAACTTTGATATGCACTTGAGATGTAAGGAAATGCCAAGGTCACACACTATAAGACCAGCCTTGCTAAGTCATCTAAAATGGAAAACTTTAAAATGTTGGACATGGATTGAGAAAATGAAAGGGGTCAGACAAGCAAATAGTTGAAGAGTTATTATAATGTCCAAAAACACATCTCCTCTCACTGACATTTATTTTTATTTTATAGAAACATTATTTTAATTATGTGAGTGTTAATTTAATGTCTTTGAAAAGATCCCCTTTGAATAAAATGGGACTGCCTACACAGGGCTCTGTTGTGCTACTTACCACATTGTATTAGAATTACTTTTTGTATGTCTATGTGACAGAGAAAGCATTACCTTTATAAAATCCAGTTTATTTCTTCCCAGCCAAATAGAAAGGTACTGTGTTCTACTCTCCCGTATAATGAGGTTGAAACCATGACTTGTATGTTAATAGAGAGGCTTGGCTGTATGACCCCTTTCCAGTCTTCATTCTATCTTTCTTTTTTCCCCTGCATGGAAGTATTTAAGGCCATATACTATAGTTGATGGAGCCGCTAGGTAAAAAGAGACTGAGTTTCTGAGTCATTGGCTGAAGCCCTCTACCTTCACAAATCCACCCCCGGCCCCTTATAGCAATCTACCCGAACTGCTGCTGCTGCTGCTGCTTAGTCACTTCAGTCGTGTCCGACTCTGTGCGACCCCAGAGATGACAGCCCACCAGGCTCCCCCATCCCTGGGATTCAACCTAAACTGATATAAACTGGTAATTAACCTTTGCTATATTAGGCTGCTGAGATTTCAACATGTTTGTTACAGAACTAAACACATCTTGTCTCACTAGATTGTGCACACTCCTTGAGCTCAGAGGTCTTTCTTCATTATATCTCTTGTTCTACAAAACACATGGGGCAATGCCCAGCACATACTAAATACTTTATAAATGTTGGAAAAATTAGTGAAAGAGTTTTATAAGCAAGAAGTATCTTTAAGGCAATGGCAAGAAGCAGTATGAATAACTGTTTAAAGATACCTTCAATTTTGAAATTCTTTTTCAAATGAATACTTTTTAAAAAATATCGTTCTTTAAAAATAAACTATATTTTTAAAATATACAGCTTTTAAACACTCAGAAAATACTGTGCCAGTTTTCACTCTTAACTTTTTGTTGGATGTATCTGGAGTTTTTATGAAATATGAAATAAAAGTGGTGTGTAATGAAATTTATTGCCATGTATAAGGTGGGATCAGTTAGACTGATTTCAAATCATGATACTATATGTTGTAACTTAATTCATTCTGCTCTTTCTTCTTAAATTATTTTTCTTACATTAATAGAGTTTAATTTTTGAGCAGTTTTAAGTTTACAGGAGGATTTAGCATAAAGTACAGAGGGTTTTCATATGCCTCTCCCTTCCCCATGGTTTCCCCTGCTATTAACATCCTGGATTATAAAGATGTTAGAGTAGAAGAATGTATATAATTATTCATTACAATCGATGAACCAATACTGATGCATTATTAATGACTAAACTCCATAGTCTAGATTAGAGTTCACTCCTTGTGCTGTTATAAATATGTAATGACATGTGCCCACTATTATAGTATCATAAGGAATAATTTCAGTGCCTCCAGAATTCTACATGCTCTGTCTATTCAGCCTTGCTTTAGTCCTTCCTTCTGAAGCACTGGCAACCACTGATCTTTTCACTGTCTCCGTAGTTTTCTGTTTTCCTGAATATCATATACTTGGGATCATGCAGTATGTATCCTTTCAGATTGGCTTCTTTCACTTAATAATATGTATTCAAGTTCCCTCCACGTCTTTTCATGACTTGAAGGTTCATTTCTTCTCATTAATGAGTGATATTCCGTTGTATGGATTTACATAGTTTATTTATCCATTTACCTATTAAAGGACTTCTTGGCTCCCTCTGTATTTTGGCAATGTATAACTAAAGCTGCTTTAAAAATTCATGTGGAGATTTTTATGTGAAGAGAAGTTATCAGATCATTTGGGTAACTACCAAGGAGCAAGATTGCTGAATCATCTTTGAGAGTACGTTTCATTTTGTAAGAAACTGCCAGGTAGTCTTCCAAAGTGTCTATACCATTTTGCATTTCCACCAGCAATGGAGATGCATCCCTGCAGCTTCTTTACTTGCCAGCACTTGGTGCTCTCAGTATTTTTGGGGGATTTTAGTCATTTTAAGTAAGCATGTAGTGGTTCTTCTTAAATTTTTATTCTACAATACTTAATTCTGTCATAAGTTTTCAAAGTTCTCCTTATTACATATAAAAAGAGGAAAAAATAGTAGAAAATTGAGCTTTACATCTGCGAATCCAGGCTTAACTTATTGAAGTCTTCGATTATGTTGGGTGTTAGACTCAACTTTCATGTATGAACAAGTGGGAACTTCAGCTGAAAAATATGCTTCTAAGAGTTAAAATTCGGTCCAATTTACTCTTTTTACTCACACCAGTTTTTTTCTGGCTTATGTCCAAGAGTAGGTCAGATCACTGTGATGATGAATGAATTAACACAGTACCCCTGAAAAAAGGTGGAGACAGTCCCAGCTCTGAAACTAATGGCCCCAACTTTCCCTTGAATGTGGTTATACCCACTCCTTCTTGTAAAGTTGAGCCTCTTATAAAATAAACAGGTGGTAAATGGACACCAGCAGCTGGTATAAAACTTCTTTCAAAGCACTGACTCTTTTATTTTTATCCCTGCATTTATGAGATGTGACAAATGGACACCCAAAGGTCACGGGATGGATGTGGATTAGGGCACAGGTATAAAGCTGTGAAATAGCACACGGGGCACTGATACAGTTGCTTCTTTCAGAGATCTGTTAATGTTCTGAAGTGACTGGCAGGTGCTGAGTGACATTTATAAAGGAGCTGAGCGTGAAGAAGAAAAACTGGTCGGAGATGCATATTCTCCGTGGTTCACACTTCCGTTTTAACAGTAAGCTTTGGGATGACAGTTGTAATTCTGATCCTTATATGTACATAGTATTTGAAGGATCAGTTCAGTTCAGTTGCTCAGTCGTGTCCGACTCTTAGTGACCCCATGAACGGCAGCACGCCAGGTCTCCCTGTCCATCACCAGCTCTCAGAGTTTACCCAAACTCATATCCATCGAGTTGGTGATGCCATCCAGCTATCTCATCCTCTGGCATCCCCTTCTCCTCCTGCCTCCAAGCCCTCCCAACATCAGGGTCTTTTCCAATGAGTTAACTCTTCGCATGAGGTGGCCAAAGTATTGAAGTTTCAGCTTTAGCATCAATCCTTCCAATGAACATCCAGGACTGATCTCCTTTAGAATGGATTGGTTGAACCTCCTTGCAGTCCAAGAGACTCACAGAGTCTTCTCCAACACCACAGTTCAAACACATCAATTCTTTGGCACTCAGCTTTCTTCACAGTCCAACTCTCACATCCATACATGACCACAGGAAAAACCATAGCCTTGACTAGACAGAATTTTGTTGGCAAAGTAATGTCTCTGCTCTTTAATATGCTATCTAGGTTGCTCATAACTTTCTTTCCAAGGAGTAAGCGTCTTTTAATTTCATGGCTGCAGTCACCATCTGCACTGATTTTGGAGCCCCCACAAATAAAGTCTCACGCTGTTTCCACTGTTTCCCCATCTATTTCCCATGAAGTGATGGGACCAGATGCCATGATCTTCGTTTTCTGAATGTTGAGATTTAAGCCAACTTTTTCACTCTCCTCTTTCCCTTTCATCAAGAGGCTTTTTAGTTCCTCTTCACTTTCTGCCATAAGGGTGGTGTCATCTGCATATCTGAGGTGATTGACATTTCTCCCGGCAATCTNTGTTTCCACTGTTTCCCAATCTATTTCCCATGAAGTGATGGGACCAGATGCCATGATCTTCGTTTTCTGAATGTTGAGATTTAAGCCAACTTTTTCACTCTCCTCTTTCCCTTTCATCAAGAGGCTTTTTAGGTCCTCTTCACTTTCTGCCTTAAGGTGATGTCATCTGCATATCTAAGGTTATTGATATTTCTCCCAGCAGTCTTGATTCCAACTTGTGCTTCTTCCAGTCCAGCATTTCTCATGATGTACTTTGCATATAAGTTAAATAAGCAAGGTGATAATATATAGCCTTGACATACTCCTTTTCCTATTTGGAACCAGTCTATATATTGTGTATATTATACATATGATATATATCACAAAAATAAATAAAATCACTTTAAATCTATTATTCTTTAACCTGACCTTTTCACTCACACATTATAGACATTTATTAGTGTCAAATCATATGGACCTATACTGTCCTTTTTGGTAGCTGCATAATATTCCTTTGTGTGACTGTATCATGAAGTAATTTAATGTATTAATTAACAAATTGCAATTTTCATTAGGGTCACCGATGAAGTTTGGTGATTGTCCTGCTTCCAGTGTCCAAACTGATATTTAGATTCAGAAGGTCTAGTGTTTGGCTCAAATATTCATATTTTTAAAAGTGTTCAGAAGAGATTCTAATACAGACCAAAATTTGTGACCCACTTAGTTAACAACTTTCTTGGTGGATATTGAGTTTCTTTTTTTTATTTGTTTATAATACTGTAAGAATATTGACATCTGAAAACAGAAGCAGAAAATTGTTTTTCAGTTGCTCAACTGTGTCCCACTCTTTGTAACCCTATGTATTGCAGCACACCAGTCTTCTCTGTCCTTTACCGTCTCCCAGAGCTTGTCAAATGCATGTCTATTGAGTCAATGTCTATTGAGTCAATGTCCAACCATCTCATCCTCTGTTGCCCCCTTCTCCTTCCCTCAATCTTTCCCAGCATCAGGGTCTTTTCCAATGAGTCAGTTCTTTGCATCAGGTGGCCAAAATATTGGAGCCTCAGTTTTAGCATCAGTCCTTCCAATGAAGGACTGATTGATTTCTTTCAGGATTGATTTCTTTTAGGATTGACTGGTTTGATCTCCTTGGTGTCCAAGGGACTCTCAGGAGTCTTCTCTAATATCACAGTTCTAAAGCATCAATTTTTTGGTGCTCAGCCTCCTTTTCAGTACAACTCTCCCATTCATACATGACTACTGGAAAAACCATAGTTTGACTAGACAGACCTTTGTTGGCAAAGTAATGTCTCTGCTTTTTAATATGCTCTGAGGTAGAAAGTTAGGAAGAATCTAGTTTCTCTCATTCCCTTTATTCCTTTCCAGCTTTACTCCTTGTTTCTGCCCTTGTCTCTGATTTTCCCACTTTCTCCATAGTAAAAGATTAGATAGATTTAGGAGAAAACAAAGTGCTGAAGGAAGCTTGGACCAAAAAAGGAGTTCAACAGATAATAGTGGGAGATACTGGCAGAAGGGAAGAAAACAATGTTGTCAAAAAGGCAAAGCATTCATTAATTTAACTGATGCATTTAGTTAGAAGGATGCAAAGTGGTGATGCAATGAGGGAGAGAGGCTATCCTCAGGTTTTGGAATTAAGTGAATGAAGAAACATGAGACGGGGTGGGTTATTTTAGATGTATCTTTGTGAAACAGAAATGCTTGTTTCAAACCAGTTTTCCTTTCATCAGGACATCTACCTCATGCATTTAGTTCTCACAACTGTTGCAAATGTAAGCAGTGAATGCAAATGAGTTCTCTTTCACTTGCTAGCTGTGTAATGTTCAGCAAGCCATCTCTCTTGCATCAGTTTCTCTGTCAAATGTGTGAGCTAGCTTAATGTACAAGCATCATTTGCCCCCAATATTCTTTAATTCTACGAGGCAGCAGTTTATTTTGTAATTAACCCCATTTCAGAAAAAAATAGGCTTTTCTTAAGAGAGACACAGATATAGAGAACAGACTTGACACAGTGGGGGAAAGGGTGGGATGGATGAAGAAAGCAGCGCTGACATATATACATGACCGTGCGTACAATAGGGAGCAGGTGAGAAGCTAGTGTACAGCACAGGCAGGCCAGCCTGGTGCTCTGCGACAATTGAGAGGAGTGGATGGAGAGAGGGGAGGGAGGCTCAAGAGGGAGGTGACATATGTATAATTATGACGGACTTGCCTTGTTGTATGGCAGAAACCAATACAACATTGTAAAGCACTTTTCCTCCAATTAAGAAAAGAAAGAAAAAGAGCCTTTTCCTTNCAGAATTTTCCACAGTTTATTGTGATCCATACAGTTAAAGGCTTTGGCATAGTCAATAAAGCAGAAATAGATGTTTTTCTGGAACTCTCTTGCTTTTTTGATGATCCAGCAGATGTTGGCAATTAGATCTCTGGTTCCTCTGCCTTTTCTAAAACCAGCTTGAAAAGTTCACATTTCACGTATTGCTGAAACCTGGCTTGGGGAATTTTGAGCATTACTTTACTAGCATGTGAGATGAGTGCAATTGTGCAGTAGTTTGAGGATTCTTTGGCATTGCCTTTCTTTGGAATTGGAGTGAAAACGGACCTTTTCCAGTCCTGTGGCCACTGCTGAGTTTTCCAAATTTGATGGCATATTGAGTGCAGCACTTTCACAGCATCATCTTTCAGGATTTGAAATAGCTCAACTGGAATTCCATCACCTCCACTAACTTTGTTTGTAGTGATGTCTTTAGAGCCTAACAATTCAAATAATTCAAAAGAATTTCAAATTCCACACAACTAATATTTGGAAATGGGGAAGGAGGATGGGTAATGGAAGAAATTTTACTTTATGTCTCACCGTGTTATAGAAAAACTTATTTTTCTTCTCTTTCAAATGGAAATCAAGGTAAACATGGGTGACAAGCAGATTGGCCATATTATTATGGTGCTAAAAGCCAATGTGTTTGCTGAATGTCCTTTAGAGGACACGCTAGTGATTGAATTGTACTGAAATTTGTGCAAAGGGGTAATAAATTCACTTTCATGTTTTGACACTACAGATAAAGACATTACTGTCATTTCTTATTGATGTTTTAATGATGAGTTACTGATGGTTGTGTAGAACCAGATCTAAATGTCATCACTGGGAGCTCACTGACCTCATGATGCACACAGTGGGAAAGTTAGCACACAGCTTTAGTAAAGCCACTTACAGGGAGCAAGGAGTAAGTATGTTTCAGTTTGATTTCAAACTAATTATTAGTATATGAAAGTTATTCTGTAAGTGCCAAAAGCACAGATATATTTTAGCATCTAATCTCTACTTACAAAGTATGGACGCTGGTGTGCTGTCCTTTTTTAAAATGGATTCACATCATAGTAAGGCCAATAAAGGTTCAGTAACTGTGAGAAGGCAATGGCACCCCACTCCAGTACTCTTGCTTGGAAAATCCCATGGACGGAGGAGCCTTGTAGGCTGCAGTCCATGGAGTCACAAAGAGTCAGACATGACTGAACGACTTCACTTTCACTTTTCACTTTCATGCATTGGAGAGGAAGTGGCAACCCACTCCAGTGTTCTTGCCCGGAGAATCCCAGGGACGGGGGAGCCTGGTGGGCTGCCATCTATGGGATCGCACAGAGTTGGACATGACTGAAGCAACTTAGCAGCAGCAGCATCTGTGGTAAATTATATTATTTGTCAACCAATATTTAATCTTCTTCTCTCTTAACCGCTAAGAGAACTGTACTTCCCCACCTCATCCATTTTGGGCTTGGTGATATAACTTACTTTGCTAATGGAATATGGCAAAAGTGACATTTTGATAGCTCTCGGCTTTAAAACAAATTACAAATTTTCATCAGTTTGTGGAACACACTTAATCCAATTCACAGCCTGAAGCATGACTGCAACCCTCACAATTCACAGCCAACAGCAAGCCATGTGAATAAGATGTAAGTGTTTGTAGTGGGAGCCCTCATGATTTTGAGGATTTTTTGTTGTTGTTATTATGGAGCATAACATACTTAAAGCTTACAAGTGGAGATATTTATATCTAGGATTGAATCTTTTTTTACAGTAACAGCAAAGAAATAGAAAATTCTGGCTTTGGCTTGCGGCTGGTTGATGTAATGTAAGAAAACTTTTAGGAGTCTGGAAAAATGGAAAGCCATGTTATGTAATAAGAAAATATTTGGCTGAACTTTTGAACTCAAATACCTGAGGGGCTGAGAATGTAATGTATTTGGTGTTTGAAATTGGTTGTGACTTGATATATTTGTAAAGCTAATATAAGAAAGAATAAGCTCAGAAAAGATTTGTACTGTTTTCAAGGGAATGCTGTGAGTCTAAGGAAAGCTGGAGGATTCAGAGATGGAATGGTTTCTCCTTTATCGGAGTCAAAGACAAAAGTGAGTAACCCACTTGAGCCACAAAGGTTAGTTAATACTCAGGGCAACAGCATCAGGATGTGATCATCCCACATTTCTTTCAGACTTTTGATTGGATTTATGTGACCTCCAATTCTGTTGGGTAATATGGTTGGCCCTGCAAGAGACTGACACAGACTTGCCCAGAAGTTTCCAGGAGTCTCCAGCAGAGGCATGTGTTAGTGGTGGCCTTCTGCAGGGTTGGGGACAATGAGTATAACAGTACATGCATGGGATCTTTTGAAAGAGGTCACCATTATCTTCATTACCTCCACCATAGTATGGCCCCAGGTAAAAAGCATGGAGGGAACAAAGCTCCACCCATCAACAGAAAACTGGATTAAAATTTACTGAGCATGGCCATGCCCATCAGAACAAGACCCAGTTTCCCCCTTCAGTCAGTCTCTCCCATCAGGAATCTTCCATAAGCCTCTTATCCTTCTCCATCAGAGGGCAGACAGACTGAAAACCACAGTCTCAGAAAACTAACCAATCTGATCACATGGACCACAGCCTTGCCTAACTCAGTGAAATTATGAACGATGTCAAGTAGGCCACCCAAAGCAAACGGGTCATGGTGAAGGGTTCTGACAATTTGTGGTCCACTGGAGAAGGGAATGGCAAATCACTTAAGTATTCTTATTTGGAGAACCCCATGAACACTATGAAAAGGCAAAAAGATAAGACACTGAAAGATGAACTCCCCAGGTCGGTAGCTGCCCAATATGCTACTGGAGATCAGTGGAGAAATAACTCCAGAAAGAATGAAGAGACAAAAAGCAAAAACAACACTCAGTTGTGGATGTGACTGGAGATGGAAGTAAAGTCCAATGCTGTAAAGAGCAATAGTGAATAGGAACCTGGAATGTTAGGTCCATAAATCAAGGTTAAACAGGAGATGGCAAGAGTGAATGTTGACATTTTAGGAATCAGCAAACTAAAATGAACTGGAACAGATGAATTTAACTCAGATGACCATAATATCTACTACTGTGGGCAAGAATCCCTTAAAAGAAATGGAGTAACCATCATAGTCAATGAAAGAGCCTGAAATGCAATACTTGGATGAAGTCTCAAAAATGACGGAATGATTTCTGTTTGTTTCCAAGGCAAACCATTCAATAAATAATCCAAGTCTATGCCCCAACCAGTAATGCTGAAGAAGCTGAAGTTGAACAGTTTTATGAAGATGATCTATAAGACCTTCTAGAACTAACACCCCCAAAAGATGTCCTTTTCATTATAGGGTACTGGGATGCAAATGTAGGAAGTCAAGAAACACCTGGAGTAACAAACAAATTTGTCCTTGGAGTACAGAATGAAGCAAGGCAAATGCTAATAGAGTTTTGTCAAGAGAATGCACTGGTCATAGCAAACACCCTCTTTCAACAACACAAGAGAACACTGTACACATGGACATCACCAGATGGTCAACACTGAAATCAGATTGATTATATTCTTTGCAGCCAAAAATGGAGAAGCTCTATACAGTCAGCAAAAACAAGACTGGGAGTGACTGTGGCTCAGATCATGAACTCCTTATTGCCAAATTCAGACTTAAATGAAAGAAAGTGGGGATAACCACCAGACCATTCAGGTATGATATAAATCAAATCCCTTATATTATATACTAGAAGTGAGAAATAGATTCAAGNTGACTGTGGCTCAGATCATGAACTCCTTATTGCCAAATTCAGACTTAAATGAAAGAAAGTGGGGATAACCACCAGACCATTCAGGTATGATATAAATCAAATCCCTTATATTATATACTAGAAGTGAGAAATAGATTCAAGGGATTAGATCTGATAGACAGAGTACCTGATGAACTATGGATGGAGGTTCATGACACTATATAGGAGACAGGGATCAAGATCATCCCCAAGAAAAAGAAATGCAAAAAAGCAAGATAGCTATCTGAGGAGGCCTTACAAATAGCTGTGAAAAGAAGAGAAGAGAAAAACAAAGGAGACAAGGAAAGATATACCATTTGAATGCGGAGTTTCAAAGAATAGCAAGGAGAGGTAAAGAGAGCCTTCCTCAGTGACCAGTGCAAAGAAATAGAGNTTCTCCATAACTGCCCTTATTATCAAAATAAGTGTATAAGGACTTAATTATTGTACTGCATGATAAGAAAAGCTCCGATGGAGTTTTGACCCCTACCTCTCAAAATCAGACATGTTTTAATATGCTGTATCTGCAAGGGAGTTCATATTTAAAAGCAGGCTCAAAAATGACCTCTTGATGGAACTGATACGTCCTCACATGGAAACCCAGGTGTCTCATGAAAAATGCAAATTATGATTCAGTTGGCCTGGGGTAGAGCCCAGGAAACTGCTTTTCTAATAAGCTGCCTCCCATGGGAGGCTGACCCTGCTGGTCCATGAAAGCACCTTGAATAGAAGGTTCTAGAACAGTGTTCCCAATAGAACTTTCTGCAAAGATGAGAAAGGTCTCTTTCTGTGCTTTCCAATATGAGAGATGCTAGGCATAGTTGGCAAGAAAGCTGTTGAGATGTGGCAAATGAGAGTGAAATTTTAATTTTAATAAACAACTCAGATATAATTTATCAGATATGTCTATGACTATCTTATTGGAGGCTGCTGCTCTAGACTGCCTAAGAGTTAATACAATATCCTTAGACACTGAACTCTGTCTGAAACTGAAAGATGTTAATTCACAAACACTTGTGATGTCTCAGTATAATCAGCTTTTTCTAACAAGAGTTGTATCTTCTAAACCAGAGAACAAATCGACCTTTTGAGGTGTGCTTTCAGAATGAAGTAAATTTGCTGGGAGTCATGGTGGTGATTCAAAGGAAAAAAAATCTACAAAGGTTTACCTTGATTCATATAGTAAATAGATCACTACAGAGGAATGAAGAAAAATAAACAGTGTAAAAAGGCAAGAGAAAGGTTGAAAAGATTGGGAGTATTCAAGGGGCAGCCTCACTCCTCTGGGTCTCTGGAGAGATGGAAAAATAAAGAAGATTTGAATAAACTTGGGACATTTCCCTAAATCTCAGATATTTTTCAGTAAAACTCCCTATTTCTCTGCATTTTTGTTTTTACAATTAAATAGTTTTATTTGCATATGTTACCTCCCACTCACCCTTTGATGAAAAATCCAAGAAAGGCACATAACTCCAGTATGAGCGTGTTACTTCTATTCTCCCTGAAAATGTTAGTTGCTCAGTCGTGTCTGACTGTGACTGCATGGATTGTAGCTCCCCCAGTTTCCTCTGCCCATGGAATTCTCTAGGCAAGAATACTGGACTTTGCTGTCATTCCCTTCTCCAGGGGATCTTCCCAACACAGGGATCAAACCCTGGTCTCCTGCACTGAGCCAGATTCTTCACTGTCGGAGTAACCAAGAGAGTTGCGGAGATTATCCTCCCTAAGTCTCTCCAACTCATATCCCTTCAACTCTGGAATTGACTATTTGGATATCTGCAATTTGTGAAAATTTTGCTTTAAACAATTATCATTTTAAAGGATAAGAATGTAGAAAACAAAGTCATGGTTACCAGCAGGGAAAGGAGGGTGGGATAATTTGGGAAATTGAGATTGAACCCCACACACACTACTATGTACAAAGTTGATAACTAATAAGGACCTATTGTATAGCACAGGTACCTCTACTCAGTACTCTGTAATGGCTTATATGGGAAAATAATCTTAAAAGAGTGACTATATGTATATGTCTAACTGATTCACTATGCTGTGCAGGAAAAACGAGCCCAACATTTTAAATCAATTATACTTCAATATTATTTTTTGAAATAAAGAAAATTAAAGGATAAGAGCTTTATTATACTGAATTATAAAATAAGCTACCTTGAGATAGTTCTGTTCTTTTGAAACCTGCTTTCTTAACACTTTTTAAATCTTCAGATTGCCCAGTGTCCTGGCTTGCAGCCTTAAATTCCTCACGTGGCATTAGATTCAGAATCAGCTGGGAAGAGCGTGGCTGTGCTGCTGACTGCACCATACTTAACCACACTCTTCAGCAGCTCTACTCTGTCTTTTGACCTAGACATCTGTTTATGACTTCTCTGTCCTGATCATGTATTCCAAATTTCCTGCCTACCTGTGAGAGATTTCTACAACACATTTTGCAGACTTTTCCATTCATTTGTTGAGCCCACAAAATCCCTGCTTAAAATATGACATTGGTGAAAGCTATGAAGAAAACAGCTATTGTTCAGACTGGAAATGTCTGCGGCCAAGAATAGCAGTGATTTCTCTGGTGCCATTTCTGTCATCAGGATTTTTATTCCTGGCAATTTAACATTAGCATGCTGGGAATTTATTGAACAAAGAAACATTGAATTAATGAGCCAACAAAAATGATCAACATCAAAGACTTGATGTAGATGGGGAAAAGTGAGCAGAAGAAAGAACGCGTTCAGAGATGTTAGCGAGTTCATGACAATCCTAAAGGATGTCACCTATCAACCTTTTGAATAAACAAAGCATTAGTTAACAATTGGCACTGAAATTGTCTCTTCCGGAGATTTGGATGAGATCCCGGTGAATATATCACCCAGGCAGAATGAAGGATTTCCCTTAATCTCTAACACTTTAAACCCAAAGCCATTCTGTTGAATCTTTGGAGCCCTCTAATACCCATTTAACTAATCCATTTATACCAGTTGTTGTGATTCTGCATGTAACATACACAATAGGTCCTACCAGCCCCAGCAGAAAGGAAAAGGTTGAAAATGTATAGGTGTTCAGTTCAGTTCAGTCGCTCAGTCGTGTCCAACTCTTTGCAACCTCATGAATTGCAGCACCCCAGGCCTCCCTGTTCATCACCATCTCTTGGAGTTCACTCAGACTCACGTCCATCGAGTCCGTGATGCCATCCAGCCATCTCCTCCTCAATCGTCCTCTTCTCCTCCTGTCCCCAATCCCTCCCAGCATCAGAGTCTTTTCCAGTGAGTCAACTCTTCTCATGAGGTGGCCAAAGTACTGGAGTTTCAGCTTTAGCATCATTCCTTCCAAAGAAATCCCAGGGTTGATCTCCTTCAGAATGGACTGGTTGGATCTCCTTGCAGTCCAAGGGGCTCTCAAGAGTCTTCTCCAACACCACAGTTCAAAAGCAGCAATTCTTTGGTGCTCAGCCTTCTTCACAGTCCAACT
>SJYV01020007.1:597402-639514 GCA_006410875.1 Neotragus pygmaeus
GTTTCCACTGTTTCCCTGTCTATTTCCCATGAAGTGATGGGACTGGATGCCATGATCTTCATTTTCTGAATGTTGAGCTTTAAGCCAACTTTTTCGCTTTCCTCTTTCACTTTCATCAAGAGGCTTTTTAGCTCCTCTTCACTTTCTGCCCTAAGGGTGGTGTCATCTGCATACCTGAGGTTATTGATATTTCTCCCAGCAATCTTGATTCCAGCTTGTGTACATTAGTCTAATTGCATGGACTGTAACTCTGAAACCAACTGCGCTTTAAAGTGAGGTAGGGAGCCAAAGACATGGCTACTTCTCAAGATTCTAGCAGGGACTTTCCTGGCGGTTCAGTGGCTAAGACTCTGTGCTCCCAAGGCAGGGGACTCGGATTCGGTCCCTGGTCAGGGAACTAGATTCCACATGCCACAGCTAAAGATCCCACATGCCACAATGATGACTGAAGATCTGTATGCCACAAATAAGACCCAGCGCAACCAAATAACTAATTAAACATTTAAAAAAAATTCTAGCAATAAGATAAAAATAGGACTCCAGCAAATGGGATCTTGGGCCCAAATAGTACAGCAAAAGACAGACTAGTTAGAAAGTTTTGAGTTTATACTAATATATAATACAATATGATATGATATGATATAATATAATACTATATATGAATGTTTTCAAGCCAGGTTTTATATAGTGCACATTTGAGTGTTTAGTTCAGCCTACAGTTGACCTAAGACACTAAAATGTCATTCTGGGAAATAATTCATATCTTGTTAAAATTTTACAGTGGGCTAGTTGTCAGAGTCAAATTAAGTAGAGCATTGAAACATTTTGTGGTAATGGCCTGAGATGATCCAATATATACTTGCTCCAATTCTGTTCTTCACTGTGGAAATAGTGACATATGAGGTTGCAGATAAAAGAAGCAGAAGGAATCTAAACAGCAGGGAATTAAACAAGGTAAACAACTAGAGCCTCTTGATGAAAGTGAAAGAGGAGAGTGGAAAACCTGGTCTAAAACTCAACATTCAAAAAATTAAGATCATGGCATCTGATCCCATCACTTCATGGCAAATAGATGGGGAAACAATGGAAACGGTGATAGACTTTACTTTCCTGGGCTTCCAAATCACTACAGATGGTGACTGCCGCCATGAAATTAAAAGACACTTGCTTCTTGGAAGAAAAGCTATGACCAACCTAGCCAGCATGTTAAGAAACAGAGACATTACTTTGCCGAGAAAGGTCCGTCTAGTCAAAGCTATGGCTTTTCCAGTATTCATGTATGGATGTGAGAGTTGGAACCATAAAGAAGGCAGGAGGAGAAGGGGACGATAGACGATGAGATGGTTGGATGGCATCACTGACTCAGTGGACATGAGTTTAAGCAAGCTCCAGGAGTTGGTGATGCGCAGGGAAGCCTGGTGTGCTGTAGTCCATGGGGTCACAAAGAGTTGGACATGACTGAGTTACTGAACTGAACATAGTCAAAGGCTTTAGCATAGTCAATGAAACAGAGGTAGATGTTTTTCTGGAATTCCCTTGCTTTGTCTATGATACAGTGAACATTGGCAATTAGATCTCCAGTTCCTCTGCCTTTTATAAACCCAGTTTGAACATCTGGAAGTCCTCTATTCATGTGTTGCCGAAGTCTAGCTTGAAGGATTTTGAGCACAACCTAACTAGCATTGGAGGTGACTGCAATTGTCTGGAGGTTTGAACATTCTTTAATACTGCCCTTCTTGGGAATTGTGATGAGGATTGACTTTTTCCAGTCCTGTGGCCACTGCTGGATTTTCCAAATTTGCTGACATATTTAGTGCATCAGTTTAATAGCATCAGCTTCTAGGATTTTAAATATCTCTGCTGGAATTCAATTACCTCCACTACTCCACTAGTTTTTCCATACTTTTTGTCAAATCTATGGTTTTCCCAGTAGTCATGTATAGATGTGAGAGTTGGACCATAAAGAAGGCTGAGTGGTGAAGAATTGATGCTTTTGGACTGAACTGCTGGGAGAAGACTCTTGAGAGTCTCTTGGACTGCAAGATCAAACTAGTCCATCCTAAAGGAAATCAGTCCTGAATATTCTTTGGAAGGACTGGTGCTGAAACTGAAGCTTGAATATTTTGACCACCTGATGTGAAGAGTTGACTCGTTAGAAAAGACCCTGATACTGGGAAAGATTGAAGGCAGAAGGAGAAGGGGACAACAGAGGATGAGATGGTTGGACGACATCACCAACACACTGCACATGAATTTGAGTAAGCTCAGGGAGTTGGTGATGAACAGAGAAGCCTGGCAGGCTGAAGTCCATGCGGTTGCAGGGTTGGACAAGACTGAGCGACTGAACTGAACTGTGCTATGTAGTAGAACTTGGCTCTTTATCCATCCAGCATACAATACTTTGCATCTCCTAATAACAAATTGCCAATCCACCCCTCTTTCCACCCTCCGCCACTTGCCCTGTGCCATTTTGATCATGCATCAGTCTCTAGTCACCCCTGTAAGAGGATGAGATGGTTGGATGACATCACCAACTCAATGGACATGAGTTTGAGTAAGCTCCGGGAGATGGTGAAGGACAGGGAAGCCTGGTGCGCTGCAGTCCATGGGGTAGAAAAGAATAAGACACAACTGAGTGACTGGACAACCACCACCACTAGCTTTATTGGCAGCAATGCTTCCTAAGGTCCACTTGACTACACACTCCAGAATGTCTGACTCTGGGTGAGTTACCATGCCATCATGGTTATCCTGATCATTAAGATCTTTTTTGGTACAGTTCTGATGTGTATTCTTGCCATCTCTTCTGTTAGGGCTTTACAGATTTTGCCCTTTATTGTGCCCATCTTTGGATGAAATGTTCCTTTGATATTCCCAGTTTTCTTGAAGAGATCTTTAGTTTTTCCCCTTCTTCTGTTTTCCTCTATTTCTTTGCATTGTTTATTGAAGAAGACCTTTGAAAACATCTATGAAAGTTCATTTAGCTTTAATTATAAATAATATTTACAACAAATTAATTGATACTAAGGAAATGATATTTCTGCTATATAGCCAGACATCTTTGGTGCTTATGTTCATAGACTGAAATTTTCTGTATATTACTCATTAAACTCTACATTTAATTAACAGTTTTTGAAAAAAAATTCAGAGGATGATATTATGTAGAGGAAAGAATGTTAGATTTTTGCATCAGGTTTCTAATACAGTTTTGGTCACCACCTGATTTTGGACAAATCTCTTAAGTTGCCTGAATGTCATAGTTTTAATTGTGGAACTTTACGTGGTGATTTGAAATGTCATTTCAAGATTCATAGATGGGAGTGGGTGGGTGGGTGTTTGATTCAATGAATTATAAGAGAACAATACAATGAATTTTATTGTTTTGCTGAACAGTGTAATGATAAGCTACAGAATTTATATATATGATTTACTTAAAATAATAGTGCTGTAAAGATAATGAAGAAATTATCCTATCTACCCATATGCTTCCAGATACATTCAGTTCAGTTCAGTTCAGCTGCACAGTCATGTCCAATTCTTTGTGACCCCATGAATCGCAGCATACTAGGCCTTCTTGTCCTTCACCAACTCCCGGAGTTCACTCAAACACGTACATCGAGTCGGTGATGCCATCCAGCCATCTCATCCTCTGTCATGCCCTTCTCCTGCCCTCAATCCCTCCCAGCATCAGAGTCTTTTCTAATGAGTCAACTCTTTGCATGAGGTGGCCAAAGTAATGGAGTTTCAGCTTTAGCATCATTCCCTCCAAAGAACACCCAGGGCTGATCTCCTTTAGAATGGACTGGTTGGATCTCCTTGCAGTCCAAGGGACTCTCAGGAGTCTTCTCCAACGCCACAGTTCAAAAGCATCAATTCTTCAGCCCTCAGCTTTCTTCACAGTCCAACTCTCACATCCATACATGACCATTGGGAAAACCATAGCCTTGACTAGATGGACTTAGCATACTAAAATAAAATATCTTCTTTAGGATTAGCACTTTATTGAAAGAAGCATGATAGAATTGGGTCTTTGTTTGGTACAGAATTGTTGCATCATTGCTAAAATTGGACAAAATGCACTTAAATTTCTAGGATCAGGACATTTTCAGTTATTGTCTAAATTGTGCTTTTAAAAAATAAATGTTAAAATATTGGGGTAAGGCCAGTACAAATTAATCACTTTTAAGGCCAATAAATTGAAACCACTGAAGAATCAATCTCATATATATATTAGGGTTGGGATGTGAAATAACTTAGCATTTGGAAATCTTGTCATTTTTTTCTGAAATGTGAAAATAAGAATCAAAGTGACATTAGCAAAAATATTGGTTTCTAAAGCAGGATAAAACTTTGTAAGAGAAAAGGGAAAGGATTGACTAGACAAAAATATAGGAGAACAACCTGGTGGCTGGACGCTGAACCCAAGCTGTGAGGGTACTGGAATTTATTAAAAGGAATAACTCATGGGGCATTTGGAAGCAATTTTCCTGCTATATTATGCATTCATGAGTGCTACAGGAGGATCCTGTGGCTACTTTGGGTCACTATACTTTCGGAAAGATGTAGACAAACTGGAAAAGATGAGAAAGGAATGAGAAAAATGAAGGGACAAAAAATAATAACCCGAGGAAAGTTTTAAAGAACTGTGTTATGAGAAGAAAAGCCCGAGGGACAGACTGATTGTTATTATTAGATACACGAGGTATTTTATCAGATTGCAACTAATTATTGTTTTTTCTCCACACCAGTGTTTGCTAGAACAAAAGAAAAGTGTTTAATTACAGAGTATTTAATTGTATATGTACCCCCCAGTTAAATGTGTGTTTGCTTTTCCATTTCTTTGATCTAGCAAGCGGAGTGTTAGAAAGTTACCTCAGTAATCCTTAGAAGGAGAAATCTCCCTTGAGAACTGAAAATAGAACCCTCTCTTTGTTTGAACAGAGTAGATTCCTTGGTCTAGAAAAGGGCTCTCTATGTTTCTCTTGTGTTTTGCCTGGTTTTCTAGACCCGGGATATTTAGTCTAATGAAACTTACAAAAGTAGGTGTTCAACTGGAGAGAAGGGGCTTATGGAGCCCTTTGGGTTTTGAGAATTATAAAGGGGCAGGTTTAGAAATGCAAAGACAGTTTCTGAGTCTGGGGGATGGTGAGGATGGCTTGAAGAGAGGTGCACCCAAGTAGCAGATGATGAACATTCAAGCAGTGGGGATCTTTGTTCCAAGTTATTCTCAGAATCCTTTGGAGATTCAGGGACTCATCTCCTAGATCACAATGGAGTCACAACTGTGGAGGACCAGTTGTCAACAGAGACACCTTGTGGCGGGGAGAAGCAATGGCAGCAGGAGGAGGATGAGAAACAGCTTTGGGTAGCGGGGGACCACAAAGGCTGGCTAGACTCTCCTCCCAGGTTGCTGCTGCAGCTAAGTCGCTTCAGTCGAATCCGACTCTGTGCGACCCCATAGACGGCAGCCCACCAGGCTCCTCCGTCCCTGGGATTCTCCAGGCAAGAACACTGGAGTGGGTTGCCATTTCCTTCTCCAATGCATGAAAGTGAAACGTGAAAGTGAGGTCGCTCAGTCGTGTCCGACTCTTCGCGATCTCATGGACGGCAGCCCACCAGGCTCCTCCGTCCATGGGATAGATGTTCCTAATTGTAAGAGAGATCCTACCACACTTACAGCCCATCTTGGAGAAGTAGCAATGTAGAGGAGCAGCTTGTTAACAGATACAAAGATGAGAGGAATAATGAAAAGATATAAATACAGATACATTGAACACATTTAATTATGCACATATTATTTCTTTTTAAATTTTATTTTATTATTTTTTAACTTTATACCAATACAGTATTGTAAAGTAAAATAAAGTAATTATACACTAAATAATAATAATAATTAATAATAATAAATTATATTATTTCTTTAAAAGTTGTTTCTAATATGCCTAGGGAGCAAATCTTCATGTTATTAACTCTCATGGCTCCCTTAACCTCTATTTAAACTTGTAAAAATTGAAATCTTATGTTTATTGCTATATTACAAAACCCTATCCACCCTCTAGAATGTATTCCACAAAAGAAGGCCCATGCATCTCACTTCTGAATTTTCAGCACAAATTCAATTTACACTCAGGTTTGTCATTGACTTCTACCACAATGGTACAGTATATACATTCAATGAGTAGTTTGGTAACATACACTCCATAAATGGGCCTTGAATATCATTCCTTAAAAGTCTAGAAGTTAGAGTTGAATACATCATTTAAAAAACCTTCTCATAGTAAAAATACAAGACCCAGGAAGTTTCATTAATGTATCTTTCCAAACTTTTAAAGAAGAAAGGTAAATAAACAGTGATACTAGTCAGACATAAATTATTTTAGGATATGGAAAACGGGGATAATTTCTTGGTTTTTAAATTAAAAAAAAAAAAAGTAAGTAGCATCTATTCCTTGATGCCAAACCCTGGCAAGGAAACTACAAAAAGAAAACATTACAGGCCAATAGTGAACACAGTTACAAACCTCCTTAACAAAATGTTAGCAATTTCAATTCAGTATATGTGTATGTATGAGTGTGCATATATGTACTGATATCAGGTGGGGTTTTCCATATGGAAAGTTAGTTGAGCACTGAAAAACCATCAGTGTAATTTAACACACTGAGAATAAATGAGAGGGAGGAAATCACATGGTTATTTAGACAGAGAAAAATCATTTGACAAAATTCAACCCACTCATGATTAAAAGCTCTGAGAACACTAGAAGCAGAGGGAAATATCTTAAACTATAAGTAATCTATAAGAATATATATTAAAAAAAAAACCTAGAACAAACATCTTACACAATGGTGAAATATTGAAAAGACTGTCCTTGAAATTAGGAATGAGATAAAGTTGTTCACTATCAACATTGTACTAAAAATTCAACCAGGAAAAAAGACAGAAGAACCAGAACAGAAGAAATAAAACAATCATTATTCAGACATCGTTTTTGTGTGCCTAGAAAAGATAAAGTGTTCATAAGCATTCAGAATTGATAAGTGAATTTAGCAAAGTTATTGCATGTGTGTTCAATCAACGAAAATCATTTGCATTCCACCTACAAAACAACAAAAACTGGAAAAACTTGTAACCTTATAATCACATCAACCACCACCAAATATCTATGAATAAATCTATCAAAAGATGTTTAAAGGCTCCACACTAGAAAATAAAATCCTTCTTAAGACGAAAGACTAAGTAAATGGAGGGATAATTTATGACCCTTGGAAGTACAGTGCTAGACATTTCCAAATAGCTGCAGTGTAATGAAAACAATGTGATATTTGTGCAAAGATAGAGAAGTTGAGAGCCCAGAAGTGGCCCATAGCCTGTCACCCAACAGTGGTGGGTGATCCGATGAGCAGCCCACCTGTCACCTAACAGTGGTGGGTGGTCCGGTGAGCAGCCTATATTTCTCTTAACAGAAGAAGGACTGTCTTTGTCAGCTGCTGAGAATGACGAAGCTGCTGAGGAACCTGCTGGAAGATGCTTCCTGACTCTTGGCTATTTATGGGATATCCTTGGCTGGAGCAGCCTGGCCAGCTCAAGGTCACAGCTGCTGCTGGGGTTCACCTGCACTGAGTGACCCATCGGCCCAGCCCCTTCTTCCCAACTCTAAAAGGCCGTGGAGTACAGGGAGGCTTTCACTGGGACGTCATCACAGCTCAGCCTCTCCCTCTGTCCAGTCCTGTTTCCTTTCCATCTCTTCCACACTGGTGGGGTCCCAAGGGCACTCTTTAACAAACGTCTGGCAAACTCATCTTCATCTCAGAGCCTGCTTCATAGGGAGGCCAAATCACAGTAGCTAGTGCCAGGAGTGTTCTAAAGAGCAGATGCTAATATGGGATTTCAGGGCTGGCTGGCTGCTGCCTGGAGGGAAGATGAAGCCGACTACTGGAAAGTCCACCACGTCGTCATCCAAGTTGCAGCTGCTCGTCCAGATGTGATCGCCTTTGCTAGAGTAGAATAACAGGTGCTCTGTGTATGGCTCCTCATCTGAGGAATTTGGTATTTTCCATTCTTGCTAGCAAAGAGGATCATAAACGGTTCGTGTGCAAATCAAAATTAAGATGATGTATCAGCTCATGCCAGTCAGAATGGCCATCTTCAAAAAATTCATAAACAGTAAATAATGGAGAGGGTATAAAGGAAAAGGAACCTTTTTACACTATGGAAAATAACATGGCGGTTCCCAAAAACTAAAAATAGAGCTACCATATGACCCAGAAATCATACTCCTGGGCATAAAACCAGAGAAAACCATAATTCAAAAAGATACAGGCATCTTAATGTTTATAGCAGCACTGTTTACAACAGCCAAGAAATGGAAGCCACCTAAATGTCCATTGACAGAGGGACGGATAAAGGANGGCCTGGTGTACTGCGATTCATGGGGTTGCAAAGAGTCGGACACGACTGAGCGACTGAACTGAACTGAATGTTTCATTGTATATATGTATCTGACAGCTTCTTTATCCACTCTTCCGCTGATGAAGTGTCAATGTAGTCTATTTTAGTTTCCTTTATTAATTTACAAACATCATTTTGTTGCTGTTTTACAGTTAAAAAAATTTTGCTTCTCTGCTCATTTTTTGAAGTCTTTTCTTGTATTAAGAATCCGTTTTTATTTCCTTACGTAGTCCTGGGGAATGTGTCACCCAGGTGGTGAGAGTTTAAAAATGAATCCTATTACCAGTTGGCAATGAGCATGGGCTGGAAAGCTAACCACAGATTGAGTGACTTTATTTGGTTGCTCCCAGGCTTGTCAGCTCTTGCAGAGGGAACAGTGAGAAACATTCTTCTCCTGGCTTCCTGGTCCCCTGGCCAGTTCTCCTTAGGGGAATAGGATGGGTAACAGCTTTATGCTTTTCCTAGAACCATGATCATAAAGCAGACAGGGATGTTTCTCCACGAAAGCCACAGCTTGGGATGTCATCACCTGAATTTCCCCAGCGGGCTGTCCTTTCAGACTGTAAAGCCTTGTGACGGACGCTGCTCCTCGCAGGGCCCCTTGGAAAGTGCAGCTTGTACAAGAGACTGTGTGACCTCCTGCTTCTCCCTTAGCTGTAGCCCTTGGCTCAACTTCTTAGAACACATACACACTCAGATGACTAGAGGAAATTTTCTTGTTTTAAATAAGGATTCATTAGCAGCATAGGAAGCCATCTTTATAGAATCTTTTGCTGGTTAACTTTTTTCCATCTTCTTGAATAAAAAAGTTAGACAAGCAACACTTTCATATATTGAAGTCTGCAAAATTGTAGCATTGTATACCTGATGATAACTAAAGAATGTTCAATATTTCATCTTCTATAAGTAAAAGAGTTCCTCACATTCAAGTTAACTAAAGTAAAAAAATGTATCTGTATGTATTTGACAAACTTTTCAACTCTTATTTTGCATCTGGCCAAGTGAAATCTCTCAAATCAAGGCTGCCCTATTTATTCACACAAAAAATGTTATCCTGATAAATTGTGAAAATGAAGAGGCCTATTTCTTGAAGTACATTTTGTCCTACTTGTCAATGTGGAGAATGTAAAATATATTGCTTCAGAAACAATGGAAATAGCCTTAAATTTGCTGAGCTTCATTCACATGTTAACATTTGACCTTTTTCGACCTCCTTAAATCTTGGCACACTTCCTGCTTCCTGGCTTTTCTCATCTTCCAGAACAATTCCCACTTGATTTGGAGACACAAATTTGTTAAAAGCAGCATTTAAGTGTTCATAATGAAATCAGTGGAACTGCACTAAATGCCCTCTATTATAAATCTGAAATATATTCTTCCACTAGTCAAATAAAGCCTCTTTTGCTTTTAGCTATTCCATAAGTAACACTGTACCTGGTTTAGCATTTGGAGAAGCCATTGTTTGCCTTGGTTTTCAAATAGAAACAATTAATTCAATCAACTGCACATATTTTTTTCTTGCAATTATACCAACCAAATAGAATAAAGGAAGAACTATTTCTGGATTTCTTTTATTTCTTTTAGTAAGCAAACTCAGACAAAACATAAACAAACACACAAACAAAACCCTATAATCTTCCAAGGGGTGTAGACTTATGTCTCAAGTATAATATTTATCTGTTTTTGTATGTTTGTCTTTCAAAATATGTATCATTATATTCTAGATTAGAAAAAAGGCAAATATTTTACCCTTATGAAATTCAAATGTATGATTCATCTGGAAGTTTTCCAAACTCCATGGACAGAGACTTATATTAAATAGCTAGGAATTCTGACCGTGTGGTGTCACATATATTTCTCCAGTACTTACAAAGATAAAGTCTTTAGCTCATAAATCTAGTGGAAGGGATTCCCCAGGCATGCTCCGCATTCAACTTCTTCTTCCTCTTTGAATACTCCCAGTGCGATCCTGTCTACTGCATGCACATACTCTTATTCTGTGCATCAGGCTTCCAGAAGCTCAGCAAGCAGCTGTGCTCATGGCAGCACAGGTGGAATTTCCTTGAGTAACACTCATTTGTGTTAGAACAACTATTTTTTTCCCAGTATTTAAAAAAATTGAAGTATAGTTGATTTATAGTGTTGTATTAGTATTAAGTATACAACACAGTGATTCAATTATATACATATATGTATATATATTTCAGATTATTTTCTTTTCTGCCAGTGCCTTTTTTATTTATAAAGAAATTTTAGGTGCAAAATTACCTAAGAAATACCACTGAGATAGAGCCAGTCAGTTGTGGATAGAAATTGGTTGGCGGTCATGTTCTGGACAGAATTTGTTAATGGAGAGATTTACATGAACAAATACCATAAATAATTTCTTAGGTCTGTTTTACTGCTATGTTAATAAAGTTACCTAAAAGAAATTAATATAGCATAAAACTGAAATAATGGTGTGTTATTTTGGAATCACAATGTTACTTTGAAAGAGATTTACTCTCAGTGCACACTCATTACAGTGTTTGCTTAATCTGTCTTAAAGACATTCAATAAAATCAATATGTTCTTTTGCTAATAATATGTCTTAAATGCAAGTCTGGGCTTTTAATCTCCCACTTAAAGTTCTTCAGTAGCTCTCATTAGTTTTCAGAATAAAGTGAAAATAAACCCTTAGGCATGCTGTTCAATGTTCTTCATTACCTGGTTTTACTCTCCTCTTGGCTTCATCCTCATTTTCCATTCCCCCATCATGCTCCAGCCACGGTGTAGTTCCAAATACCTTTAAGGCTCATATTCCATCCATATGCTCATGTACATCCTCTTTAGGAAAAAAATACCTGTACTTGAGGAACTTCTATCCTGCTAAATTCTAATTATTCCACAGTGCTCGTCTCCTTTGGGAAACACTCATAACTCTCCCAGTCTGTACTGTGCCCTCTGAGAGCCCTGTTTCTCTTACTTTGGATGGCTTCAATGTTAGTAAAATTTCTTACTAGTTTTTATATTTCAGTTGTCTCCACAATGTTTGGCCCAGAGTAGATACTTAGAATATATTTTTATTAAAAGAAAAACAGAATAAAATTTAGATATGTGTCATTTCATCAGCCTTAATGCATCATTTTCTTACTAAAAATAAATAACACTTGATTTTATTGCTCTAACTCTCTATCATTTCCACTTTCACCAACTTTTAATAACTGGATCCTAGGTTTCAATAATTCACAAATAAAGTATAGAAAACAGTTGAATTTATCATAGTTGATAAATAAAAAAAGTTGTCAAAATAATAACAAAAAAATTTAATCAAAAGTACAGCTAATTATTTCATCTTGGGATTAACAGTATTTACTTGATACTATCAATTTCAACTAATGAGATCTCCTGCTATTGGCACTTGGTGACTTAAATATGAGGTTGAAAATTTTCCAGAAAATCTCAAAGGAAGGCTTTTTAATAGGAATTAGCTTTCTACTAATGTTTTTGGGATCTATCTATATCTGCCTTCTGAGAAATCTGTATGCAGTTCAAGAAACAACAATTAGAACTGGACATAGAATAACAGACTAGTTTCAAATTGGGAAAGGAGTACATCAAGGCTGTATATTGTCACCCTGCTAATTTAACTTATATTCAGAAAACATCATGTGAAATGCTGGGCTGAATGAAGCACAAACTGGAATCGAGATTGCCGAGAGAAATATCAATAACCTCAGATACACAGATTACATCACCCTTATGGCAGAGAGCAAAGAAGAACTAAAAAGCCTCTTGATGAAAGTGAAAGAAGAGAGTGAAAAAATTGTCTTAAAACTCAACATTCAGAAAACTAAGATCAGGCATCTGGTCCCATCATTTCATGGCAAATAGATGGGGAAACAATGGAAACAGTGAGAGACTATATTTTTGGAGGGTGGAGGCTCCAAAATCACTGCAGATGGTGACTGTAGCCATGAAATTAAGACATTTGCTCCTTGGAAGAAAAGCTATGATCAATCCAGGCAGCATATTTAAAAGCAGAGACATTACTTTGCCAACAAAGGTCCGTCTAGTCAAAGCCATGGTTTTTCCAGTAGTCATGTATGGATGTGAGTGTTGGACAATAAAGAAAGCTGAGTGCTGAAGAGTTGATGCTTCTGAACTGTGGTGTTGGAGAAGACTCTTGAGAGTCCCCTGAACTTCAAGGAGATCCAACCAGGCAATCCTAAAGGAAATCAGTCCTGAATATTCATTGGAAGGACTGATGCTGAAGCTGAAACTCCAATACTTTGACCACCTGATGCGAAGAACTGACTCATTGGAAAAGATCCTGATGCTGGGAAAGATTGAAGGCAGGAGGAGAAGGANAAGAAAGCTGAGTGCTGAAGAGTTGATGCTTCTGAACTGTGGTGTTGGAGAAGACTCTTGAGAGTCCCCTGAACTTCAAGGAGATCCAACCAGGCAATCCTAAAGGAAATCAGTCCTGAATATTCATTGGAAGGACTGATGCTGAAGCTGAAACTCCAATACTTTGACCACCTGATGCGAAGAACTGACTCATTGGAAAAGATCCTGATGCTGGGAAAGATTGAAGGCAGGAGGAGAAGGAGAGGACAGAAGATGAGATGGTTGGATGGCATCACTGACTCAAAGGACACGAGTTTGAGTAAGCTCCGGGAGTTGGTGATAGACAGGGAAGCCTGGAGTGCAGCAGTCCATGAGGTTGCAAAGAGTCAGACATGACTGAGCAACTGAACTGGTGTCTGTTGCTGCTGCTAAGTCACATCAGTCATGTCCGACTCTGTGCGACCCCACAGATAGTAACCCACCAGGCTCCTCTGTCCCTGGGATTCTGTAGGCAAGAAGACAGGTGGGTTGCCATTTCCTAAGTATCAATCTATTTGTTACCCAGTCTATCATTTATTCTTATCAATTCTATTTTCCATTCAATTCTGTGTTTTGAGTTCCCTTATTTTTGATGTTTCATATAGGTAATTTACTATAAATCCTTTACATGAAGCAGAGTATGAAAATGAAAACACTTAGACTTCAAATGGCTCCAACATATAGGAAAAAGTGAAATTCAATACCTACCTCCAGTGTTAAAGGTACAGTTCATAAAGTTTCTGATGTAAAGAAACTAATCTGTGTGTGTTTTCCTGCTCCTTTTTCTTGTGAGCTGCATCTTACTCATTGAAGATAACATATTGCAGCCCTAGTTTCTGAAGATTTTTTTTTCCTTTCAAACTCTTTCTTCACTTCCATGAATTTTATTTTCTTATCAGTTTTAACAGTTTTCTTTTCTTTCCTCCTCTAAGTGTAAGCATCCCCACAGACACACTTCTCTTTCTGCAGTCTTCCTCAATGTGTTGGTTGGTATTGTGGCCGCTCTTAACTCTGCATCTTTGACTTTCTCCTAAGTGTTGGTTTGGTGTCTCAGTCTCAATGCCCCTGAAATAAAATGCTCTGTATTTCTTCCCACAATTGTACTTCTTGTGTTTCATAATTGTATAAATGCCCCATTGGCCACTTACTCATCCAAGTTCAAAACCTGTGAGTTGTCTTTGAGAGCTTTTCACTATCCTATACATTTCAATTGGTTTTTGAGTAGTGTGGATCCTTCTTTTGAAATCTCTCCTCTATACATTCTGTTCCCCCTATACACTCATATCCCCCTCCTCACTGGCTCCACATAGCTCTTCTCTCATCTGTGTCTCTATTCCTGCCCTGGAAATAACTTCATCTGTACCATTTTTCTAGATTCCACGCACATGCGTTAACATATGATATTTGTTTTTCTCTTTCTGACTTACTTCACTCTGTATGACAGACTCTAAGTCCATCTATGTCTCTACAAATATGACTCTATCTTTCTTTAATATTAAAGTTTATTGTCAATTACTTAGTTTTCATAAGAAGGTTTTTATTTTTAAATGATGGAAGCATTGTTTTATGATGGAGGGTAAAGGTGAAAGTGAAGGGAAGGGAGAGAAGAAGGCCAAGTATTACTGGCCCCTGAACATGTGAGAGGGCCGGAATTCAAAGCTGATGAGGGACAGCAGGAGAAAAGGAGAAGAAATGTCTTTTTGCTGAAATGGAAGGAGAAAAGCAAAGTACGTCTGTTCAGTACGTTGTTGAATGAATGTAGAGTGAATGATGACTTCTGCTTTCTCATCGGTTGAAAGTGAATAAGGACAGGGGTTCTGGGGGTTTGAGTATCATGGAGAGTGTATGCAATAACCATGGAAACATCATAAGACCCATCTACTATAAATGCCGTTAAAGCTATCCTGATAAGTAATTGACAGTAATTTTCCACTCAGTTTTGGAGAAAGCAGGTGATGGGCTTCACACAGGATTGGAATTTTGTCCAGGAAAGGTAGCATTGCAGTGCAGGATATTGATAAGAAAGATATTGATAAGAAAGATATTCTTGGAAACTGCCCAACCACAGTTTGCATCACCCTGTCAGCCACTGAAAACCAACCAAATATTCAAGCCAAGAATAACTATCCTGCCGGGCCTGTCTTGGCCCTCTGCACACTTGGTTCTGTTACCCGCATCCTCTCATGGTCTGTTGTGCATCCTCAAGGTCTGGACATCACCGACCCTGGGAATTTTGTGTCATTGGTGTCTCTCTTATTCTACTTACTGCCAACTTCCCCAATGCCCTTCTTGCTCCCTGTTTGTCTCTCCCATCATTCCCTCCAGATGATTCCAGTGCTCATTCTACAAAGCAAATGCAGTTACATGATTCCCTTCTCTTAAGACACTTCCCTCTTTATTTCAGCCTATAAAATAAACATCATTGTCAATGAGGCCCTTCATTGTCTGGTCCATGAACCTGTCCAGCTTCATTTTCTGTCACTGTCTTTCTTGAATTGTGAATCCTTTAGGTTCCAGAAAAATAAAACTCTACGGAAACACCTGCACACTATGTATTGTACATCTATGTTTTGACACACATCTTTCCACTTGTTAGTAATTCCCTTTGGTCAATCTGGCACAGTGATCTATAAAACCCAACTCAGACAACATTTCAAAGAGAAATGGCAGTCTTTCCCATGCCCTATCATTCCCTCCATGGGAACTATGGGTACCTCATGTATGTCTTTTGTTGTAATGAAAAAACTCTAGTGCTACCCTGATAGCACCACTATTCTCTGGTTTTAGCTAATATTCTATTCTTACATGAGACATAAAAAGCATTGAGATTGTCATACTAATTGAAGAAAGCCAGACAGAAAAAGACAAATATCATGTGATATCATTTATATGCAGAATCTAATATGATATCAACCTATTTACAAAGCAGAAATAGATCCACAGACATAGAGAGCAAACTTGTGGTTACCAAAGAGGAAAATGGGGAGAATGGATAAATCAGGAGATTGGGATTAACAGACATAACTGCTATATATTAAATAGATGAACAAGGACCTACTGTATAGCACAAGGAACTATACTCAGTATATTGTGATAACCTATAAGGGAAAAGAGTATGAAAAAATAGATACATATGCATATATAACTGAATCATTTTTCTGTACACCTGAAACTAAGATGACATTATAAATCAATAATATTTTGATTAACTATATATATAAAGAAAAAAAAAGCAATGCTTTCACCATTCATTTAACCTAACAGGAGCCTATTGTATTGTTTTTGCACAGAACAGTTTTCTGAATTCTATTTATTGGACCTCTAGACTTGTGTATGGAATATTTATAGACATAGCATAAAAACATTTTCTGGTCAAACATGTTTTGGGGAAACCAGCTTAACAACATTGGTTAAGCAATGTTGAAATGTTTATTAAGACAACAAAATGTTTAATCTGCTAGGGTACTTTATAAGTCTTAGAAGACATGATAGATGAAACTATCCAAGCTTTTAGGCATTGACATTTTCTTTTTTTTCCCATTAAGCACACTGAGGGCTAATGTAGATAACCTGCTTTAGGAAGTGCGAGAGAATTGTATCCAAACATTTTATTCTAACCCACTTTTTCTAACCCAACTTAAAGCTTTGCTCACTTTTCTGTTGCCTTCTCTCTGCCCACATATCAGCTTCAGAACTAGATCTTCATCTTTGGGCCCTCATTCCCTCTGCTAATGCTGCTAACCTAGAACAAATATCCTTCTCTTCTGCGCTAGGACTATACAGAAACTCTACTGATGTCTGAACGACCAGGGAAACCCAAAGTAAGCTTTAAAAATTAAATTAGAGAAGGGGATTCCCTGGGGGTTCAGTGGTTAAGAATCTGCCTGCCAATGCAGAGGACACAGCTTTGATCCTGGGTCTAAGTAGATCCTACATGTGTGGGGCAACTAAGCCCATGCGCCAAAGTTACTGAAACCCACCCACCTTAGAGCCCTGATCTGCAATGAGAAAAGCCACTACAAGGCCACGCACAGTAGTGAAGAGTAGCCCCCCAACTCTGCACAACTAGAGAAAGCCTGTGTACAGCAAGGGAGACCCAGGGCAGCCAATAAATAAACAAATAAAAATTTAAAAACTAGGTTAGAGAGATATTCTATTTAAAATGCACAGTAAGCTTATGTTTAGAATGGTATATAATAAATGCTAATGAGAGTTATCTTTGAAAAAAAAAGTTTATGTAAATTAGTACATCAGCCATTATTGTTAGGTGATTCAATCTAATAAAACAAATATTCATCTTGATTTCTAAGGGTGGTGTCACAAAAATGAACAGATATTGATTACTCCTCTGTAACAATTTAAGAAGACTTCTTGCCTAAATATTTATGCTTAGAATATTTAAACCTTTATAGTTGTCTTTTGTTCAAAGTAAATCTTTTCTTTTTTAAAAAACATATACACTACCATGAAACTCCACTCACCATAAAAAACAAAGAAAACATTCCAGCA
The DNA here is from genome assembly GCA_006410875.1 of Neotragus pygmaeus. Classification (NCBI taxonomy): domain Eukaryota; kingdom Metazoa; phylum Chordata; class Mammalia; order Artiodactyla; family Bovidae; genus Neotragus; species Neotragus pygmaeus. The sequence goes on from SJYV01020007.1 coordinate 614,729, forward strand.
ATATAGCTTTCTATTACCAAAATACTGTCTGTGCCCCCCTTCTTTGGAATAATTTTGGTAACTATGATTCTAGTTCCTGTCCCTAAGAAGAAATGCATGATTCTGAGAACAAAACAATGTATCCAGAGTATTTAAAATAATATTTGGGGAGATGGCTCATGAAAATACAAAAATGGAAATATACACTAGTGAAATAAAACCAGAAACTATGAGATGAAAAAAAAAAAAAAAAAACACCCAGGCACAGAAAGCTTAAGTAGTTATTTAATAATAACATGATAAGCTTAGTTTGCTTCATGAGCCTGATTTTAAATCTCATTTTAAGACCATAATAGTTTGATGAAGCTCATGGCTTGCTTTTTATAACTTACTTTAAAATATTTGTACTACCATTATATATTTACTTGCTAATTCTACTGAACAGTTGCTAAGATAGGATCTTTTCAGTCATCGTTTCTCACATTAGAGACAAAAATTATAAGTAGAATTTGCTTGTGGGCAAACAGAAAACCTTTCCAACAAAGACACAGATTTTGAATCCACAATATGCATTTGTGGAACTTCCAGCTAATCTAGCTTGATATTAGAAAACCTAGAGAAATAAATTCTTAATATCATTCATAGATAATACATCTCCAGTATTGCTTACCCAGGTCTTAAAAATAAGTAGACAATAAGCAAAAATAAATGAATGCTGACATTGGTTGCAAGTTTCTAAAAGAGGTTTCGGGGTTGCTTTTTAAATGGATAATGACACATCTGGTTGCCAGGAGAAGACAGCTGTTGCTATGAACTTTGAAGATGTGAACTCCTGGCTGAGGGAGGGGATCCTGGCCTCTTCCCAGACCTGCAGCTCTGCTAACAGGTGCATCCCAAACTGGTCAAGAGGCAACTATAACTTTGCTTAGAGTTGGTAAAAACTGAAAATGCTTTTGGTGGAGATTCTATTTTCCTGGAAGATTTGCAGATCTGAGTGACTGTTCATCTACCTCTGCCCCAGGAACTATCATTGTTGTTTCAGAGGAGCATTTGGCTTTGAGCAGTAGGAACACGCTGACCTGTCACATGCTAACCGCAAGACAGAAGAATGAATAATTCAACACACAGAGAAAAGTCAGGAATGAAGAAGAGAGAGTGAGTGGGTGCATGATATGAAAAAAAATCTATGCTTATATATATTTTAAAATAACTGGAAAACTTTAACTATGGGCAGAATTTAGGTGATACTAAGCAATTCTTCATTTTGCTAGGTATGAAAATGACATTGTTGTGACATGTGAAGGTGGCTATGGCTTGCAGAGCAGAGATACATATGGGGGCACATATTGAAATAATATGACACCTTAGATTACATTTTAAAAGGCATACACAAATCAAATGTTCAATTACTGATAACTATTCTACATTTGTTATATGTGGGATTGCTGCATTGTTTAAATCCCAGGTCTACATCTTTCTAATAAGACCTTGTTTTTCAAACCATCACTGTATCTACACTAACTCTTCTAGATTGAAAAAAGGGCTTCAGTATAAATATGCCCCCTTAGAAAAGGAATGGATGGATGACAATTTCTTCAACACACCTATCTGAATGGAAGTGAGTGAAGGTCGCTCAGTTGTGTCTGACTCTTTGTGACCCCATGAACTGTCTATGAAATTCTCTAGATCAGAATACCACAGTGGTTTGCCTTTCCCTACTCCAGAGGATCTTCCCAACCCAGGGATTGAACCCAGGGCTCCCACATTGCAGGTGTATTCTTTACCAGCTGAGCCACAAGGGAAGCCCAAGAATACTGGAGTGGGCAGCCTATCCCTTCTCCAGCAGATCTTCCCAACCCAGGAATTGAACCGGGGTCTCCTGCATTGCAGGCAGATTCTTTACCAACTGAGCTATCAGGGAAGCCCCTATCTGGATGGAAGAGATTTGGCAAAAATCAGTGACCTTGATATTGTTGATATTTGGACGAGCCTTAGTAATGAAACTGTGTACAAACCCCTGTGTCCTTGTCTTTTGAAGGAAAAGGCTGCCTCAAGAGTTAATGATTATGGACTCCNTATCTGGATGGAAGAGATTTGGCAAAAATCAGTGACCTTGATATTGTTGATATTTGGACGAGCCTTAGTAATGAAACTGTGTACAAACCCCTGTGTCCTTGTCTTTTGAAGGAAAAGGCTGCCTCAAGAGTTAATGATTATGGACTCCCCTTGTGGTATAGTGGATAGGAATCTGCCTGTCAGTGCAGGGGATGAGGCTTCAATCCCTGGTCTGGAAAGATTCTGCATGCCTTGGAACAACTAAGCCCACCAACTACAACTACTGAGCCCACATGCCACAATTACTGAAGCCCGTGCACCCTAGAACCTGTGCTCCAAAAGAGAAACTACAGCAGTGAGAAGTCCACGTACTGCAACTACAGAGAGCAGGCTTTGCTCGCCACAACTAGAGAAAAATCTGCACAGCAAGAAAGACCAGTACAGCCAAAAATAAATAAATAAATAACATATTTATAAATTATATATATATATATATAGATTAAATAAATAAATGAAAAAAAAAAAACCTCCTTTTTTAAAGGAGTTAATGATTAGGAGATGCGAAGATGTAGAAACAAAGGACAGCTCTTGGACTGGAGAACTGCTAACAATTTAGACTATAAATCTGCCACATAGAACCCCCAAACTCCCAGTTTCTTATTAGAAATAGATAATGGTTTCAAGTTATTTTTATAGAAAGCAGATCCCCACCAGCTGAAAACTGCTGACCACAAGCACATCAGCCCTGGACTAGTTGAAACCAGAGGGTTGATGATGCTTGAAACTTCACCTTAATGCCAGCCAATCTAGTACTGTCCATGATCTGATCATGCGTCCTGCAGCTCCCTCCCTCACCATTCTTAAAACCCCTTCCCTAAAGCTATCGGAAGTTCAGGACTTTGGACCATAAGCTGCCTGATTCCTTATTGGTGCCTGCAATAAACTCTGCACTTTCTACTGGCATTAGTAGACTGGCTTTTCTGTGCATGGTTAAGTGAACCCAAGTTTGGTTCAATAAAGAGAACACTAAATAATCACTAACTGTACTTGTTTTTTCCTAAGGTGTGTTCTTAAAGTGGGGTGATAGCATCATGTCATTTACAAAGAGGTAAGTAATTCTCTTTTTTTGCTAAGGACTTAGGATATACATTATATCTAATTTATCTAAAAAATTTATGATATGATCTTGGTGGTTTTACACTGAATATTCTGGCAAAACATTAAAATCTGGATAACCATACACCTCCAAGCACAGATAGTTCCTTTCTATAAGGTTAAGGCTGAGATGAACTGTCAGATATTTAGTGGCCTTTCTGAACTGTTTTCTCAATTAGATGAAACGATACAATGTTCAAATTCATAAGCAGGAGTTTCTTATTCATATTTCTACTTTTATCTTCTCAAAATTATATCACACTTAATGGGTTTTGGTTGTATACAAATGTTATTTTGGGTGTCATGAACTATTATTAAATATACAATTTAAGTCACACAAAAATATTGCCCAGTTTTCAAAATCAGACATAGTTTTAGGTGCACAGTTCTTTCAATCATTTATTGGGAAAGTGATTAACAGACTTTGGAAAAGTCATATGATGACTCTGGATCTTTATCTATAAATTGTTATAAGAATAGTGAGTTTGTGCTTATTAAGTCCCTTCAGTCATGTCTGACTCTTTGCAATGAACAGTAGCCTGCCAGACTCCTCTGTTCATGGGTTTCTCCAGACAAGAATACTGGAGTGAGTTCCATGCCTTGCTACAGGGGATCTTTCCACCTCATGGATCAAATTCACATCTTTATGTTTCCTGCATTGGCAGGTGAGTTCTTTATCACTAGCGCCAGCTGGAAAGCCCTATAAAAATAGTATTAAATTCATAAAGGTGTAGAGGAGATAATAAACTTGTGTAGCATCTGGAAAACAGTACACTCTCGATCAAAGATGACAGTTATTATTATTATATGGAACAGAAACAAAAATTAAGTGAGAAATGATTCACATATTAGTTAATCTTTAGGACTAATCCAAGTTGGAGGTAAAGATTCTGAATTTATTACTGGAACAGTTTCTTTACTTCAACTGCCTATACAGCAGTCAGAATTCTGTGCAAACCAGGTCTATGTCTAAAACATAAGCTGCTTTAACTCACCTATGTGCAACTAGAATTGGAGTTTTAATGTTCTAATAGGACATTAAAGATAACATAATCCCATCTCTTCCCTTTCAATGCTATTATCCCAAGGAAGCAAATTCCCTTTCTGAGCCTCTGGTATTTCATAGAAAATAGGGTGTTAAAATAACTTGCAATGAGAGTGGAAAGAAATGAAATATAGAAAAAAGAGAAAAGGAAAGAAAAGGTTGGTTAAACTAAGAGCTGGTGTTTTGAAAAAGATAAACAAAATTAATAAATATGTAGCCAGATTCATCAAGGAAAAAAGAGGACCCAGTAAATAAAATTAAAAAACAAGTTAAAATGATATCACTGCAATATAATCATAGGGGAATATTATGAACAGTTATATGCCAGTAAATTGGACAACCTAGAAGAAATATATAAATTCCTAAGACTTTTAAGACTGAATCAAAGAAACAAAGAGAAAGTCTGAACAGACCAATTACAAGTAATGCAATTAAATCTGTAATCAAAGAATTTCCAAACAAAAATATGGCTTCACAGGGGAATTCTACCAAACATTTAAAGGTGAGTTAAAACTATCTTTCTCAAATTATTCCAAAAAACTAAAGAGGAATAAACTCTTCCAAACATATACACAGAGACTGGTATTACCCTGAAACTCAAACCAGGAAAACATACTACAAAAAATAAAATTACAAACAATGTCCCTAATATACATAGATGAAAAATCTTCAACAAAATGCTATTAAACAAAATTCAACCATATACTAAAAGGATGATACATCATGATCAATTAGAATTTATTCCAGGGATGCAAGAATGGATCAATATTCACAAATCAATCAATGAAATACACCACATTAACATAACAAATAATACAAATCACATGTTTATCTCTATAGATGTAGAAAAGCATTTGACAAAATTCAAAAATCCATTCATAATAAAAACTCTCAATAAGGTTGGTGCAAAGGAAAAATATCCAAAAATAATCAAAACAATCAATGACAAACTCACAGGTAATATACTCAATGATGAAAAGATGGAAGCTTTTCATCTAAGATCAGGAAGAAGACAAAGATGTCCACTTTCACCACTTCTATTTAACAAAATATTGGAAGCCCTAGCCACAGCAATCAGATAAGAAAAAGAAATGAAAAGCATTGAATGTGAAAAGGAAGGAAAAACAATTTACTATTTGCAAATGATATGGCACTATATATAGAAAACCCAAAAGGTTCCACTGCAAAACACTTAGAACTAAGAAATGAATTGAGTAAAGTTGCAGTGGATAAAATCAGTATTCAGAAATCTATTTTATTTCTGTACAGTAATAATGAAATAGCAGAAAGAGAAATCAAGAAAACAACTTCATTTGCAGTCAATCAAAAAGAATAAAATATGTAGGAATACCTTCTTTTACTTCCCAGCTGGCAATAGTGGTAAAGAGTCTGTCTGCCAAACAAAAAGATGTGGGCTCGATCGCTGCATTGGAAAGACCCTTTGGAGGAGGGCATGGCAAGCCACTACATTATTTTTGCCTCGAGAAACTCATCTACTATTATGGACAAGAATCCCTTAGGAGACATGGAGTAGCTCTCATAGTCAACAAAAATGTCCAAAATACAGAAATTAAGGTGCAATCTCAAAAATGACAGAATGATCTCAGTTTTCTTCCAAGGCAAACCATTTAACATCACTATAATCCAAGTCTATGCCTCAACCACTAATGTTGAAGAAGCTGAAGGCAAATGGTTCTATGAACACCTATAAGACCTTCTAGAACTAATACCAAAAACAGATGTCCTTTTCATCACAGGGGACTGGAATGGAAAAGTAGGAAGTCAAGACATACTGGAGTAACAGGAAAGTTTGGTCTTGGAGTACAAAATGAAGCAGGGCAAAGGCTAACAGAGTTTTGCCAAGAGAACGCACTGGTATAGCGAACATCCTTTTCCAACACCACAGGAGCCAACTCTACACATTGACATCACCAGATGGCCAATAAGGAAATCAGATTAATAGATTCAAGGGATTAGATTTGACAGACAGAGTGCTTGAAGAACTATGAACGGAGGTTTGTAACATTGTACAGGAGGTGGTGACCAAAACCATCCTAAAGAAAAAGAAATCTAACAAGGGAAAATAGTTGTCTGAGGAAGCCCTACAAATAGCTGAGAAAAGCAGAGAGGTGAAAGGTGAAGGAGAAAGGGAAAGATATACTCAACTGAATACATATACTTGAGTTTCAAAGAATAGCAAGGAGAGATAACAAAGCCTCCTTAAGCCAACAATGCACAGAAAGACTAGAAATCTCTTCAAGAAAATTAGAGATACCAATGGAACATTTCATGCAAAGATGGGCACAATAAAGGACAGAAATAGCAGAACCTAACCGAAACATAAGAGATTAAGAAGAGGCGGAAATAAAATGCAGCAGAAGAACTGTACAAANCTCTTCAAGAAAATTAGAGATACCAATGGAACATTTCATGCAAAGATGGGCACAATAAAGGACAGAAATAGCAGAACCTAACCGAAACATAAGAGATTAAGAAGAGGCGGAAATAAAATGCAGCAGAAGAACTGTACAAATAAATCTTTATGACCCAGATAACCATGATGACATGGTCACTCACCTAGAGCCAGACATCCTGGAGTGTGAAGTCAAATGGGCCTTAGGAAGGGTCACTACAAACAAAGCTAGTGGAGGTGATGGAATTCCAGCTGAGTTATTTCATATCCTAAAAGATGATGCTGTGAAAGTGCTACACTCAATGTGGCAGCAAATTTGGAAAACTCAGCAGTGGACACAGGACTGGGAAAGGTTAGTTTTCATTCTAGTCTCAAAGAAGGGCAATGTCAAAGAATGTTCAAACTACAGTACGTTTCACACGTTATCAAGGTAATGGTCAAAATCCTTTATGCTAGGCTTCAAGAGTACATGAATCAAGAGCTTCCAGATATACAAGCTAGACTTAGAAAAGTCAGAGGAATCAGAGATCAAATTGCCAACATCTGGCAGATTATAGAAAAAGCAAGAGAATTCCAGGAAAAACATCTACTTCTGATCCAGTTTCATCACTTCATGGCAAATGGAAGGGGAACAATTAGAAGCAGTGACACATTTTATCTTCTTGGGCTCCAAAATCACTGCAGATGGTGACTGTAGCCATGAAATTAAAAGACAATTGCTCCTTGAAAGGAAAGCTAGACAAACCTAGACAGTGTACTAAACAGCAGAGGTACATCTTTGAAGACAAAGATCCATATACAAAGCTATAGTTTTTCTGGTAGTCATGTATGGATTTGAGATTTGGACCATAAAGAAGGCTGAGCACTGAAGAACTGATTCTTTTGAACTGTGGTGCTGGAGAAGACTATTCAGAGTCCCTTGGACAGGAAGGAGATCAAAGGATTCAATCCTAAAAGATACCAGTCCTGAATATTCATTGGAAGGACTGATGCTGAAGCTGAAGCTCCACTATTTTGGCCAGCTGATGCAAACAGCCAACTCTTGGAAAAGACTCTGATGCTGGAAAAGTTTGAGGGCAGGAGGAGAAGCGGGTGACAGAGGATGAGATGGTTATATAGCATCACTGACTCAATGGACATGAATTTGAGCAAACTCCGGGAGATAGTGAAGGACACGGAGGCCTGGCATGCTGCAGTCCACGGTGTTGCAAAGAGTTAGACATGACTTAGTGACTGAACAACAATAGCAGCAAAAATATATTCTCTACCCATAGCAATCTACAGATTCAATGGCATTCCTTTCAAAGCACCCAAGAAATTTTCTTATAACTCTAATAACAGTTTTAATGTTTGTATGAAATCATAAAAGATCCCAAATAGCCAAATCAATCTTGTGAAAGAAGAACAAAGTTGGCGGTAGCACACTTCCATGCTTCGAATAATATTACAAAGCTATAGTAATCGAAACAGTATGGTACTGGCAGGAAAACAGACACATAGACCAATAGAGTAGAGAACATGGAAATAAACCCACACGTGTATGAGTGAATTAATCTATGATGAAAGAAACAAGAATACACAATAGAGAACAGACAGTCCCTTTGATAAGTGGTGTTGGGAAAACTGGACAGCTATACGTGAAGGAATGAATCTAGAACGTTTTCTCATACTACATACAAAAATAAACTGAAAATGGATTAAAGATGTAAATTTAAGACCTGAAACTATACAATTCTGAGAAGAAAAGAAAACACAGGCAGTATGCTCTTAGCAATATTTTTTTTGGATCTATCTCCTGTAGCAAAGGTAACAAAAGCAAAAGTAAGTAAATAAGACCTAGTCAAACTAAAAAGCTTTTGCAAAACAAAGGAAACCATCAACAAAACAAAAAGGCAGTCTATCGAATGGAAGAAAATATTTGCAAATGGTACGTCCAGTAAGGAATTAACTTCTAAAACATAGAAAGAACTTACACAACTCAATATAAAAAAACAAGAAATCCAGTCAAAAAATGAGCAGAAGACTCAAGAATGCATTTTATAAGGAAGACATACCAATGGCCATCAGACTCACGAAAAAATGCCCAACATCACTAATCATCAGGGAAATGTAAAACAAAACCACAATTAGCTGTCACCTCACATCTGTCAGAACAGCAGTTATGAAAACACACAAGAATTAGGAAGCTTTGGTGAAGACGTGTAGGAAGGGGATCCTTTGTGTACTGTTGGTGGGAATGTAAATTGATACAGCCACTATGGAGGGTGCATAAAAATTAAAAAAAAAAAAAAAAGAACTGATGATACCATATGACCCAGAAATTTCACGTTTGAGTATCTGTCTGAAGAAAATTCATAAAAATACACGCACGTCAATGTTCATAGTAGCATTATTTACAGTAGCCAAGATATGAATCAACTTGTGTCCAAGATTGTATGGTTTTATTGATTCTGATCAATTTCAGCATGCTTAAAAAGGTCAGGCTTAGAGAAATATTTTAAGTCTGGAGAGGAAGTTAGATGCCGGGAGACCATAAAAATGATAGTCACAGAAACTGTTGTCTGCTTAGGTCTCAGAAGGTCATTTGTTGGTTGCTTGTTTTTTGTTGCTAGTGGTAAAAAACAGATTCTAAAGGATTCCAGCTCCTTGAAAGGTTTTTCCTTTCGAAGTAATCCAGCTGTCCCCCGCGCCTTGTCCCCCACCCACCGTCCCCATCTTCTTTAGCCTCTGGTGAGGACTGCATTCCTCCACTCAGAGGCCGGAAGGGGACACGCGCGCAGCCGGGACACCNCAGATTCTAAAGGATTCCAGCTCCTTGAAAGGTTTTTCCTTTCGAAGTAATCCAGCTGTCCCCCGCGCCTTGTCCCCCACCCACCGTCCCCATCTTCTTTAGCCTCTGGTGAGGACTGCATTCCTCCACTCAGAGGCCGGAAGGGGACACGCGCGCAGCCGGGACACCTCTGCAGTCCCGCCGGGCCCGCCTCTCGCCACGCTCTGGCTGTGCCGCGGGCCCCGCAGCGCCCAGACCGCACCGGCGCGGACACCACGGCGCAGGCTCCTCGGCCGGAGCAGGCGCGTCAGCCCATCGCGGGAACGCGGGGACGGGGACGCGGGGACGCGGGGACGGGGACGCGGCCGCTCCCCCCGCGGCCCCCCTCCCGCACCGGCGCGTCCGGCGGAGCGCGCGTCCTCCCGGGGCTGCGGGAGGGGCGCCTCAGGTAAGGCGGCTCCGGGAGAAGGGGCGGCGCGGGGGTCCAGGGATGCGCACCTCTGCGGCAAGGCCTGGCGGGGGCACCGGCCACTGCGGCGGCGGCGCGAGGAGAAGAGGAGGAGGCGAGAGCATCCCTGGTGGCNAGGCGGCTCCGGGAGAAGGGGCGGCGCGGGGGTCCAGGGATGCGCACCTCTGCGGCAAGGCCTGGCGGGGGCACCGGCCACTGCGGCGGCGGCGCGAGGAGAAGAGGAGGAGGCGAGAGCATCCCTGGTGGCGGCGGCGAGCGCATCCCCGCGGGTCAGCGGTGTGGGTGTGCTCGGCTGGAGGGATGCTGGCAGCGGCGGATCAGAGGCGCAGTTGGCGTCCTTTGGTCTGCAGGGGTCCCTCAGTCTCTGTAGCCAGCCCGTTCGGAAGGTGGGAGGTGGACAGAGAGAGCCAGGGTGGAATTTCTCCACCCTCAGACCTCCAGGGCCTCTGGGCTCCTGGGCTCCTGGGGCTGAGTGGGCAAAGATGTGGGCACAGTACCTGCGGCCTTGGGCAAAGGTGTCTGCACCAGATGTCCCCCTAGGCTGGGGCGTGGGGGGAGGGGTAGGAAGCCTAGTGTTGCGAGCTGACTGAGGGCAGCTGTGGGCCTGATAAGTCCCCTCTGTGGTGTCTTCAGAAGAAAGACCAGGGAGGAAGCCCTCACTGCTTGCTTAGGGACTGTGAAGAATAAATGTGGGAAAATGAGTTCCTAGGAAGAAGATAGGTGGAAAACATGCCACAGGAGAAGCAAAATTATGAGGAGTTGGGAATCAAGTTAATGTTGGGGAACAGGCCGGTCTCTTACTCGGCAGGAAACAAGAAGGGAGAAACAATTTATGGTTTGGGAATGAAGGATGCGGAAGAGATTTAAATATTCCAGTGTTTAGAATATGCTTAAAGTTTTTATTGTTCTTGTTGCATCAGATAGGCAAGAATGTAATTCTCTTGGAGCATGAAAAATGTTATTAAAATATGGCTAAGAAGATTATTTGGAGGAATCTGACTATAGTTGCTAATTTATTTCTTGCAGTGTTGCCTAGAATTTCTAGAGTCAGAAATCATCTACTGAATGATAAATGTTAGTACCGTCTGAGTAGAAAAGAAGAACGCTAACTTAAAATATTATGCACCTTCCGTTTTTGGGTAAAAGGTAACTTGCAAATGTAATGTATATAAAAAAAGACCATGAATTTAGAGGGTGAAACTTTGATACTATTTTTTTTTCTTTTATTTGTCAGTCCTTTAATAATTAGAATTAACTTTTTCCTTGAGAATAATTTATATTGTTTTTGAAAAAATATACATACAAAAATCAAAGAACAGAAGAAATTAAAAAAATGAAACATAAATGTATAAGCACAATCTTAACACCTTGTAAACATCTTTCCAGTTTTCTAAGCATGTATTGATACACTCTGTAATTCAGTATCAATTTATAATTTTATGAAACTATATAGTAGAAAATTTTACATACTTACTTTTTACTCCTCATGGGGGGGGTTTCTTATTTTCTATGAAGCAAGTTTTAAACTAACTTTTACTATGAAACCATCACAGAGCATCACAAAATATAAAGTAATGTGCAATCACAGAGATGCAATTTACAGAGTNATAGTAGAAAATTTTACATACTTACTTTTTACTCCTCATGGGGGGGGTTTCTTATTTTCTATGAAGCAAGTTTTAAACTAACTTTTACTATGAAACCATCACAGAGCATCACAAAATATAAAGTAATGTGCAATCACAGAGATGCAATTTACAGAGTTTTTCTTTCAAGGAAGAGAAAGAAGAATAGAAAATTTTACTGAGTATAATATATTTAGTAAGCTTAAAATATGGCAAAGCCTTCATGTTTGTGCATGTATGGAAGACAGATGTTTGCCAGGAGCAGTGAGAATATGATGTACAAGTGCCCTGTCCATGGTAGTAACAGTCATGATCTTTAAAGAANTTACTGAGTATAATATATTTAGTAAGCTTAAAATATGGCAAAGCCTTCATGTTTGTGCATGTATGGAAGACAGATGTTTGCCAGGAGCAGTGAGAATATGATGTACAAGTGCCCTGTCCATGGTGGTAACAGTCATGATCCTTAAAGAGTCATGTAATTGCCATTTGTCTCATGATGTAAATATCTTCTTGTTCTTTCTTGTAGATCCATCTTCTGAAATTTAAATTTTCAAGATGAAGTTTTTATTGGCAGTGGCCTTTTTTATTTTAATTTCCTTGTGTATTGAAGAAGCCTACTCAAAAGAAAAATCTTCAAAGAAAGGGAAGGGGAAAAAGAAGCAGTACCTATGTCCATCGTATGTCCTTCATGTCTTATATTCTTATACAGAGAGATGTTATTGCATTTTTATCCAAGTAAAGTGGTTTACTGAAACACATGTCATCAGGACTATTCCAATCAGAATATGTACCCATTTGTTACATAGGCAGAAAGTGACAGAGTGAAGAAGGCTTTAGTATGTGAAAACTAGTTCTCAGCTTTCAAATGAAAATAGTACAGTTTTATCAAGTTTGTTCATGCCCTGGACTTATATAATTTTATACATCTTTTATAAAAGTAGGAAAAAAGCTATTTCTTTCTTACCATGAATGCTTTGGATACTGAGATTATGTGTTTTGAGCAAGTACCAGTTCAAAAAGTTGACTTTTAAAAAACCACTCCTAAAAATGAATATTCATTAAAAAATCAGATAGTTGGAACTATAATTTTAAGGTCTATTTAATTCATATTAATGCATGGCAGGAGAAAATTCACATGGTAGATCAGTTTTCCATTTCAGTTTTTTTTTTGTAAAAGATTTATATTAGGAAATTAGGATATTTCTCAGAAAATGTCATTAATTCTGAAGTTACTTGTAAAAAAAAATTAAGTCCAATTCCCACTCCCTCCCCACTCAGAAAAAAAGCCAGCAAGGTTTTGTGGTTTGGACTCCATTTTGTAAAATAAAGAGTTAATATTACTGATGAATAATAGTATATATATAAATAACCTTCACAAAATATGTGCTTTTAGGTAGTAATGTTACAATATATGCAGTTATCTGGAATNGTTACTTGTAAAAAAAAATTAAGTCCAATTCCCACTCCCTCCCCACTCAGAAAAAAAGCCAGCAAGGTTTTGTGGTTTGGACTCCATTTTGTAAAATAAAGAGTTAATATTACTGATGAATAATAGTATATATATAAATAACCTTCACAAAATATGTGCTTTTAGGTAGTAATGTTACAATATATGCAGTTATCTGGAATAAAAATTAATTTGCTGATACTGATTATTTTTACATTAAGATTTCTTAAGTGCTATATTGATCTAGGGTAACATTGTTCCAGCATCATCATTATTTAAATATAGACTATATAGTTTCATAGATGTTCCATAAAACTTTTAAGGTACATTTTAGTAAGTGTATTTTTTAAAGAAAAGATATTAGAGTTTGTATTCAGGGTGGATGTTTNATTGATCTAGGGTAACATTGTTCCAGCATCATCATTATTTAAATATAGACTATATAGTTTCATAGATGTTCCATAAAACTTTTAAGGTACATTTTAGTAAGTGTATTTTTTAAAGAAAAGATATTAGAGTTTGTATTCAGGGTGGATGTTTGTATGAATATGTGGGACAGAAGTTCTGGGGCTGGTATCGTGACCCACATAAAGCCTTATCGTGCATAAATCTCCCTGTTAAGCAGTGCCTCCTGATATACAACTATAACAGTTCTGCTTATTCCAGTTTATACAGTCTGATGTCAGGCTGGGTTCTGGGTGTGACAGGATGGCTCCAACTGCCTGGCTGAGTGTGACCTCCTGGCTCTGTCACTCATCTTCGCTGATACAGTTTTGTGCAGCTGGGAGATGAGCATTTTAGGGAACTGGACATGCTCAGACCTTACTCTTCCCAAGCAAAAGGATACACTGTCTTGTTTTGGATCTTGTTTATATTAACCTTTTATTTCATCAGTCATAGCATATTGACATGAACTGTTGCATTTGTCTTATAGTCCTGGTGATTCGGTTTATGCAGTTACGTCATCTGTGATCACTGAGGAAGCTGATAGGAATCCTGTCTCTCCGCCCTTCTCCCACCCAGTCCCCCCATCAAATGTCATGAACCAGAGTTCTGAATGTGGCAACTGCAAGCCTTATAACTATCATGTATCTTATAAGAGTTTTTTAGAAGGCATCCTGATAGCGTAGGTGGTAAAGAATCTGCCTGCAGGAGACCCTGTTCGATCCCTGGGTTGGGAAGATCTCCTGGAAAAGGGAATGGCTACCCACTCCAGTATTCTTCCTAGAGAATTCCATGGAGAGGGCAGCCTGGCTGGCTACAGTCCCTGCGGTTGCAAAGAGTTGGACAAGACTGAATGACTGAACACACACACATGAACTGACTTGTATATGCTTAGGATGTCTACAGTTAAGACAGATTTTTGAAGTTAAATCTGATAGGTTAAGAGTGAAACTCTGAAGGTTCTCTTTGGCACATATTGGTGATCTCTAAGTGGAAGGCCCAATATATACCTGGTAAGCCCGTATCACAGTATTTTAGATATGTTGAGAAATCTATTTCAACCACAGTGGTCAAATTTTGATTGTATTACTTACTTTTGTGTAATAATAATGAGACTAAATAAAACTTTATTAACAGCGGCCATAGTAATGCTGCCCCAAATCCAACTTATTAAAAAGTAGATGTACTTTGGAGAGTTAGATTGGTATAGTTTTTCTTTGAGCATTTTATAAATAATTTTGATTTTAAGTGATCACTAAACCTCTGAAGGGAGAAGGCAATGGCACCCCACTCCAGTACTCTTCCCTGGAAAATCCCATGGATGGAGGAGCCTGGTAGGCTGCAGTCCATGAGGTTGCTAAGAGTTGGACATGACTAAGCGACTTCACTTTGACTTTTCACTTTCATGCATTGGAGAAGGAAATGGCAACCCACTCCAGTATTCTTGCCTGGAGAATCCCAGGGACAGGGGAGCCTGGTGGGCTGCCGTCTATGGGGTCACACAGAGTTGGATATGACTTAGCAGCAGCAGCAAACCTCTGAAGACTAAGTTTTTTTCCTGGCAATTGTTGGATACACTATATTAAATTTCTTTGAACATCCAGATTTGGAATCTCAGTTATAATAATGGGCTGAGAAAGAATATGCAAGTTATTTGTATCTCATATGGTTCAGTTTGCCCATCTTGTGTAAGTTGATTAATCATCTTGATTAAATGGAGTATTTGAGATCACAAAACCACGAAGTTAGGTGGACTACCATATACTCTTCAATATGGTGAAATTTTCCCAGTGATATTTTCATTTACTTAATCTTTTTTTGGAATAGAGGTGAGTAATGGATGGATATATGCAGTTAATGTGTTGTGTTTGTGTAGCAAATATGAGCAAAAACTTCCCATTTTACTCTTTTAACTTTTCCCTCCAAAGATTAGAAATAAGGGGGAAAATGTTTTTAAATGTAGAAAAAATAAAGAACTTAGAAGCCTTCATATTCTAGGTCAGTGTGAAGCTTGAATCTTATGATAAACTTTTCCTGGCTTTTTATTATTTTTTTAACCTACATTGTTTTGAGAAGCTTGACAATCATAAATTTATGCCATTATTCATTTTTTATGGCATGCAATCAGTACCAGGTTGACCAACTACCTGATAAATTTGAGTTAAAAGTTTTCAGAAATTTAGTCCTATTAATAAATATAAAATAAGCTTAATATTAGAAAATATATTTTAGATTAAGTCCTTGGACACTGTTCAGCTTTCTCTTTTACAGGTTGAATTTTACATTGATCTTAATCTTTTGATCTTCTTATTCAGTGTTTGTGTCCAAATCTCTGACTGTAACTCCATCCATTCACTATTAACTCCTCAGGCTCTGATTTTAGCTCAGACCTCTCTTAGCTCAAGTCATACTCATACATCCAACTTTTCTATTAGTACCTAGTTATCCTGTCTTGATCTTAAAACTCAATTTAAAGTGATAAAAACCAAATATTGAAACCCTCCCCACCCTTTCCCAAAGTGGTGTTTCCATTTGCATTCTTTTCCATCCAAGCTCAGATCCTTGAGATTACTTGGGACCCTCTCTCTTTAGCTTCTCAAATCCAGTCAGTTGTCACCCAGACTCCAAGGTCAGAGTCTGCACAATGTTAGGAGCGTGTCAGTCACTCCCATCCCTATCATGACCCTGCTTTCTCTCCGCCTCTCACCTGTTTTGCCTGTATTAGTCTCCTTTCACATTATTAGTCTCCTTGCTTCTTGTCCTTCATCAATTCCTACCCCACATCAACCCTAGCATGTATTTTCTTCAATCTCCTCAAGTCATTCCAATGCTTAGAGCCCTTTTAGGCATCCCATAGCCTTCTGGAAAAGGTTCTCATTTCTTGGCACAGAACTCCTGATGAACTGGCCTCTGACTCCCCCAGCTCTATCTCTCCATCCAACCCACACCCTTACTCAAGTGTCATATACACTTGATGTTTCAGACCTCTGAAATTTTCTTCCATTTTACCAAAATGCCAGAGGTTTCCTTCTTTCATTAACTTCTGACTCAGTGCTCTTATTCAAATCCACAGCTGCAAATACTGTGTTTTCACTCTTGACTTCTGTATGTCCAGCCCAGATTTGTCTAGAGAGCAAAACACCCACACAATCAACATTTCAATCTGACTGTTCTAGAAAGACCTCAAACTCAATTCAACACAAACCTTTCTGTTTGTTCTGAGAGACCTTTCCTAAGCCTAACAATCTGATTTCTATAATCACACTCTGTTCCTTTGTGGTTCCCTAATGGCCTGTCCCGTTTATAAGGCCATCCGATGATATCACCTGTAATTGTCTGCTTTGCCCACTAGACTGTAAGCTCCTTGAGGGCAGCATCTTACTGACTTAGTCACCGGAGATCAACATAATGCCAGGTACTAAATGTACATGGAACAAACATTTGTTTAAAAAATGAATACAAACATCAGATCTTTGAATGACTTATGTCATTGTATCTAGATTTTGTTATAGTGCTGGAAAATAATGTATAGATCTCTGTGGATTTTATTTAGACGCACAGTCTGAGTATAAGGAAAATCAGTTAACAACTAGGTTCAGAGAAGGCAATGGCACCCTACTCCAGTACTCTTGCCTGGAAAATCCCATGGATGGAGGAGCCTGGTAGGCTGCAGTCCATGGGGTCGCTAAGAGATGGGCACGACTGAGCGACTTCCCTTTCACGCATTGGAGAAGGAAATGGCAACCCACTCCAGTGTTCTTGCCTGGAGAGTCCCAGGGACGGGAGGAGCCTGGTGGGCTGCCGTCTCTGGGGTCACACAAAGTCGGACACGACTAAAGCGACTTAGCAGCAGCGGCAGCAGCACAGCATTTCAACCTGCATGATGTTTCCTGATGAAAGTTTGGCCCCCTTAAACATCTTTACCAATGGCTAAAATAAGACTGTCCAAGGGAAACGCTCAAATGAAATAGATGGTGGATATGTGAGATAGAATTAGGATCTAATATGGTCTTAAATGGGCTTCCCTGGTGGCTCAGGGGTTAAAGTGTCTCCCTGCCATGCGGGAGACCTGGGTTTGATCCCTGGGTTGGGAAGATCCCCTGGAGAATGAAATGGCAACCCACTCCAAGTACTCTTGCCTGGAGAATCCCATGGACGGAGGAGCCTGTTGGGCTACAGTCCACAGGGTCGCAAAGAGTCAGACACGACTGAGCGACTTAACTTTCACTTTTAGTTTTCATGGTCTTAAATGGCCAAAGTGAGGGGCTGAATCTAACAAAATTAAAGTATAAACTGCACTTTTTTTCAGAAAACATGTGTCCAAGTATATAGAATGGGGAAGGCATAGTTTGGCAGAGAGCAAATGAAAAAAATGTTAGATGCTATTAATATTGTTTAAAAAAAATGAAAATGAAAGTGGCTCTGTTGTGTCTGACTCTTTACGACCCCATGGTCTGTAAGACTCCTGTCTGTGTAATTCTAAGGCCAAAATACTGGAGTGGATAGCTGTTCCCTTTTCCAGGGGCTCTTCCTGACTCTGGAATTGAACCAGGATCTCCTGCATTGCAGGAAAATTGTTTCCCTCCTGAGCTACCAGGGAAGCCCTATTAATAATATGTTAATATTGTAACCAGTATATTAACAGGTAACCGTGATACAGATGAAGCATTATGTAACATAATATAGTATGATAGAGTAGAACAGTATATAGAATATACATGATACAGATTAGTAACTATATACTTTCTTTCCATATCTTTCTCAGCTGTATATAACTATATTTAGTTACTTAAGAAAGGAATTAGTGTTAATATTTTACTAATTATGTGTTAAGCATATTACTTCACTTAAAAGAATTCAGTTATTCAGAGTAGGTTTTATAGAGCTTTCTGTATTGTGATAGTTGGTACTTTCAGAGGAGAGAAATAAGAATAGTTGAAGTGATTACCATATTGTCATGTTTGAAAGAGCTAAAAGAACTGAGGTATTTGACAGTTGTTTTCAATTTTTTGAAAAATTGTGATTTAGATGAGAAAGTCTTTGCTGCTTGGCACCAATAGTTAAAACAAGGACTAATGAGTAGAAGACACGAGGAGGGATATTTTTGGCTCCAAATTAGGGAGAATTTTCTGATAGCAGTCTGCCAGATATAATTGCCTAGGCAGGGAGATGGTGGAGTTCCCAGAGACTCCAAGCACTCAGCCATGGGGGATAATTGCTTGGCAGCATATTTTATAGAAAGTTTGGGCGTTGAATAGGTGATTAGGCCAGATGGCAATATTTATGGACATTTTAGTTTGTGAGATTTTAAAGATTCTTTGATTCTAATATATTGTATGTGATGATAGTCTTATGACTATCCAATACTAGAATGATACAGAATCTTTTAAAAATTTTATCTCCATCCAGACTTAAATGATCAGCTGCTATTTTTGGTGCTTTGTCTTGGAAAGCGCTACCATATAAAATAAATATATCTTGGTCTAATAATAAGAATTTAACAACTTTCAGTGACAGCATTTCTTCTTGAAATTTCATGAGTAATCAGATTTTTTTTAGTATCTTTTAAAACCACACAATCTTTTTTTCTGGAATAAGCATGTTCAGTTCAGTTCAGTTCAGTCGCTCAGTCGTGTCCAACTCTTTGCAACCCCATGAATCTCAGCAAGCCAGGCCTCCTTGTCCATCACCAACTCCGGGAGTTCACTCAGATTCATGTCCATCGAGTTAGTGATGCCATCCAGCCATCTCATCCTCTGTCGTCCCCTTCTCCTCCTGCCCCCAATCCCTCCTAGCAACAAAGTCTTTTCCAATGAGTCAACTCTTCATATGAAGTGGCCAAAGTACTGGAGTTTCAGCTTTAGCATCATTCCTTCCAAAGAAATCCCAGGGTTGATCTCCTTCAGAATGGACTGGTTGGATCTCCTTGCAGTCCAAGGGACTCTCAAGAGTCTTCTCCAACACCACAGTTCAAAAGCAGCAATTCTTTGGTGCTCAGGCTTCTTCACAGTCCAACTCTCACATCCATACATGACCACAGGAAAAACCATAGCCTTGACGAGACGGACCTTAGTCGGCAAAGTAATGTCTCTGCTTTTGAATGTGCTATCTAGGTTGGTCATTTTCTTCCAAGGAGTAAGCATCTTTTAATTTCACAGCTACAGTCACCATCTGCAGTGATTTTGAAGCCCCCCAAAATAAAGTTTGACACTGTTTCCACTGTTTCCTCATCTATTTCCCATGAAGTGATGGGACCGGATGCCATGATCTTCATTTTCTGAATGTTGAGCTTTGAGGCAACTTTTTCACTCTCCTCTTTTACTTTCATCAAGAGGCATGTTAAGCTACTATTAATTTCAAGAAATAGTCATTGACAGATGACAAATATAAATTATCTAATGAATGCCTGCCATAATTGATATGCAGGAGGCATAGATTTATAGATTTGTATTTATATCTCTATTGTATATGAAACCAGACCTTTCTAAAATATACTTTCAGAATTCTTGATTGAATAAGCAAAAGCAAAATAAAATAGAACTATCACAACCAAAACCAAAACATGATTGAGCATGTTTATTTGTGCTCATGGCAGACATAATAACACTTTTTAATACTGAATTTGACCAGATCATAACCTCTTGGTACATACTACCTTTTTCTGCATCACTGAGTTAGGGAACCTTCTACTGTTAATGAAAAACTGTTTGACTTTCACCTACTCGCTTACTATAGGTGTAACTAATATGCTTGCAAGCTGCATTTGAAATCTCCTTTCTTGGGCTTCTCTGATAGCTCAGTTGATAAAGAATCTGCCTGCAATGCAGGAGACCCCGGTTTGATTCCTGGGTCTGGAAGATCTGCTGGAGAAGGGATAGTTTACCCACTCCATTTTTGTTGGGTTTCCCTTGTGTCTCAGCTGGTAAAGAATCTGCCTGCAGTGCAGGAGACCTGGGTTCGATCCCTGAGTTGGAAAGATCCCCTGGAGACGGGAAAGGCTACACACTCCAGTATTCTGACCTGGAGAATTCCATGGTCTATGGGACTGCAAAGAGTCCGACACGACTGAGAGACTTTCACTTCTCCCATTTTGGGCCCATATTTCTATCTTAGGTGTGAAGAAGCTATATAAGAAGCCCTTACTTGATACTTGAAGAGGGCTGCTGTTATTTCTGAGTGTGTGGTCGTGTTTGCATGTATTTATCTTCTTGATGATCTTTCTGTCAAACTGTTGGTGCATGCGTGCTCTGTCATCTCCTACTCTTTGCAAATCTATGGACTGTAGCCCACTAGGCTCCTCTGTCCATGGGATTCTCCAGGCAAGAATACTGGAGTGGGTTACCATTTCCTCCTCCAGGGGATCTTCCTGACCCAGGGATTCTATCTCCTATGTCTCCTGCATTAGCAGGCAGATTATTTACCACTGAGCCACTGTTGGCACTCGAGCTTTAAAATCATGACATAAAGATTTATGGTTCTCTCTGTGTGTAATGGGAAACAATATGACTTATTTTCACCAGTTTGTTCACAATCTGAAAAAGTTATGTGTGTATAAATGTGTTCGAGAATTTTTTGTCTCCTTGAGAGAGCTGTTGTATCATTTAATGATAGCATCTGTATACAACAGTTCTGTGTAGTAGGGGGGTTGGGTTACAGTGAATGATTAAAGCCATCATGTGTTTTCTAAATAACGTTAGCCATTCTCTTCCTATTCTGATTTTTTTTTGCCTACTATAAAGTAGAACTTTCCTGGTGGCTCAGACGGTAAAGTGTCTGTCTACAATGCGGGAGATCTGGGTTCGATCCCTGGGTTGGGAAGATCCCCTGGAGAAGGAAATAGCAACCCACTCCAGTACTATTGACTGGAAAATCCCATGGACAGAGAAGCCTGGTAGGCTACAGTCCATGGGGTTGCAAAGAGTCGGACACGACTGAGTGACTCCGCTTTCGCTTTTTATGCATTAATACTAATTAATTCTATTCATGTAATGGGTTGATTTTTCAACTACCTAATGGGAATGTTCAAGATAAATACATTGGCAAGAAAATGAAATGCTGATTTATAAAGAGTATGGAGAGCCTGTACAATGGATGCAATTGAAAATTGCCTATATTATCATCACTATAACAAAGTAGGACAGATTTTTCATCGATGGGCAGTTATGTACTTTACTAGGTATTGAACAGTTCTAATTTAATGGCATGCTATTATTTTGCAGTCAGTTGAATTAATGATCTTCCTTTACAAATAATTCCCTAGGTTTTAAAATAAGCTTCTTTGTTATTTTAGTTATTTGGGCATGAAGCTTAAATGCAACCTGTTTTCTCTTAAAGTGATTTCCTGTATCTGTCCTATTCATTGCATCTGTGCTTACCATCATGTTCAACATATCTGCTAAATAGCTTCATACTTATTTACTGTATTTTTTGTCTGCTCATTATTTTTGTCTTATATATTGTTTCCATTTTCATCTTGTTAATCTTCTGTTCCAGACCCACAATGTTGTCTTATTCTTTCATGGATCCAGGGCAGATTCTTCGTTATGACTTTGAAAGGCTTCTCTGACTTACATGCAGAACTTTGCATAAAACTACTTTCTTGTCTCAGAAAGGCCAGTCTATCGTTATGCCAGTCTGCCACTTATGCTTAGACAGGCTTTTGGTTAGGATGACAGTTCAGTTCAGTTCAGTCACTCAGTCGTATCAGACTCTTTGTGACCCCATGAATTACAGCACGTCAGGCCTCCCTGTCCATCATCAACTGGAGTTCACTCAAACTCATGTCCATTGAGTTGGTGATAACATCCAGCCATCTCATCCTCTGTTGTCCCCTTCTCCTCCTGCCCCCAATCCCTCCCAGCATCAGAGTCTTTTCCAATGAGTCAACTCTTCGCATGAGGTGGCCAGAGTACTGGAGTTTCAGCTTTAGCATCATTCCTTCCAAGGAAATCCCAGGACTGATCTCCTTTAGAATGGACTGGTTGGATCCCCTTGTAGTCCAAGGGATGACAACTTCCTGCTTAATCTATGCAGTCCTTCCAGGCACATCTCAGATATTACCTTGATTTATGAAATTAAAAAAAATATATATTTTATATTGGAGTATAGTTGATTAATAATGTTGTGTTAGTTTCTGGTGTACAGCAAAGTGACTTAGACATATGGGTGTGTATTATTATTTATATATATAATATATTCCTTTTCAAATTATTTTCCCATTTAGATTACTACAGAATATTGAGTATAGTTCTCTGTGCTATACATGAGGTCCTTGTTTATTTTATATATAGTAGTATTTGTTAATATCAAACTCCCAATTTATCTTTCCTCCTACCTTTCCCCTGGGTAACCATGTTTGTTTCCTATGTCTATGAGTGAGTTTTGTAAATAAGTTCATCATATTACCTTGCCTTATGAAACTTGTAAAATGATTAGAAATTTCCATTGAGAAAAATTTTAATACAAATTAATAGCATGCTGAAGTTGTTAATAAATTGAGTTCTTAGACCTTGATAGAAATAACAGTGTTTAGATAGAAAGGAGTGTTAATTTCCTGGCAGGTATATCATAACTGGAACCTTGTGTGGAATTCCAGCTGCTGTTGTTTATGAGGGTTGGATTTACATGAGAATTTCTTCCAAGAACCATGATCAGGGTTTGCTGGAACATGAAAGTCTGTGGTTTGATCGATTGTACTCTTGAGTTGTTTTCCTTAAGAATAGATGAGGAGTTTGTATTTAAATCTCAAGTTACAGAACCAAGACCAGAGAGAGAAACACAGAAGAAGACATTTCAGTTTTATAGTTTAAGATATAACTATCCAAAGAAAAAATGAATTTCCTTGGGTGGTTCTTTGCCACCAGAGTGATGAACATGCTTGACTAGGGACAACACCCAGACCAAGCGTCACTGGGAAGCTTGATTAGACTTTATGATTAAAACTAAAATCAAACTTCTTCTTCACGTCTTAGAATCCTTTGTTTATCTTGTATGTTTTGACACTTGATTAGATTTAATATTATTACTCTTTATATGATAGCTTTTATTTTCTGATTGAAGCATTTATATTAACTCTTTAGCTAAATTACAAATACTTGAGATGAGATGTGCACTCTCTTCACTTTCATTATAGTATATACACTTTAACTTAGTAAGCTGAATGAAACTCTTATGCAAAGAATTTTAATGTAGGCAGAATATATATATATTTATATATATATACTTTATGAAATACATGTATACTTTATGAAAGTGTATGGGTATATATATAAACAGTTTCTCTATATAGTTTCTTATATAGAATATAGATATGAATTTATAGTTTCATATGAAATTATATATATAATTTATGAAATTATAAATTAGTTATTATAAAATAATCATTTATTATAATTATTTATTATAAATATAATTTCATAAATTATATTTATAATATCAAATTATATTTATATAGTTTCATTTTCTGCCTACTTCAGAGTTCTTTATATTTGAGCTCTGTTTGTATTAGTACTTAATCAAATGGAATCAAACAGGTGACTGAGTATATAGAAAAATCATAAGTTAATCATAAATTAATTCAGTAGCTCCCTGGGGCCATGTTTAGAGATCAGCTTGGAACATGTGCTATTTAAATTCCCTCTGTAGTTCTGTTTAATCTTGATGGAAAAAACACTGTAATTGGAGAGAAAGAGCACTGCTGTATCTCAGAAATGTTGCTGATAGGCTTTATAATTTTCAGTAAGTCGTTTAATTTATCTTGGGTCTCAATTTTCTCATTACATGGTGAAAAATTTTATCTCAGCAGTCTCCTCATTTCATTTATTTATTCCAGTTCTATCTATTATGATACAATCCTATTTTATTTATGATTGCTTTGGTAACTTAATAGTCAGGGCCATTTTTTTTTTTGTCACAATCTTTTTGTTTTCTGATTTAGAACCAATCAAGCCTAAAAAGTGGAAAGAGAATATACAAAATTTTATTTCTTAAGCAAGTTAATTACTAAGGGATATGATTGCATATTTGACTTAGGAAACTATAGATATGTAACTGTCCTCCCAAATCAAAGAATGGCATGTGTCCAAGGTGAATAGTCACTGTTCTTAGCTCTATAATTCTTTTTTTTTAATTTTTTATTTTTACTTTATTTTACTTTACAATACTGTATTGGTTTTGCCATACATCAACATGAATCCGCCATGGGTGTACACGTGTTCCCAATCCTGAACCCCCCTCCCTCTTCCCTCCCCATACCATCTCTCTGGGTCATCCCAGTGCACCAGCCCCAAGCATCCTGTATCCTGCATCGAACCTAGACTGGGGATTCATTTCTTATATGATATTATACATGTTTCAATGCCATTCTCCCAAATCATCCCACC
>SJYV01020007.1:643085-679894 GCA_006410875.1 Neotragus pygmaeus
AAAAAAAAAAAAAAGTCACTGGACAGTTGCTCCCTGAACCCCTCCTTCTTCCCTCCAAAACTGCCTGTGACATCATCCTTTCTCTTCTTCTTGCCTCCTGACTTAGAGGAGAGTCTTGGATTCCACCCCCCGAGCCTCTGAGACTTCCCCATCACTGCACTCAGCCCTACCGTGTGTCGTCATCTTCTCTTCTTTGGCTCCTTTTTCCAAGGGCTTAAAAATATGCTGAAGTTTCGCCTACTTGAAAAAGTGTGTAGTTTTTTTTTTTTTAACATTTAGTTTTTGTTTGGATATAGCCAATTAACAACATCATGATATTTTCAGGTGAAAAGCAAAGGGACTTAACCATACATATAACATGTGTCCATTCTCCCCCTAAACTCCCCTCCCGTCCAGGCTACCACATAACACTGAGCAGAGTTCCTTGTGCTATACAGTAAATCCTTATTCACTATCCACTTAAAATATGAAAAGTGAGTAGTTTTTATATTCTTCTTTCATCAACTTTGTTTCTTACCCTATGTTCATTGTCACGCTTCTGAAACTGACAGCCCACAGCAGCCTCTACTTTCTCAGCTCTGTTGTTCAGTTGCCCAGTCGTATCCAGCTCTTTGTGACCTCATGGACTGAAGCACGCCAGGCCTCTCTGGCCTCACCATCTCCCAGAGTTTGCCCAAGTTCATGTCCATTGCATCAGTGATGCTGCCCAGCCATCGAATGCTCTGATCCCCTCTTCTCCTTCTGCTCTCAAGCTTTCCCAGCATTAGGGACTTTTCTAATCAGTCAGCTCTTTGCATTTGGTGATCAAAATACTGGAACTTCAGCTTTAGCATCAGTCCTTCCAATGAGTGTCCAGTTAACCCTTAAGATTAACTGGTTTTATCTCCTTGCTGTCCAAGGGACTCTCATGACTCTTCTCCAGCACCACTTTGGCATTCTGCCTTCTTTACGATTCAGCTCTCACAGCCGTATATGACCACTAGGAAGACTATGCTGCTGCTGCTAAGTCGCTTCAATCGTGTCCAACTCTGTGCAACCCCATAGACGGCAGCCCATCAGGCTCCACCATCCCTGGGATTCTCCAGGCAAGAACACTGGAGTGGGGTGCCATTGCCTTCTCTGACTATAGCCTTGACTATATGGTTGGTTCATTGTTGGCAGAGTAAAGTCTCTGCTTTTCAACACACTGTGTAGGTTTGTCACAGCTTTCCTGCCAAGAAGCAATCGTCTTCTGATTTCATGGCTGCAGTCACCATCTGCAATAATTTTAGAACCCAAAAAGAGGAAATCTGTCACTGCATCCACCTTTTCTCCTGTTTGCCATGAAGTAATGGGGCCAGGTACCATAATCTTAGCTTTTTTAATATTTAGTCTTAAGCTAGCTCTTTTACTCTCCTACTTCATCTTCATCACAAGGCACTTTTGTTCCTCTTCACTTTCTGGCATTAAAGTGGTATCATCTGCACACCTTGATCTCTTTAGCATCTACTATGTCTTTACCATTTATGTCCTTTATTGTGCCCATCTTTGGGGGAATGTTCCCTTGATATTTCCAGTTTATCCTGAAGAGATGTCTAGTGTTTCCCCTTCTGTTGTTTTCTTCTAATTTTATACACTGTTCATTGAAGAAGGCCTTCTTGTCTCTCCGTGCTGTTCTTTAGAAATCTGCATTTAGTTGGACATAACTTTCCCTTTCTCACTTGCTTTTCACTTTTCTTCTTTCTTTAGCTATTTGTAAGGCCTCCTCAGATAACCACTTTGCCTTCTTGCTTTTCTTTTTCTTTGGGATGGTTTTGTTTACTACTTCCTGTACAGTATTACAGAGTTCCATCCATAGTTCTTCTGGCACACTTTCTCAAAGTTCTAATCCCTTGAATCTATTCGTTACCTCCACTGCATATTTATAGGGGATTTGACTTAAGTCATATCTGGCTGGCATAGTGATTTTCCCTGCTTTCTTTAGTTTAAGCCTGAAGTTTGCTATGAGAAGCTGATGATCTGAGCCACAGTCAGCTCCAGGTCTTGTTTTTGCTGATTGTATACAGCCTTTCCATTTTTTGGCTACAAAGAATGTAATCAATTTGATTTCGGTATTGACCATTTAGTGATGTCTACATGTAAAGTTGTCTCTTGTGTTGTTGAAAAAAGGTATTTGCTATAACCAATGGCTTCTCTTGGCAGAATTCAGTTAGCCTTTGCCCTGATTCATTTTGTTCTCCAAGGCCAAACTTGTCTGTTACGCCAGGTATCTCTTGAATTCCTACTTTTGCACTCCAATCCCCAATGATGAATACTTTATCTTTTTTTTTTTTTAATTTGGTGTTAGTTCTAGGAGGTCTTCTAGGTCTTCATAGAACTAATGAATTTCAGCTTCTTTGGCATCAGTGATAGGGACATAGACTTGGCTTACTGTGATGTTGAATGGCTCACCTTGGAAATGAACCGAGATCATTCTGTTATTTTTGAGGTTGCATACAAGTATTGCATTTCATACTCTTTTGTTTATTATGAGGGCTACTCCATTTCTTTTATGGGATTCTCACCCACTATGTATCTATATATATAAACTACTATACTATATGCTGTTTCCCTGGTGGCTCAGGATAAAGTGTCTGCCTGGAATACAGGAAACCAGGGTTTGATCACTGGGTTGGGAAGATCCCCTGGAGAAGGAAATGGCAACCCACTCCAGTACTCTTGCCTGGAGAATCCCATGGACAGAGGAGACTGGCGGGCTACAGTCCACAGGATCGCAGAGTCGGACATGACTAAGCGACTTCACTTCACTTTATACTATATAGTATACTGTATAGTATATAGTGCACTACATAGTATATACTATATAGTATACTATGTAGTGCACTATATACTATACTATGTAGTATACTATATAGAATATATACTGTTATATATTCTATATAGTAGATATAATGGTCATCTGAAATAAATTTGTCCAATCCCATTTGTCCAATGTCCATTTTAGTTCATTGACTCCTAAGATTTTGATGTTTATTCTTACATCTCCTGTTTGACCACATCCAATTTACCTTGATTCAGTAAGCTAACATTCCAAGTTCATATGCAATACTATTCTTTGCAGCATCAGATTTTACTTTCATTGCCAGAAATCCTCAACTGAGCATCGTTTCCGCTTTGGCCCAGCCACTTCATTCTTTCTGAGGCTATTAGTAGTTCTCCATTCCTCCCCAGTAGCATATTGGACACCTTCCAACCTGGGAAGTTGTCATATCTTTGTCCTTTCATGCAGTTTATGAAGTTCTCATGGTAAGTATACTGGGGTGGTTTGCCATTCCCTCCTCCAGTGGACCACGTTTTGTCAGAACTCTCCACTATGACTCATCCATCTTGGTTAGCCCTACATGGCATGCCTCATAGCTTCATCAAATTACACAAGCCTTTAGCCACAACAAAGCAGTGATCCATGAAGGGGGATCACTGAGATCATTCTCAGTTCTAATTCACTATTTTTTCCTTTTTTTACTTGAATTTCTTTGAATTACAAAAGCTAGACATTACTGTTATAACAAAGGAAGCAATACAATCTCATTAATTCTCCTATTCACATTGACTCCTGTCACCATTCTTTTTTTTCCTTAATTTATTTATTCATTATTTACTTATTTGTTGTTATGTGTGAGCTTTCTCTAATTGCTTCCTGGTAGCTCAGAGGTTAAGGCGTCTGCCTGCAATGTAGGAGGCCTGATTTTGATCCCTGGATTGGGAAGATCCCCTGGAGAAGGAAATGGCAACCCACTCCAGTATTCTTGCCTGGAGAATCCCATGGACGGAGGAGCCTGGTGGGCTAACGTCCACGGGGTCGCAAACAGTTGGACACGACTGAGCGGCTTCACTTTCACTTTCACTTTCTCTAATTGCAGGGAGCAGGGACTAATCTAGTTTCAGTGCTTAGGTTTCTTATTGGGGTGACTCGTTGCAGAACATGGGCTCTGGGGCAAGGGCTCAGTAGCTGTAGCACATGGGCTTCTTTGCCTCGTGGCAAGTAGAATCTTCCTGGACTAGGGATTGAACCCATGTCCCCTACACTGGCAAGCAGATTCTCAGCCACCAGACCACCAGGGAAGTCCAGCCATTCTGTTTTATGATGAAGATATTTATTTTGTCCCTTTAAAGAAAATATGCTAAATTTGTTTTGAGACCTTATGATATTTGACAAGGACTAATGTTTGTCTTCTGTGTCCTGAAATGACCATGTCCCCCACCAGTCCCAATTTGCCTTCCAGGATGTATCTGGTTAGACACCTTCCCTGGCTATTCCTTTGTCTGTCAAGAAATAGTGGATTTTACCAGATATCCATATCCTCAGTGCTACTAGAGGTTCATCCTTGGTCCTTTTATTTTCTTAGCACTTTCCGCCTAAGTTCTACCTGTATCTGTGGGTTATGCACACATCCTTATCTCCAGGTGTAGTTACTCTTGTGAGTTCCTGTTAATTATTTGTAACTTCCTCTGGACCTCAGAGTTAATGTATCAAGCTAGCTCTGCTCTCCACCTTCCTTAGCTCTGCACTTAGCCTTTCATGAGAAAGGGCTTAAACATCTTCTATTCTGTCCTAGACATTCACTTTGATCACCTCATCGTTATTAATGTGGATATTAATGTGGACAGATATTTATGTGGAATTAATTGAATTGATACAGAAGAGGAAGGATGGGATTGAAATTCAGAAAAATGGGATTCTAGTTCACTCTGTCACTAACTTTCTTTGTGTCCTCAGATAAGTTGCTCTGGACCTTAATAGTCTTGATCTGTAAAATGAAAGAACTGCCAAAAGAATTAATGAATTTTTCATAGTCTCTGAAAGAGAAGTTTACTCTGGAGGTTTAATAGGTGGGAACAACATTGTCTTGAGTATGAAGGGACTATTCTGGGATGGATCACTTAATACATTTATGACCTTTCTTTTGCCCCAGCTGTGCTCAATTCTTTTATCTGTAAAATAGAAATGATGAACTGATTTACAGTGTTTATCTGACAATATAATTTGACATTGTGTGTGAAATTATCTTTTGAACCCTAAACATTCTATAAAGTGCACTGCCTGTGTTTGTGATATTGAGTTTCTTTGAAAGAGCTCAAAGGGGTTTTGCATATTTTATATGATTCTAGCTCTTATTCTTCTATCGTGACTTAAGCTAATTTTTAGAGACAGAAAACTTAATTTTACCGCTAAATAATACTTGTGTCACTTTATTGCACATATTCTCCTAAGATTCAGGAGTTTAGGACTGCGGTGAGTACAATACATGTCACACCTTTCTGTGCCAGGCCAGCGCTGTGAGCTATGTGTGAGACTCAGAGCTGGGCAGATTCTCAGCTGAGTTTATACAACAGGCAGTGCCACCCTTCCTTTACACATGAGCAACCTGTGGCATGTGTTTCTTAAGGTCATAAGATTAGTCAGTGATATTCCAGTGATGCTCTCTGGTGGGTATTGTGGCTCATTTTTTTGGTCATTGGGTACATGTCATAGTTTATCCTGTTTATCTAGATAAGAATGCTGGGATCCCAGGAGGTAAGATTTTTTTGCCAAGGGCATAGCCCTGACCAGGAGCCAGAGGGGAACGTAGACGACTTCTGATTTCCAGTCCAAGTCTTTGCATGAGCTTCCTTACCACCATGTTTGTGGTTTTTTTTTTTAGTTGTTGCCCTCACCAGTAAGAACACTTTATCTGGATTTCACTTTGTATATTTTTAAGAAACATATATCAGGTTTATTGTAGGCTTTTCCTAAGACTTAAAACTCATTGAAGTACTTTCTAAATGACAAGAAACGTATTCTTTGTAAATAACAGAATGTGACAAAATTATTTGTGTGTTATTGTTTTTAAACATTTTTGAAGTGTAATTTGCATATAGAAAAGTGCATTTATCTTAAGCACACGGCTTAAGTGTTCACATGTAATTATGTAACCAGCACCTGGATTTAGAAATAGAATATTGTCAAGTTAGAAGCCACTTATTGTCTGCCCATTTTTGAAATATGATAAATGGAATAATCCTGTAAATATATGTAAATCCACAGTGTTAAATGTAGCAAGAGTTCAACCATTTTTCATTGCTGCATAATAGTTCATGATAGAAATCACTGTCCTTTATTTTTCTCTCCTTTTTGTAGACATTTGTGGTGTTTCCAAATAGATAGACACGTGTGCAGATGCATACACACCCACCTTAATAAAGACTTTTATGGAGAATATATAAGAAATGTTTAGAAATCATTAGGAAAAAGGCAGGCAGCATAATTGAATATGCCCAAATGATGGTAGCCAAAAGGCTAGAGCCATATTAAAAATGATCAACTTCATTACTCGTCAAGGAAATACAGATTAAAATGACATTTGATTTCTTCCCAGTTGTTTATATTACCTTAATAAAATGTATTTTTAAATGACAGTGGGACACTATTATATACTCAGTACAGTGGCTGGAAGTGAAAGGGAAATACTAGGTGTGCATGAGAATGTGAACAGTTACAATTTCATTCTCTGCTGGTGAAAGTCCACGTAGGCAGCACCATTTGATAAGCTACTTGGCAGTGTTTCCTGAAACTGAAAATCCATACACCCTATGACTCAGGCATTCTATTCCTATATATATTTATATATATACTAAGCAGAAACATGTAGACATGTTTACCAAAATACAGAACAAAATTTTCATACAAGCACTGTTTGTAATTACCAGAAGTATAATTCATCTTTGTTAGCTTGATTTATGCTTTTTTGATTCCAAAGAATTCAAAATTTTTCAGACTAAAATAATATTTAGCATCACTCAAGCTAGGTGACCAGAACTTTAGTAGTACTAAAATAGATTGAGTTGGTTAGAATAAGAATTGTATGAAAAAAGGCAAAATTGACCTTTGAAGCTGTAATTAAAATATCCAAGATAAAGATAAACCCCTTTCAGTTATTCCTGGAATTATCATGCATCTTTTTGCCTAGCAAAATTAGGTGTGTCTAGGCAGCTCTGAATTATCAATGGAATGGTAGTAGTCCTATAGTTAACTCTAAATAAAAGGTACAATCATTAGTACTTTGAGTGCATTTATAATATTCTATCCTGGGATTTCACAAACCTTAAGCAAACTTCCAACTTAGAGTAAATAGAAAACGATTTCTCTATGACTTTTAACTGGCTTGCTGTTTCTAATTTTATTTTTTAAAAAGTGAATCATTTAATTCATTCAATTACTCTCTTTTCTCTCTCTTTTTTAAAATTGGAGTTTCTTTTCTCTCTCTCTTTTTTTAAGTAGGAGTTTAGCTGCTTTACACTTCAGTTTCTACTGTACAGAAAAGTGGATCAACTGTATGTATAACTGTGTTGTTGTTTAGTCGCTAAGTTGTATCTGATTCCTTTGCAACTTCATGGCTGTAGCTGGCCAGACTCCTCTGCCCATGAGATTTAATAGGCAAGAATACTGGAGTGTGTTGCCATTTCCTTCTCCAAGGATTCTCCCAACCCAGGGATCAAACCCACATCTCCTGCTTGGCAGATGGCTTCTTTACCACTGAGGCACGTGGGAAGCCGAGAGATCCTATACATATGTATGCCTATAGCCTCTCTTTTTTTGGATTTCCTTCCCATTCAGGTCACCACAGAGTACTAAGTAGAGTTCCCTGTGCTACACAGTATGTTTTCACTCATAATCTATTTTATACATAGTAGTGTATATATGTCAGTCACAGTATCCCAGAACTGCCCTTTTGCCCTCACCCTTAGTATCCAAAGGTTTGTCCTCTATGTCTGTGTCTCTGTTTTTGCTTTGGACATAAGTTCATCAGTACTGTTTTTTCTATGTCCTACATATTGAGCTTCTTCACTGTGCACCTAATAACCTTACCATTTATTCTGTGCTAAGACACAGATTCAAGGCAAAATACTTTACATACATATAAATACCATACACAGCTATAAGAGTCAATATCTTCTGATGACAGAACATAGTGGTATTTCTTCTAAGCCTCTGTTATAGAAGCACACAGGATCTGTAAAACCTGTGTAGGCATTAAGTGACCGTGCTGTGCAGTGGATTATGGGTGTGGTTCATCGTTCTGTTTCCCTGGGTTCCAGAAAATTTGTTTACAGAACTTCAGATTGTTTTCTCTGCACATATCTGTCTATCTGTCTTTGGAGCCTGTTTCTAAGTAATATTGTACAAATAACCTTTCAAAAGTGTGTAACATTTTATAGGAAAACCTACTTGAATGGGAATATTAAAATAAGACTTCCTTGTGGATAGCAGAAAAATGTTTACAGTGACCTTGCAGGGGGAGGAATAGCATTGATCATGACATGATTCTCTACTCTCTTTTACATGCTATTCTAAGCATTTCACATCAGAAATGAAATGTTTTTGAAATAGTTTTTATTAGCTCTTTATGTCAAAATGATCAATGGCTCATTCAATTATTAAGTATAATAGAGAATTTGTATTTAATTTAAAAAGCCAACTTATTAAAATTCTAATGGATAATGTTCATAATTCTGAAATCCTACCTTGTGTGAAAATTCTTAAATGTCTAATTTAAAAAGCCTGCATAGCTTATATCATATATTAATAATATCTGCCTATATTAATTCACAGTCACGTGTCACACTGGAAAGTCTTTTGTCCTCAGAGTGTATCCTGCCAGAATCCAAAATATACATGATAATTGATTGTTTGATATTAAGGACCATATTAGTTAATTATATTTAATTATTAAGTAAATAGTACATTTACTTATGTAACTTATATAAGTAATCTATAATTGTATTTTCTTTTGGCAATAACCAGAGCAGGGGAGTTAGAAGTTAGCTCAGTATGTGTGGAATTTGAAGTAGGATTTTCTTCTGCATCAGTTTTGGTGAGGTTCCAAAGGCCAAGAACAAACATGCCTGCATCCTAGAGTTGGGAAACAGACCTCTGATGCAGTCATAGTCGTGGGACCTCCAGCCGCCATCTGCCTCTGTGGCTCAGCAGAGGTAGCATGGAGAAGACCAGTGGGGGAGCCTCTTGGGAGGAGACTGTGGAGGTGTTGTGGCAGTTCCCATGGTCCCCAGCAGATGGAGAGGATGCTTTTCCTTCTCTAGGCGACTCCAGAGGCAGAGTCACCTGTGTCCCCCAAGTGGGGGGCTCATGGCCACCTGGTCCCTGGACCCCATGGAAGTGAAGGCATGGCTGTGACCATGGGTGGCAGAAAGAGGAACAGACAGAAGAGGCTGCTGTGAGTGGAACTATGTTTACTATTTGTCAGGAGAAAGAAAGTTTGAGTCCTTCCTGCAGCTCAGATGTGGTCCCAGGAGAGAGAGAAAGAAAGTTCAATGAGAAATTAGCAGTAGAGGAGCTGTGCCTGGAGGCCCAGGAGGGTTTTGAAACTCAGGCGTGCAGACTACAGGATGCTTGGGCACAGGGTTGGAATCTGAGTTGCCAGCTGGAGCAAAGCCCACAGTCATCATACATGGGGAAAATAGGCAAAGCAAATTAATTGGGAATGAGGATATTTTTCGTAACATTTCAGTAACCACCTTTTCATAAATGTGGCTGGATAGTGGGTATTTGAAACCATATCAAATGCAAACCTTAGCACTGAACGATATTCTTTTAGGACTGGGAACTGAGGGTTTGGGGATTCCTACCTGGTGGCTCAGAGGTTAAAGCATCCACTTGCAATGCAGGAGACCTGGGTTTTATCCCTGGGTCAGGAAGATCCCCTGGAGAAGGAAATGGCAACCCACTCCAGTATTCTTGCCTGGAGAATCCCTTGGAAGGAGGAGCCTGGCAGGCTATAGTCCATGGGGCCGCAAAGGGTCAGCATGACTGACCAAGCTACTTAACTAACTAACCAACTAACCCAGTGGCTATATAGTGGAAATGAGAAATAGATTTAAGGGGCTAGATTTGATAGACAGAGTGCCAATGAACTATGGGCAGAGGTTTGTGACATCGTACAGGAGACAGAGATCAAGACCTTCCCCTGGGAAAAGAAATGCAAAAAAGCAAAATGGCTGTCTGGGGAGGCCTTAATAATAGCTGTGAAAAAAAAGAGAAGCAAAAAGCAAAGGAGAAAAGGAAAGATATAAGCATCTGAATGCAGAGTTCCAAAGAATAGCAAGGAGAGATAAGAAAGCCTTCCTCAGTGATTAATGCAAAGAAATACAGGAAAACAACAGAATGGGAAAGACTAGAGATATTTTGAAGAAAATTAGAGATACCAAGGGAACATTTCATGCAAAGATGGGCTCGATAAAGGACAGAAATGGTATGGACCTAACAGAAGTAGAAGATATTAAGAAGAGGTGACAAGAATACACAGAAGAACGGTACAAAAGAGATCTTCATGACCCAGATAATCATGATGGTGTGATCACTCACCTAGAACCAGACATCCTGGAATGTGAAGTCAAGTGGGCCTTAGAAAGCATCACTACAAACAAAGCTAGTGGAGGTGATGGAATTCCAGTAGAGCTATTTCAAATCCTGAAAGATGATGCTGTGAAAGTGCTGCACTCAATATGCCAGTAAATTTGGAAAACTCAGCAGTGGCCATAGGACTGGAAAAGGTCAGTTTTCATTCCAATCCCAAAGAAAGGCAATGCCAAAGAATGCTCAAACTACCGCACAATTGTACTCATTTCACACACTAGTAAAGTAATGCTCAAAATTCTCCAAGCCAGGCTTCAGCAATACGTGAACTGTGAACTTCCANTTTTTTTTTTTTTGTCAGCCAAAACTGTGCTTTGGTGCTTACTAGCAAGTAAGATATTTTAAAGTTTGACTCTGGAGAGAAGTCCAAGCATCTGAAGATGACTACAGGAAAGAGAGACCCTGGCAAGTTGTAGAAAGGATAACTTCAGATTGTTAGGATAAATGATTTTGAAAATTGGTAAGATTAATGACCTCTATCACATAAAGGAGTATATGGATGGACAGTAATAAAAGATAGATACTATTCCACTTTTATTATGGCAAGTTTGTGAAATGATGGCTAGTAGTAGGGGTTACCAGGGTTCATTCTTGGCTCTCCCACCTCAGAAAAATCTCTGAACCTTGCTGTGTCCTGGTGTTCGTATATACATACCTTATGGCCCCATTTACTTTGGCCACTTCATGCGAAGAGTTGACTCATTGGAAAAGACTCTGATGCTGGGAGGGATTGGGGGCAGGAGGAGAAGGGGACGACAGAGAATGAGATGGCTGGATGGCATCACTGACTCGATGGACGGGAGTCTGAGTGAACTCCTGGAATTGGTGATGGACAAGGAGGCCTGGCGTGCTGCGATTCATGGGGTCGCAAAGAGTCGGACACGACTGAGCAACTGAACTGAACTGAATTGACTCATCTATTGCTCACTCTCTACCTATCTGTTTTTTCCTCTTTCAATTTGAGTTTATTAGAGTAAACCAGTATAATTGAAGCTTCATTTTAGAGGGGCAGTATTAGAGAATAGTGTAGATTAGTTCAATGATGAGTAGGAATTATGATTTTCCACTAAGGGGGGCTGACAATCAGGAGAAAAATAAAATCTGGTAGTGAGTTGGAAGAGCTAGAAGATGAGTTTGGGTAACTTGACTTACAGCTCTTGTAAGGAAGAAAAGATTTCTTTTTCTTCCCCTCCCCATCCTCAACAGCTGGGTCTGTGAAGTAGTCTGACAACAGTCATGCTTAACAGAATAAAAGGCATGCACATTTATTAATTTTTAATGTTATGTGCATATGGGCTAGGATCAGAGAAAAGCAAAATTGAATATTGGAGAGAGTGGTGAGTTTTGGGAATTTATATATCATCTTGAAAGAGAGAGGGGAGGAGAATGTGGGCCTCCAGAGGGAGTGGATGAATTTTAGAAAAGATGACGGGTCTGGAGAAGAGATGAAAGAGGTGCGATGTTTGTAACTCAGTTTTCTTGGGTGTGGATCAAGTGTTGGTGTCCTCTCCTGAGATGAGTCATCTTGCCCAGTTGATGAAACCTCTGGGGAGGGGATTGAAGACAAGAGGGTTCCTTTTGGAGAAACTCTTTTTTTTTTTTTTTTGAAATTTTTATTTTTTATTGGGGGTATAGCTGATTAATTGTCATAATTTCAGGTGAACAGTGAAGGGACTCAGCCATACATCTACATGTATCCATTCTTCTCCAAACTCCCTTCCCATCCAGGCTGCCATATAGCATTGAAAAAGAGTTCCATGTGCTATACAGTAGTTCTTGGTTATCCATTTTAAATATAGCAGTATGTCTGACTGTAGGCAGATAAGAAGAATTTAGAGAAATCCTGCCCCTCTGTTTGCTTTTCTTCAAGTGCTTTTGGTTCAAAATAATTTTTATGCTGAAGAGGTATAGATTGTGGGGTGTTGTATTCTGCCTTCCTTCACAGCTTGGAAAAAAATTCAGGCTGAAAGTTCTCTACTACAAAAGTTATTGGCTGGTATTTAGGACTCCACACTTCCAATCCAGGGGGCACGGATTTGATCCCTGGTTGGGGAACTAATCCTCCATGGCATGACCAAAAAAATAAATAGATAAATTATTATTAATTGGCTTTATGATGTCTGGTTCTTCCATTACTTAGAAGAAACAGACTTTTGAAGGATTTTACATTGAGAGATAATAATAACAGTTCTTAATTGATCCTATTCAAGTGTAGTTTGTAATTCATCAATTCTATCTTTCTCCCTTGAATGAGAAAAACTGTAGATGAGTTTGGACACTAATTTGCATCCTAATATCCAATTTTCAGAAATAGCCTCATTTTCTTTGAAGTTTTCTACCTTTTGCTTAGGAATGACAGTTGGCTCTAAGAAGGTTACAATTTCCCTTGCAATGAAATGGAAAAATCTCATTACCAGTCCCCAAAACCTGCAACTAGGTAGGATATGAGAGCTGATAAGGTCAAGAGATACAACTTAAACCTACTTAATCTCCTGCACTTTGGGGAGATTTGACTAATTGGTTTTCACTTTATTTCTCCAATGTTTTGGATTCTTTCTGATAGCTACTTGAAAAGTTTGTCTGTATCAACTCATGGTATTTTTAGAATTTTTTTTTGAATGCTATTTAATGTCATATTTCACCTATAGTGGTTATATATTATCAGCACATAGTAGCATAATTAACAAAGAACAAAATTGCCTGATACATCAGAGCTGGGATCTCAAAACAAAGCAAGTGTATTACATTATTTGCTTCCTATAAATTAATGTCATTTATGAAATTGACACTTTTACCATCTTGATGGGGTTTCCCAGGTGACTCAGTGGGTAAAGAATCTGCCTGCAATACAGGAGACGTAGGTTCAGTCCTTGAGTCAGGAAGATACCCTGGAGGAGGACATGGCAACCCACTCCAATATTCTTGCCTGGAGGATTCCATGGACAGGGGAGCCTGGCGGGCTACAATGCATGGGATTGCAAAAAAGTCAGACAGGACTGAAGAGACTGAGCCACGGGCACATCATATTGATACAGAATAGACAATGCTGGATGCTCAAGTGTAGTTTTAATCTTCCTTGTGATTTTCATGGATATTATTTTTGGACTGTGGTGTTGGAGAAGACTCTTGAGAGTCCCTTGGACTGCAAGGAGATCCAACCAGTCAATCCTAAAGGAAATCAGTCCTGAATATTCATTGGAAGGACTGATCCTGAAGTTGAAACGCCAGTTCTTTGGCCACTTGTTGCAAAGAACTGACTCATTTGAAAAGACCCTGATGCTGGGAAATACTGAAGGCAGGAGAAGGGGACAACAGAGGATGACATGGTTGGATGGCATCACCGACTCAATAGACATGAGTTTGAATAAACGGAAGTTGGCAATAGACAGTGAGGCCTGGAGTACTGCACTTTATAGAGTCGCAAAGAGTCAGACATGATTGAGCAACTGAACTGAACTGAACTGATTTTTGGATGGGGAAAATGATTATCTGATAAGATTTTATGGGTGGTAATAGATCCCAAACAAACAGTAAACAACAGAACAGTTTTCAAAGACCTCCAAGGAAGAGTTTAAGTGCTCCCAAGCAACTACCAATTTACTTAAGATTCATTGTTCAAAGTTAATTACAATAGAAAAATATGGCAGTTTTTCTCTTTTTGATAGTTGATAGCAAATACGTATATATATTGAATAAAAGAAAAAAGCAACTGTATCTCAGACCTCTATACTTTCCTTTATTTTATTGGTCTGATAGTAAAGGAGCTCCTTTTACCAATCCGGAGTTAATGGCTTCCCTGATGACTCAGTGGTAAAGAATCCACCTGCCAGTGCATGAGACTAGGGTTTGATCACTGGGTCCAAAAGATCCCCTGGAGTAGGAAATAGCAACCCACTCCAGTATTCTTAACTGAAAACTCCCATGGACACAGGAGCCTGGCAGGCTGCAGTCCATGGAATTGCAAAAGGGTCAAACACAACTTACCAACTAAAGAACAACGCACTCCAGAGAGAGCATTCATTGCGTGTTTCTTACACAGTCATTTTGTAAGTGTCAGATGACTTTGATAAATTTTATAAATTCTTGGACTGTCTCTTTGTCCATATTATCTTGTAGTCTTCACATACTTTTTTGCTTAGACAGAAGGTTAATATTATATATTATTCAAAAACTATCTCTTTTTTCTCTTAACTCCTTGTCTGCCCTTCCTTTGTGCTTGTCTAGATTTTGATTGCATACTGCTTCAGGACAAGTAAGAGGTCTGCTTAATTTTATTTAAAAGAAAGAAACATGGATTATCTGGGGCAGTGTTTTATGCATTTGTTAAAATTAAATGTTGAATTGCTTTTCTGTTTTTTTTAAAGTGACAGATATCTTTGGGGCTTCTGATAATATCTACTACTTTTCACTTCTATTTGGAAAAGACATGCTATATATTTGTCTCAAAAAGCAAAGTCTTTCCTCTAGTGAAACTCACCCATGCCTGTTGCTTGCTGTTTCTAAATGCTTACCAGGGTTTTGTTTTTTCTCTCATAGGCAACAGTCAGCAGAGGACCTAGCCCGAGTACCCGCCAACTCCACCAGCAATATCTTGAACAGGCTGCTGGTCAGTTATGATCCCAGGATAAGACCAAATTTCAAAGGTTTGTCTCCCCTTCATCAATATCTCCATTCTTTGCAGTTTAAAACCTAATTTTATCTGTGTAAAATCATTTTTTTGGATATTCAAAACAGTAATAACTGTTCTGTAATGTTCTTATGTCTGAGCAATTAAATGCAAAAAATGTTTAAAGATAAGCAAAAGATTACTTGTAATAGTTGTATATGGTTCTAGGGTTTAAAACAAAAAGGTATATTGTGAATCGATAGGCTAACCCATGTGACGGGTTTTCTATTGTGAATTAATAGGCTAACCCATGTGATGGGTTTTCTAAGTACTTTGTATTCTTAACCTTAATAATTTAAATTTAGGCTCTGGCTCTCATTCAGACACCACAGTTCTACTTTGTAGGAGAGCAGCCATATACTCATTTCAGAATAGAGAAACCTCTGATAGGCATTTAAATTATTTTTTTACTCTTTGTTTTTTACATTGATTAAAAAAAAAAATCCCTCTATGCTTTGGCTGAAAAAAAAAAAGCCATATGGTTTTTAAAAACATGTTAACTTTGTGAAAAAGCGTGACTATATTTTCACTCTGGTAAAATATTACCACCTATCGTACCATTTAAAAACCAAAACTGTACTGGTAGTAAAAGTTGTGGGAAGATTATGTATGTTTGCCTGCCTTTCTTTCTGCCTTCCCTCCTTTCTTTCTTTCTTACTTTCCCTCTTAGTTTCTTCCTCTTGATGACTTAGGAAGTTATATGAACATATCTCTGGAAAACTGCCATCTTTGTTGCTGGCTAAAGACAGGTATTAATGTAGATCGCATTAACATTAGGAGGCTTGATTTTTTTTTTTTTTCCCTTTACAAGGAAAAAAAAAAAGCCTGCAGCTGCTTCTAGTCAACTGAAGTTATACAACAATGTTGTAAAAACAGAGTTTTTTGTTCATTACCAGAACCTACTCTGTTACTTTCAACAGCACCATGGTCTGGGTTGTCACATGTCTACCATATATTGATTGGACACCTGTTTTTCATCAGTCAGAGGTTATGTGGCCAAAAGGCTAACTTCATATTTTCCCTTTGTTAGCCCAAGCAGCAACCCACAATGAGTGGAAAAAAAAAAAAAAAGGGCAAGAAAGAAATTGGCAACATTATACCTTAGTTCCCACTCTATGAACTCTAAGATTATTTTCCAACAGGTCAGGCAAAAATCTTTATAATGACTCTGTTGTTTGTCTGTTTAAGTTTACATTTTCATGGATTAAAAATCAAAATATAGTAATTGTTGTATTCTGCTTGCCATTTAAGGTAAAAATTTGAAAGACTCTAAAATGCAAAACATAAATCATATCTTTAAATGATGTTTAAAAATAATTTATAATATCTTAAAGTAAATGCATCAGCTCAATTGAAAATTTTTTAAGGTAAATGTATTTTCCCAGAGTCCCTACAATTTAAGAGAGAAATATTTCTGAATAGATAATGCTATGAAGAACAACATAACTCATTTTTTGTTTGTGTGTTGATCCCTATTTAGAAGAATAAGTTAATAGCAATTGTGAACATGTATCTTGAAACTATAGGTTTATACATCTGTGTGGATTGGAGAAAATGTAACAATCAACTGTATAAACCATAAAATTATGAAGATTCTGACAAGGTTTTTACAGCCACTAAACTATAGCCTTAATTTTTATTGACAGGCATTCCTGTTGATGTAGTAGTCAACATTTTTATCAACAGCTTTGGATCTATTCAAGAGACAACAATGGTAAGATTAAAATTCATTTAATATTTTTAGTTGTGAATAGTTTAACTGGAAAATATTAGAAGTTATAACTGAAAAATAAGGAGTAATTCCCAGGAAAAAGAAAATGCATGCTCTCTCCTAGTATAAATATTCAAATTTCAGGGTTTTGTTGAATTAGTGATTTCAATGCCTTTGTATTTTTGCAGTTCACATTTAGTCTTTATACTGCATTGAAACTTACAGAATTGGGAGAATTAACATTTTCACTCTGAACAACTAAGTGGATGCCACCTGGGAAAGGGATTTGTGCAATTAATGTTCTGATGCAACATTATTTCCTAATACGCTTATGTGTATGAGCATTAAAAAATATTTGTGTTCATAGTCTTTTTTTTTTCTTCTAGTCTCCTGAGGATAATCTTTGTTTTCTCTCTTGTACTAATTTTGTGATGTGTGAAGCAGAGAATTGTAAAAAGCAAATTTGATTTTCCTAAAGTAGAGCAACAGAGCTCCCTGAAAAGATTATGTTACAGGAAGAAAGAACAAGGAAAGGCCCAGAAAGAAAAGGAAGAACAGGAAAGAGAGGCTTGGGGAGGGGCTGCTGACCCGCATGAGTTGGGTGTTAGGGACAAAGAAGCCTGTGAAGGATGATTTGTGGATTCCCTGAGTGACGTGTGGTTCAGTTACCCTTCAGCTTCTCAAAGACATTCAGGAAAGTCCACTTGCTTATTAATGTTTTAAAATATTAATATTATACCATTTCTGAAAAACCACATACTGAAACGGTATTTCAGGTGGGAGGAAGAAGGCTTAAAAGTTTTGCTTTTGGCATCATTTTTTGAGATACTTATATGTTTCTTAAGTAATAATATAAGGTGTGGATTAAAAGCTTAACAGTAATGATTAGAACACAGTGTAGCTTTTCAGGGAATATCTCAGACCAGAAAAAGAATGTATTCCTGTATTCCTAGGAGCAGCATAGTATGTTATAAAATTGTATGTTACGTTTAAATTATGACACAGTTTTATATTAATTAATATCATAGTAAAATATATTGTGATGAGAATGTTATTTATTTTTCATAGAAGCATATCTTTAACTGAATACTTAATTTTTTTAGAGAGTGTGTAGTTTGAATAATTAGTTATTTTGAAATCAAGTCCAAAATTCACTCCAGTGGCTTTTAGTTAACCTAAATGGCTGTATATCTAGTATATTATAGGTCAAGAAAGCTCTTAAACAATGTAAAGACAAGTATGTATCACGGAGGAGACAAGAGTTGCATTCATTATTTGAAAATATGACTAGTTTAAGCACTTCCCATAAGAAGAGTGAGAAATGTAATTTTCTCAAGGTGAAACTTCTAGGAAATTTATTTCGTATCTGTGCTTTTCCCTGTACCCTGTTTTATCTTTCATGGCACCACTGTACTACCCCTAAAACACCGTGATTGAGGTTTTACATCCTGTTGGAAACATCCCCAATACTATCCTGCATTTTAAGACGACTAATACAGGTTTTTTTTTTTTTTTTCATTTGCACAAGAGCAACACATGTGTCCTAGCTCATTAAGTACCATTAATGTATCTATCCTTTAATAAATATTGAATGCCTTCCAGTTAACAGACACTGCACTTCTTTTGGTCCCATCAATCCATCGTTGATTGTATCAAGCTGAAAATACCTGGGGCAAAGGACTGACAGAAAAGTGGTAGGAACTTTCTCACAGGTTATTTGAGGATCATAATACAATATTGCATGGTTTCTCAATATGATCTTCTCTCATCCTTCTGCTCACTCTTCACAGTAGCGAACCCAGAGCACCAATCGCTGGAGCCAGATTCCACCGGTTTTCAGCCTGCAGTCTTACCTCTGACCTCCATGTCTTGTCTGAGCAGAGCCTCTTACTCTGAGCTACACTCACTCACTCTCTGCCACCTTTTCCATCCATGTCTTTCATCTCTATCATTTGTTTGTTTGTTAAACTGTTCGCTTCTTGACTGTAATTCGACTCTTTGTGTGTGTTTTAATTTTGTTCTCTGATGTAGTATTAATCTCTCAAAGTCAGAAACAGTGCATTCTGCTTCTTCATTTTCCATAAAATACAGAAGACAGTAGGTCCTTAATGAGTGAGCCCAT
This sequence comes from Neotragus pygmaeus, assembly GCA_006410875.1. NCBI lineage: Eukaryota > Metazoa > Chordata > Mammalia > Artiodactyla > Bovidae > Neotragus > Neotragus pygmaeus. The sequence goes on from SJYV01020007.1 coordinate 662,035, forward strand.
GAATAATGCCATATTATTAACTAATATTGATTAAATAAATACATTCTGCTTTTGCCTAGCAAAAAGTGAGCCCAGGTCACCATAAAAGTATTGGAAGAGCAAACTTTAAAAATAGACTCATGTTGAATGTGTGCATGTGTACGTGCCAAGTGCTTCAGTCGTGTCCAGCTCTTTGCAATTCCACGGACTGCAGCCCACCAGGCTCCTCTGTCCATGCCCTCCTCCAGGGGATCTTCCTGACCCAGGAATTGAACCCGAGTCCTTTACATTGCATTGGCAGGCGGGTTCTTTCTACTAGCGCCACCTGGGAAGCCCATGTTGAATTTATTGATTAAATAACAGTAAAGAATGCTATTACAGTATAGTGTTAGTTTTGTCACTTTAGAGATCTTTATGCAGAGGAGCCAAATTATTTATATTTGCTATTTCTTTAGATGAAATAACCTATCTTTCACTTTGTGTTGTGCAGATATAGCCTAAAGTTTCAGAATTGAAACCATGCTCATCAAATAGACTTAAATAGTCTACTTTATTGTAATGATTATTTTTTGGTTTTGGCAATATTTATTTCATACTTCTAAGACAGATTTTTACAGATGTCTCTTTCAGGGCTGTGATATTTTATAGATTTGCTCACTTTTTCCAAAAAAACAAACTCTTTAATACCTTGTTGTGTAATAGTTAGGAAAGGTACAAGCTATTATCCGTATAGAGATAACACTATATGTCTTCTAAGGGAAAAAATGTGTCTAAGACAAAGCTTGTTCTTCATGACTTGTTACTGATACCAATTGGAAATAGTAGCGATGACTCAGGAGGGTAACTAAGAAGATACACAGGTGTGGAGAGCAGTTATATTATAAGCAGGTATTTCTTTCTTTTTCCTTCTAGTCACCAAGAGTGGGCTTATTTACTTTTCAGCTTTACTGAGGTATAACTGACAGGTGAAACTGTAAGAAAGTTAAAATGTGTGTGATGATTTGATATGCTTCTACACTGTGAAAGGACTTCCCCCATCATGGTAATTAACACATCCATCATCTTGTGTCTATTTTTGTTTTCTGTTATAAGGATATTTAAGTTCTATTCTCTTAGCGAATTTTAAGTACACAGTAGTGTTAACAACTATGGTCTCCTTGTTACACCCTAGATCCTCAAACCTTATTCATCTTATAACCGTACATTTACACCTTTTACCAGCCTCTCCCTCTTTCCCATACTCCAAATTCTTGGCAATCACTTTTCAACTCTCCATTTCTATGGATTTGACTCTTTTTTTTTTTTTTAAGATTCGACATATAAATGATACCATGGCGTATTTGTCTTTCTCTGTCTGGTTTATTTTACTTAGCACGATGCTCTTCAGGTTCATCCATGTTGTTGTGAATGATAGTATTTTTCTTCTTTTCTTAAGGCTGAATAATATCCTACTTTATATGTATGTATATGTCTGTGTGTGTACCGCATTTTCCTCGTCCATTCATTCATTGATGGGTGCCTAGGTTGTTTCCATACTCTAGCTGTTGTAAATAATACTGCAGTGAACATGGAAATGCAAGCATCTCTTCTAGATGTCTTGTTTCTTTTGGGCATATACCCAGAAGTGGGATTGCTGGATCTTATGATAGCTCTATCTTTAGTTTCTTGAAGACCCTCCATACTGTTTTCAATAGAAGCTTTACTGGTTTGACTTTTCACTAATAGTGTACAATCTCTTCACATTCTAAACAGAATTTGTTACTGCTTGTCATTAAAAAAAATATTATCGTATAGTTGATTTACAAACTTCTGTTAGATCTCATCTTTTTTTGGTAATAGCCAATTGCAGATGGTGACTGCAGCCATGAAATTAAAAGATGCTTACTCCTTGGAAGAAAAGTTATGACCAACCTAGATAGCATATTGAAAAGCAGAGACATTACTTTGCCAACAAAGGTCCATCTAGTCAAGGCTGGTTTTTCCAGTGGTCATGTATGGATGTGAGAGTTGGACTGTGAAGAAGCCTGAGCACCGAAGAATTGATGCTTTTGAACTGTGGTGTTGGAGAAGACTCTTGAGAGTCCCTTGGACTGCAAGGAGATCCAACCATCCATTCTGAAGGAGATCAACCCTGGGATTTCTTTGGAAGGAATGATGCGAAAGCTGAAACTCCAGTACTTTGGCCACCTCATGTGAAGACTTGACTCATTGGAAAAGACTCTGATGCTGGGAGGGTTTGGAGGCAGGAGGAGAAGGGGATGACAGAGGATGAGATGGCTGGATGGCATCACGGACTGATGGACGTGAGTCTGAGTGAACTCCGGGAGATGATGATGGACAGGGAGGCCTGGCGTGCTGCGATTTATGGGGTCGCAAAGAGTCAGACATGACTGAGGAACTGAGCTGAACTGAACTGAAGGGACATATTTCTTAAAAAACAAAAGAAAGTAAACAAAAAGATACCTCCAGAACAAGAGGCTGGAAAAGTAGAGAGACTTATATTTGTTTAAATACAGAATATATGTTCATGGAAATAGTATGCTGAACAGTGTGATATCAGAGAGGCTTGTGCTTGACATGTGTTACACCCTAAAATGAGTGAAAAAACTACAGAAATTAAGGAACAATATTTTTTCTGGCATTGCAACCCTAAAGGGACATTGATTGTAGGGTTGTGATGGATCTGCAAGTTAATGTCATATTTTACAGTAGAATCTCATCCTAAAGAAAATGGACCATTTGTTAGTAACTCTGTTGTACAGTTGAGGTTTTGTTTATTAATATCCCCTTAGAAATTTCCTACAAACGTCTGCTGAAATAAAGGAAGTCCTAAAATTTGGAAGCTTCAATATTGGCCAGAGCTTTCCTCTGCAGTTCAAGTCTTTCTACTTTAACTCCAGAGCCGGTGGTAGATGCAGCATTAAGAGCTGCAGACAGAGGTGGAGCAACTTTTGAATGAAGGGGGCAGCCCTTTTCCCCAGTCTATAAAGTTCGTTATCTAAGAATCCATTGAAGCGATGGGCATTAACACTGTAAGGATATTTTAGCCAATTCTGTTTGTAAAACATTCCTTCCTGCTTATTTGTCTTTTAATTCAGTTGCTAAACAGAAAGCAATCTCACATTTATTCACAATCTGTAACTGGGTAGTCGAAGAAAAATCACAACCATGTAAATACTCCTGAAACTCTCCAACCTCCAGGGCTATGTGTTCCTTCAGCTTGTTTTAGCATCTCAGTTTTCAGCTTTATGGTTCCTATTTCTCATGTCTGTGTCTTCATCTACATTCTGCTGCCTTCCATTTCTGTAAGGTCTCATTATTAATGCTGTAATTCCCTGGTGGCTCAGATGGTAAAGTGTCTGCCTGCAGTGCAGGAGACCCAGGTTCAATTCCTGGGTTGGGAAGGTCCCCTGGAGAAGGAAATGGCAACCTACTCCAGTACTCTTGCCTAGAAAATTCCATGGACTGAGAAGCCTGGTAGGCTACAGTCCATGGGGTCGCAAAAAGTCGACACAACTGAGTGATTTTACTTTCACTTTCACCAAAATCATCAAATAAATGTAATCATCCTCTTTTGAAGTTGTTACAATGGTCATTTATTATATCAGTTTATATGCTACTGCTGGTGACAACTAAGACCCTCAAATCAGTGAGAATATCAGTTTGTTAGAGGCAAAGTGGCATCTGCTCTATGGTTATGCTTAAAATATTTGTTGATTTCTCCGTTTGATTGCTACCTTTGCCTGAAATCGGTGGGTTTTTATGATAGAAAATGTAAACTTTTGCACTCATGGGAGACAATTAAGTAATATGATATATTATAACAATCTATATACATATTTTGCCTTGTCAGAAATACATAAGAACTGTTTCATGGAAATAAAGCCTTTTTATAAAATCCATTTTCTTTAGTGTAGATATGCTTTGTAATTATATCAAATTATTGTTACACTACAATCTGTGGTCCTGCCAAACTTTCTATGCCTTTCTGCTGCATGAGTTTTCTTTGTGTTTTACTAGTAGGCTTCAGCTCTGAGCAACACAGTTGTACCTGACAATAAAAAACTCATATTTGGTATCAGCTAAAAGAGCAGTGGCCACAGGACTGGAAAAGGTCAGTTTTCATTCCAATTCCAAAGAAGACAATGCCAAAGAATGCTCAAACTACCACAAAAATGCACTCATCTCACACACTAGTAAAGTAATGCTCAAAATTCTCCAAGCCAAACTTCAGCAATATGTGAACCGTGAACTTCCAGATATGCAAGCTGGTTTTAGAAAAGGCAGAGGAACCAGAGATCAAATAGCCAACATCTGCTGGATCATGGAAAAAGCAAGAGAGTTCCAGAAAAACATCCATTTCTGCTTTATTGACTATGCCAAAGCCTTTGACTGTGTGGATCACAATAAACTGTGGAAAATTCTGAAAGAGATGGGAATACAAGACCACCTAACCTGCCTCTTGAGAAACCTGCATGCAGTTCAGGAAGCAACAGTTAGAACTGGACATGGAACAACAGACTGGTTCCAAATAGGAAAAGGAATACATCAAGGCTGTATATTGTCACCCTGTTTATTTAACTTATATGCAGAGTACATCATGAGAAACACTGGGCTGGAAGAAGCACAAGCTGGAATCAAGATTGCTAGGAGAAATGTCAATCACCTCAGATATGCAGATGACACCACCCTTATGGCAAAAAGTGAAGAGGAACTAAAAAGCCTCTTGATGAAAGTGAGAGAGGAGAGTGAAAAAGTTGGCTTAAAGCTCAACATTCAGAAAATGAAGATCATGGCATCTGGTCCCATCACTTCATGGCAAATAGATGGGGAAACAGTGGAAACAATGTCAGACTTTATTTTGGGAGGCTCCAAGATCACTGCAGGTGGTGATTGCAGCCATGAAATTAAAAGATGCTTACTCCTTGGAAGAAAAGTTATGAGCAACCTAGATAGCATATTTAAAAGCAGAGACATTACTTTGCCAACAAAGGTCCATCTAGTCAAGGCTATGGTTTTTCCAGTGGTCATGTATGGATGTGAGAGTTGGACTATAAAGAAAGCTGAGCACCGAAGAATTGATGCTTTTGAACTTTGGTGTTGCAGAAGACTCTTGAGACTGCAAGGCGATCCAACCAGTCCATCCTAAAAGAAATTAGTTTTGAGTGTTCATTGAAAGGACTGATGCTAAAAGTGAAACTCCAGTACTTTGGCCACCTCATGCAGAGAGTTGACTCATTTGAAAAGACCCTGATGCTGGGAGGGATTGGGGGCAGGAGGAAAAGGGGACGACAGAGGATAAGAAGGCTGCATGGAATCAGCAACTTGATGGACATGAGTTTGGGTAAACTCCCGGAGTTGGTGATGGACAGAGAGGCCTGGTGTGCTGCAATTCATGGGGTCGCAAAGAGTTGGATATGACTTGAGTTACTGAACTGAACTGACTCCCAGGTGGTCCAGGGGTTAAGAATCTGCCTGCTAGTACAGGGAATGTGAGTTTGATCCGTGTTCCTGGGAGATTCCACATGCCTCGGGGCAACTAAGCCCATGCTCCACAACCACTGAGCCTGCGTGCTGCAACAAGAGAGGCCACCATCCCCACCTCCTCCCTCCCTGCACCACAACTAGAGATTGCTCCCACACAGCAAAGAAAAACTCGTGCAGTGAAAACCAAGGAAAGGAAAAAGAAAATAGAATAAAGGAAACTATTATCAGATTTCAATAGGGGGGAAAAAATCCAAATTTTCTTTCATCATACAAAAAGATATACTTATTAGATTTCCTTTTTAAATACACAATAAATGACTCAATTTTTAATATTTTTATGTCAGTGAAAATATTTAGATAGTACAATTTTATGTGTTATATGTGAATTAACAATCTCTCTTACAGGGTTATTGCAAGAACTAAATGAAACATAAAGGAAAACATACATTGTGTGGCTTTTGGTGTCTGGCTTGTTGTATTTAGTTCACCACTATATATCCTAGAGTTTCATATACTGTATGGTATATAATAAGCACTCAGTAACAGAGACTGGTTCCAAATAGGAAAAGGAGTACGTCAAGGCTGTATATTGTCACCCTACTTATTTAAGTTATATGCAAAGTACATCATGAGAAACGCTGGGCTGGAAGAAGCACAAACTGGAATCAAGATTGCAGGGAGAAATATCAATAACCTCAGATATGCAGATGATACCACCCTTATGGTAGAAAGTGATGAGGAACTAAAAAGCCTCTTGATGAAAGTGAAAGAGAAGAGTGAAAAAAGATGGCTTAAAGTCAACATTCAGAAAATGAAGATGGTGGCATCTGGTCCCATCACTTCATGGGAAATAGATGGGGAAACAGTGGAAACAGTGTCAGACTTTATATTTTGGGGCTCCAAAATCACTGCAGATGGTGACTGCAGCCATGAAATTAAAAGACCTTCACACCTTGGAAGGAAAGTTATGACCAACCTAGACAGTATATTCAAAAGCAGAGACATTACTTTGCCAACAAAGTTCCGTCTAGTCAAGGCTATAGTTTTTCCAGTGGTCATGTATGGATGTGAGAGTTGGACTGTGAAGAAAGCTGAGTGCCGAAGAACTGATGCTTTTGAACGGTGGTCTTGCATAATACTCCTGAGAGTCCCTTGGACTGCAAGGAGATCCAACCAGTCCATTCTAAAGGACATCAGTCTTGGGTGTTCTTTGGAAGGGATGATGCTAAAGCTGAAACTCCAGTACTTTGGCCAANAATTGATGCTTTTGAACTGTGGTGTTGGAGAAGACTCTTGAGAGTCCCCTGGACTGCAAGGAGATCCAACCATCCATTCTGAAGGAGATCAGCCTTGAGATTTCTTTGGAGAGAATGATGCTAAAGCTGAAACTCCAGTACTTTGGCCACCTCATATGAAGAGTTGACTCATTGGAAAAGACCCTGATGCTGGGAGGGATTGGGAGCAGAAGGAGAAGCGGACGAGAGAGGATGAGATGGCTGGATAGCATCATCGACTCGATGGACGTGAGTTTGAGTGAACTCCGGGAAATGATGATGGACAGGGAAGCCTGGTGTGCTGCGATTCATGGGGTTGCAGAGTCGGACATGACTGAGTGACTGAACTGAACTGAACTGAGAAGAGCGTAATTCTGGTTCTTAGAAATTACTTATCTTTGTTGTTTTAAAACAATTTTATTTTATATATTTTCTTCTATATGTAAATTTAAATTTCTTTCCTTAAAACTTGTCTTAGTTTACTATTCTGTACATTTTATTGCTTTTGTTACTAACTTTCCAACATTGTTTCATTTATTATAGGATAATATTGACATGCTTGCCCCATTTTTTTTGTCTACTTTGCATCTTAGATACTCAAATCTTAAAATATTTAATTTCTTCTCTTGCTGTTCATATTCAGGGTTTGTGCCCTGTGCTATGATAAATAGTTGTCTCCTAAAGAGGACCTTATCGTAATCTTTGGAACCCATGAATGTTATTTTACACAGTGAAAGAGACTTTGCATCTGTGATTAAAAGTCTTGCATTGCAGATTATCCTGATCATCAAGTGGGCCCAGTATAATCACCAGGGTCCTTAGAAGAGGAGACAGGAAGGTAGAGTCAGTAACAGGAAATGTGATGTAACCAGTGCAGTGGAGGTGACATGAAGAGGATGTAGGTGAAGGGATGCAGACAGCCTTGCCATGCTGGGCAAAGCAAGGGATCAGACTGGCTGCTCAGACCTCTAGAGGGAACCAGCCTGGACCTCAGCTCAGTGACTCTGATTCTGATGTGCTGAACTCCAGACCTAGAAGGTCAAGATTGGTCTTGCTTTAAGCCACTGCCTGTTGGTAATAGTTTTAGCAGCATTCAGGAACTGATACACATGCTGGTGGACACTAGTTAATAATTTTTTTTCTACCAAATTCTCTTGGAGAATTATCTGATTACCTATGACTTTCTCCCAAACGCTGCTAGAGGGCTGATTATGTACATTACTGTTTCCATATATGGAAATGCCAAAATAGCCAGTCATTTTTTGTGCAGTGATTATTAAAAGTCTCACACACTCAAGTTAATCATCAAAAAGACATAACCAGAAAGAGAAGCTATGTGTTTATTAGTTAATATATACTGTATTTCTGTCTCTTTTCCTTGTCAGTTACTTTTTAGTGGATTTACCTCAGAATGATGGTAAATACTTTTTATTCTATTTCTTCTAGCTGTTTTGTTCAGAAGCTTTGGTGATTCAACATCATAAGTCATAGTATTATACAGCTGGCTCTTGAACAAGAGTTTGAACTGTATGGGTCTGCTTTTACCATTTTCACCATAATACTATTGGTGTACTATAGTACTGTATGAGGTATGGTTGTTTGGCTGGCTTAATCCATGTATACAGGGGGCCAACAATACAGTGACATGTGGATTTTTGGCTGCATGGAGGGTAAACACTACTAACCTAGTGTTGTGCAAATGCCACCTGTCTTAGACAATCAGGAAGGATGAGAAACACCCCAGTTTTATTTTCCCTTCCTGTAATTTGTCACTATCAACTGATATAGAAAATTTTCACCATTACATAAGTGGTGTAAATAATGCTGGACCAATCTCCTAATCTGTTGAAATGTCATGGAAATGACTTATTCACTACTGTATTTAACAGAAATATATGGAGAATTTTTTGTGTATCTGATCTGGCAGATTGCAACACTTATGGAGGTTATAGTTAAAGTGGCCACGTTGCACCACGTAGCAGGCACCCCTAGTCAAAATGGAATATTGACATAGATCTAGAAAAATTTAGATAGTCATATGGTGTTACAGCACAGTATTTAATAAAACTTTTTAAAATGTCATATTGAGAAAAATAAAGTGTAACCTAAGAATTTTTACTGACGTTTGGTTAGCTTGCAGTTCTTGCATGAAATGTCTAACCTCACTAAGGATTAAATTTAAATCCTTTTCAAACCAGGCTTGGTTGAAAAACAAGCTCTGTTGCCAGAATTTAAATGTAATCCTGCCGGATACCATGAGATTTTATCTTCTTTGTTTCCATGAACACCATTTTTTATCATAAAGAAAATAAAAGAGTAAAAATTGCATATATAAGTGTTAGGTAAAAATTACAAGTAACCGTGCTAGCTATCCTAATGATAACACAAGATAAAAAACAGTTCTTAAAACTAAAATATCATTAATGAAACAAACTAGTTTTAATGTCTTCTTGTGAAATTTTTATTGCCTTGAGAAGTAGCTTAATTTGGGTGCTAATTGGTACTGAAAATCTTGGAGAACATCCATTTTCCAGATCATGACTGTGATATTTGTGATGAACAATGATAGTATTTGTCACCAAGTTATTTCAAAACAATTAAGTAATTTTCCAGTGATAAAATAAGTCTTTCTGATGGGAGTTTCCTCATTGCAAAATAATATGATAGAGTTGTAAATATAGTGATTGAGTAATTGAAAATGAAAATAAATAGGTTTCCAAATTAGTTATCTTAACATAGAGCATTTGAAATGCCAGTAACTAGCAACTATTTAGAAATGCTCATAAAAAAATGAACCAAAGCATCCTAAATAATAAGCTTTTATCTTCTAATGAATGTGGAGCCAAAGCTATTAATTTAAATTGTGAAAATTTTAAACACTCCTTATATAAACTTGCAACAACTTGTATTCACTATAATAATATGTAGCTACGTAGCTAATGGAAAAGCATCTTGGAAGGACTTTCATGAGATAATAAATTGTAATGACCAAGAATAATACAAAGAAATAACTGATTTCCAGTTTTTCAGTGATGCTCATTCTGAAACAACTCTGGAGTTCTATTAAGAAATAAAATTTGGGAGGGAGGTGGGAGGGAGCCTCGGAATGGGGAACACATGTACACCCATGGTTGATTCATGTTAATCTATGGCAAAAACCATTACAATATTGTAAAGTAATCAGCCTCCCATTAAAATAAATTAATTAATAAAAAAAAAAAAATAAAATTTGATACAGGATTATAGTAGAGAGCCCAAACTAATAGTCTTTTGAGCTTATCCCAGTGCAGCTAGAAGCAAGAATTTCAGTAGATGCTCAAGGCAGTTTCAAGATTTGTGACCTTAGAAAGGGCTTACTATTTAGTGCAATTGTAGGTCAGTTGGCACAGTACTGAGCAAACCCAATGAATTACAGTATAGGCAGGATTTTTTTTTTAAGCAAAAAGCCTATTAACCACTATTGCCAACATTATAAAAGAATAGCAACATAATGAGTATGTCCCAATAAAACAAAATGCTTGCTTAGCACATAATATAGTCAGGTGAAGTTCAAGTACTTTACGTATGTTTTCCCATTTATTCCTTATGAAAACCCTGTATTGTGGGTGTGTTATTTTATCTCCATCTGATAGATAGGAATCTTTGTTCACCTCTTAACCCTGTCATCTTCTCTTTTTATGCCACTCTGCTGTGCTGTGCTCTGCTGAGTATAGTCACTCAGTCGTGTCTGACTCTTTGTGATTCCATAGACTGTAGCCTGCCAGGCTCCTCTGTCCTTCCATGAGGGTTTTTGCTGAAATTGTCAATGGCTTCCTCATTTGCTGAAAGTATTCAGTTTGATTGTATTTGACCTTTGATGGTGTTTGCTCTGTTGACCATCTTAAAGCTTTTAACTCTAGTTTGGTGAAATCACATTCCCAGGGTTTTCTACCTTTTCTCAGACTTCTAGCCAGCCCTTTAAATGCTTTTCTTCCCCAGGGTTAGCTTTGCCCCTGTATCCCTTCTCTAAGTAGTAATACTAGGCAAATTCTTCCTTAGTCCTGATTTTTAGGGGGTAATGTTTTCAAGATTCATTCATGTTGTAACATGTACCCCAGTTTCTTTCCTTTTTATGGCAGAGTAATAATCCATGATGTATCTGTATATGCAACACTTGGTTTATCCATTCATCTGTTGATGACACTTGCATTTTTTCACCTTTTCACTATTATAATTAACACTACTATGAAAAAGGGTGTACAAATACCAGTTGTAGACTTCTTTTAAGTTTTAGGGGCACGTGCTTAAGAGTGGAATTGCTGGATCATATGGTATTTCTGTGTTTTGCTTTTTGAGAACAAAGCACAATTTTTAAAAGGTTGAAACAACTGCATTTTGTGAGGACATGTCAGTGATTCATTTAACTCATTAAAAAGGGAACCAGCATCCTAATTTTAGCAGCTACACTGGCAAAGTTGCCTGGGAGCCATGCCTAAGTAATGCTGAAATACTCGTCAGTATATGGCAATGTCTCAACAGTTACTTCATTTTTATGCAGCCCTGTTTCTAGAGGTGATTTGTGGTATCTAATAATAATGCTAAAGAATGCTCAAACTACCGCACAATTGCACTCATCTCACATGCTAGTAAAGTAATGCTCAAAATTCTCCAAGCCAGGCTTCAGCAATATGTGAAACGTGAACTCCCTGATGTTCAAGCTGATTTTAGGAAAGGCAGAGGAACCAGAGATCAAATTGCCAACATCCGCTGGATCATGGAAAAACCAAGAGAGTTCCAGAAAAACATCTACTTCTGCTTTATTGACTATGCCAAAGCCTTTGACTGTGTGGATCACAATAAACTGTGGAAAATTCTGGAAGAGATGGGAATACCAGACCACCTAACCTGCCTCTTGAGAAATCTGTATGCAGGTCAGGAACCAGCAGTTAGAACTGGACATGGAACAAGAGACTGGTTCCAAATAGGAAAAGGAGTACATCAAGGCTGTATATTGTCACCCTGCTTCTTTAACTTCTATGCAGAGTACATCATGAGAAATGCTGNTACTTCTCTTACATGAATCTTTCTTGAGGATTTCTAAAATAATTATTTTATATCCCCTTAAAAGAACATCCCAGTAGAACAGATCTTGGGGTTATGCTGGCTGGAGTCTTCCACTTGCTCTCTTTACTTGAATTATATGTTACCTATGTCTGCTTTAGACTTATCTATCAGCTCTGTGTCTTGGGTTTGATTTTTCTATGACCACAGAAGCTATAGTCTCTGAAAAATAATTTTCTTCCCGTTATTTTACCTTACTGAGTATATATACTTTCCTTTCTTTTTCTTTACACTTTTTATTTTTTACTGGAGTATAGAAAATTAACAATGTTGTGATAATTTCAAGTGGACAGCAAAAGGACTCAGCCATACATACACATGTATCCATTCTCCCCACAATTCCCCTCCCATCTAGGATGTTACACAACATTGAACTTCCATGTGCTATTCAGTAGGTCCTTGTTGGTTATCCATTTTATATATAACAGTGTGCACATGGCCATCCCAAACACCCTAAGTATTCCTTTCTCCCTTTCTTCCTCCCTGGCAACTGTAAGTTCATTCTCTAAGTCTATGAATCTGTTTCTGTTTTGTAGATAAGTCCATTCAAATCATTTCTTTTTAGATTCTGCATATAAGATATGACATATGACATTTCTCCTTCTCTGTCTGGCTTACTTCACAGTGAATATATTTTAATGGTAGATAATTTTAACATTCTATTGTAAAGGAATCCTTTAGCTAATCTCCTTGCACTTAGATTTATTTGCTCTTTGAGCCTCAAAAGTTCAAGACTTTTTAAAAATATCAACAATGGAACATATATTAATGTTTTTGTCAATATAGGTACTATATAAACTCAAAAGGTTCATAAACTCAAAAAGGTTATGAAGATTATTTTCTAAAATTGAAATTGACTCTTCCTCATAAAGGTTGATTATAACTATTAAGATTATGAAAATAAAAAGTCCACTCTTACTATTTAGTGAATAGAATTGCTCTCTTTCACATGGGTAAAATAGCAGTTTCCGTGTTATAACTTTACAAAGGTAGCTGAGGGATGTTTTTTCTCTAAATAGTCATTTTCAAATGATGGTCTATAACTTGCCAACCTATGGTACAGCTGATGTAAAAAGTTTGTGATGGCAACCCTAAATTTTTTATCACCTGTCAGAAATTTCAATGATAATAAAAAGTAACATCCTTTAAATTAATTAGACATGATTAGGACTTCAAGCCCAGAGGCCACTTCATTATGCAAAAATTGTAACAGTTAGCTATTTAAATTACCATTAAATTGATTCTTATGTTAATTGATATCTCACTTACAACCCTAGATTTTAATTTATATAAGATCTTTGGAAATAATAATAAGATAAAATAAAATGTCATTTTGGAGAAATTCTTTTATGAAAAAATACACTGAAAAATTGATTGTTGTATTTGACCCTTGGTAGAATGTCTGAATGATAATGAAGCTAATTTCTCAGGAAATGACACAGCTTGGATTCATCTCCTGTGTTTGTGCAGCCCCCACAAACACCAATAGAAGTTGACGTGTGGTTCAGGAGGGTAGTTTTTCTTTTTCCCCCAGTGAGCATTGTCTTATCTTCTCCAGTCTGACACAGGAAACAGAGTTTAATTTAACCATTTGAGATGCAGCATGTGCCGTGACACATTTTGGAAAAGAAGGGTAATGTGACTGTGTGCATAGTCAACTTTTGAAGAAAAGGAAGTGCTATAGACTTCAGAGAAGAACTGACACCAAGGAGCAGAATAAACCTGAGTATCATCTCAGCGTTTTATTAAGCAGGTGCTGTTGAAGTACATTTTTGAAGTTAAAATGCCAGTTGCAGGAAACTTGGAATTAATCGGCCTTTGGGGACAAATTGAGATGGACTGAAGCATTTCTTGGTTCAGGTACATAACCTCCTCATGCTTTTCTTGTTTCAAGTGATTAGTTTTGAATCTGCAAGATGAAAAACAATTTAAAATATTGATCTGGCTTCCTTTAGAGTGTCAAGTCTCTACTAACTAAAATCCCTTTCTGTTTTTATTTATAAATTTCCTGCTATATTGCAAATTCCACAAGCGTAGGAAATAGTTTATCAATACCATATGGGCCCAGTTTCTCTTCAATTACTTAAGAAGTTTTCCAAGGAACTTCTTGATTTGCTTTGTGGATTTTAGCAATGATCATATTCAAGCTGGAAACTGCAATTACAGTATTACAAATTACAACAAACTGCGTTTATGGGTATGGAATCAAGAGTGGGTTATTCAGGAAGAAAAACAGAGATGAAAAAATAAGTTTAGTAATTATAAGCTAAACTCCTTCATACTATCATTACTTTCCCCTTTCACATCTAAGATTTTCATTCATGGGTTTTTCTTTTGTTTCTCTTTCATTTCATTTATTTATCACACCTTGTCATCCTGGGGACTGAGGAGAGAGACGTCTTAAAACTGAGGAAGAGCAACTCTCCTGGCATTCAATCAATGGTTAACACTCCACCTTCCCAGTTCAGAGGACATGGATTTGATCCCTGGGTGGAGAAATAATCCCACATGGTGTGGCCCCAAACAAAAAAGTTTTTAAAAGAAGAAGAATATTAAAAAAAAAAAANCTTTGGAAGGAATGATGCTAAAGCTGAAACTCCAGTACTTTGGCCACCTCATGCGAAGAGTTGACTCATTGGAAAAGACTCTGATGCTGGGAAGGATTGGGGGCAGGAGGAGAAGGGGACAGCTGAGGATGAGATGGCTGGATGGCATCACTGACTCGAGGGACGTGAGACTGAGTGAACTCCGAAGAGATGGTTATGAACAGGGATGCCTGGCATGCAGCAATTCATGCCGTCACAAAGAGTCAGATACGACTGAGCGACTGAACTGAATAATAACAAAAATACGATAAAGTAATTGAAATAGTACTAAGTGTTCAGGAGCCATACAATGATACTCATATCAGGAAGTGAGCTATCCATTAATTCAATTGGCTATAACAGGGATCCCCAAATCCCCAGGCTGGGAACCAGTACCAGTACTTGTTAGGAAATGGGCCTTACAGCAGAAGGTGAGCAGCTGGTGGGGGCGCGAGTGAAGCTTTATCTGCTGCTCCCCATTGCTCACCTTACACCTGAACCACCTCACTCCCTACCACATTCATGGAAAAATTGTCTTCTAGGAAACCAGTTCGTGATGCCAACAAGGTTGGGGACTGCTGGGCTCTAGGGCTTAGCTTTTAGTTCCCTGAATGCCAGACAAAAAGGAAAACATAATGAAAGGCTTACATTGTATTTCCCAGTAATAGGAAGCATATACAAAGATCTTTTGTAAGGCACTTAGATCAAATATGCCTAGCACACAGTGAATACCTGTATAATGATATTATAGTTTTATATGGATTAAACAAGTGAAAAATTTAAAAAATCATCTTCAAAATTTTCATATCATGATCACTGACCAAAATAAGATAACATGGCTTTAATAACAGGCTTATAAAAGATACATTGGCACTGTTATCTGACCCTTAAATATAAGTTTAGGACATGGTATTTTATCATATCATATCATATGATATTTGGGATACTGAGGATTAAAGATGCAGTTTTTGATGATTTGATAAGACACAGTAGTTATGTGACTAAGTTGTGTCTGACTTTTCTGTGACCCATGGACTATAGCCTGCCAGGCTCCTCTGGGATTTTCCATGGGAAATTCCAGTCCATGAGATTTCCCAGGCAAGAATACTGGAGTATGTTGCCATTTCCTTCTCCAGGGGATCATCCTGACTCAAAAGTCCAACCCATGTCTCCTGACTTGGCAGGCAGATTCTTTACTATCTGAGCCACCCAGGAAACCCTCCATAGCTGTTAGGGGAGGTAATAAAATAGCTTTTAGTGTATATACTTTTGGAGTACCAATCATTTTGACGGATCATTCAGTGCGTTCAGTTGCTCAGTTGTGTCTGACTCTGTGACCCCATGGACAGAAGCAGGACAGGCTTCCCTGGCCATCATCAACTCCTGGAGCTAACTCAAACTCATGTCCATTGAGTTTATGATGCTATCCAACAAACTCGTCCTCTGTTTTCCCCTTGCCCTGCCTTCAATCTTTCCAAGCATCAGGGTCCTTCCTTTCAGATGAGTCAGTTCTTTACATCAGGTGGCCAAAGCATTGGAGTTTCAGCTTCAGCAGCAGTCCTTCCAAAGAATATTTGGGACTGATTTCATTTAAGATGCACTGGTTGGATCTCCTTGCTGTCCAAGGGCTTCTCAAATAGTCTTCTCAGAGTTCAAAAGCATCAATCCTTCTGTGCTCAGCTTTCTTTAATAGAAGGCAATGGCACCCCACTCCAGTACTCTTCCTTGGAAAATCCCATGGACAGAGGAGTCTGGTAGGCTGTGGTCCATGGGGTTGCAAAGAATCGGACATGACTGAGCGACTTCACTTTCACTTTTCACTTTCATGAATTGGAGAAAGAAATGGCAACCCACTCCAATGTTCTTGCCTGGAGAGTCCCAGGGATGGGAGAGCCTGGTGGGCTGCCACCTATGGGGTCTCACAGAGTCGGACATAACTGAAGTGACTTAGCAGCAGCAGCAATAGCAGCTTTCTTTATAGTCCAACACTCACATCCATACATGACTACAGGAAAAACTATAGCTTTGACTAGATGGACCTTTGTTGGCAAAGTGATGTCTCTGTATTTTAATATGCTGTCTAGGTTGGTCATAGCTTTCCTTCCAAGAAGCAAGTATCTTTTAATTTTATGGCTGCAGCCACCATCTACAGTGATTTTGGATCCAAAAAAATAATAATAAAGTCTGTCACCATTTCCACTATTTCCCCATCTATTTGCCATGAAGTGATAGGACAGATGCTGTGATCTTAGTTCTCTGAATGTTGAGCTTTAACCCAAACTTTTCAATCTCTTCTTTCACAGTCATCAAGAGACTATTTATTTCCTCTTCACTTTCTGCCTTCCTTATGGGATGGTGTCATCTGTATATCTGAGATTATTGATACTTCTCCTGGCAGTCTTGATTCTTGTGCTTCATCCAGTCCAGCATTTCTCATGATGTACTCTGCCTATAAGTTAAATAACTGGGGTGACAATATACAGCCTTGACGTACTTTTTTCCCAGTTTGGAAACAGTCTATTGTTCCATGTCCAGTTCTAACTGTTGCTTCTTGACCTGCATACAGATTTCTCAGGAGACAGGTCCGGTGGTCTCATAGTCCCACTTCTTGAAGAATTTTCCAGTTTGTTGTGAACCACATAGTCAAAGGCTTTGGCATAGTCAATAAAGCAGAAATAGATGTTCTTCTGGAACTCTCTTGCTTTTTCCATGATCCTGCAGATGTTGGCAATTTGATCTCTGATTCTTCTGACTTTTCTAAATTTAGCTTGAACATCTGGAAGTTCATGGTTCATGTACTGTTGAAGCCTGGCTTGGAGAATTTTGAGCATTACTTTACTAGCATGTGAGATGAGTGCAATTGTGTGGTAGTTAGCCTTAGAAAGTGTCAGTACGAACAAAAAAGTGGACATGATGGAATTCCAGTTGAGCTGTTTCAGATCCTGAAAGATGATGCTGTGAAAGTGCTGCACTCAATATGCCAGCAAATTTGAAAAACTCAAAAGTGGCCACAGGACTGCAAAAGGTCAGTTTTCATTCCAATCTCAAAGAAAGGCAATGCCAAAGGATGCTCAAACTACCACACAATTGCACTCATCTCACATGCTAGTAAAGTAATGCTCAAAATTCTCCAAGCCAGGCTTCAGCAATACATGAACTGTGAACTCCTTGATGTTCAAGCTGGTTTTAGAAAAGGCAGAGGAACCAGAGATCAAATAGTCAACATCCGCTGGATCATAGAAAAAGCAAGAGAGTTCCAGGAAAACATCTACTTCTGCTTTATTGTCTATGCCAAAGCCTTTGACTGTGTGGACCACAATAAACTGTGGAAAATTCTAAAAGAGATGGGAGTACCAGACCACCTGACCTGCCTCTTGAGAAACCTGTATGCAGGTCAGGAAGCAACAGTTAGAACTGGACATGGAACAACAGACT
>SJYV01020007.1:682602-752909 GCA_006410875.1 Neotragus pygmaeus
GTGATTATTTGGGTCTGAAGATCTTTTTTGTATAGTTTTTCTGTGTATTCTTGCCACCTTTTCTTAATATCTTCTGCTTCTGTTAGGTCCATACCATTTCTGTCCTTTGTTGAGCCCATGTTTGCATAAAATTTTCCCTTGGTATCTCTTAATTTTCTTGAAGAGATCTAGTCTTTCCCATTCTGTTGTTTTCCTCTGTTTCTTTTCATTGATCACTGTGGAAGGCTTTCTTATCTCTCCTTGCTATTCTTTGAAACTCTGCATTCAAATGGGTATATCTTTCTTTTTCTCCTTGGCTTTTTGCTTCTCCTCTTTTCACAGGTATTTTGTAAGGCCTCCTCAGACAGCCATTTTGCTTTTTTTGCAATTCTTTTTATTGGAGATGGTCTTGCTCTTTTTCTTCCATTCCAGTGCATTTTAGTTCTCTGATTCCTAGAATGTTGACATTCACTCTTACCATCTCCTGTTTGACCACTTCCAATTTGTCTTTATTCATGGACCTAACTTTCCAGGTTCCTATGCAATATTGCTCTTTACAGCATCAGACCTTGCTTCCATCACCAGTCACATCCACAACTGGGTGTTGTTTTTGCTTTGGATCCATCCCTTCATTCTTTCTGGAGTTATTTCTCCACTGATCGCCAGTAGCATATTGGGCACCTACTGACCTGAGGAGTTCATCTTTCAGTGTCCTATCTTTTTGCCTTTTCATATTGTTCATGGGCTTCTCAAGGCAAGAATGCTGACGTGGTTTGCCATTCCCTTCTCTGGTAGACCACATTTTTCAGAACTCTCCACCATGACCCGTCCATCTTGGGTGGCCCTACACAGCATGGCTCATAGTTTCATTGAGCTAGACAAGGCTGTGGTCCATCTGATCATATTGGTTAGTTTTCTGAGATTTTGACAGTCTGTCTGCCCTCTGATGGAGAAGGATAAGAGGCTTATGGAAGCTTCCTGATGGGAGAGACTGACTGAGGGGGAAACCAAGTCTTGTTCTGATGGGCATGGCCATGCTCAGTAAGTCTTTAATCCAATTTTCTGTTGATGGGTGGAGCTATTTCTCACTTCTAATAGTAATATTAGATTTTATTATTTAATAAAAGATAAGCTATTATCTCTTCCTACTTAAATATTTGCATTTTGATTTGAAAATGATGATCTGTTTCATTTTTATCATATCAAAAGGCTATGGATAGATAATATTTTGTACATTTTAAATAGTTGAAAATAAGGATGCTTAAGTCAAAGTGGTTTACACCTTGGACATTTTTGTGCATATTCTCAGTTCAGCATCTAAAATTAAAATCAAAAGACCTGAGCATGATGCCAAAATGCTGAGTTTGAGTTTATATATTAACAAGTCATTGTGTGTCAGAATGCCATTTCACTGACAAATACATGTATTAAGGTGTTGAATATGTTTCTAGTGTCATTTCTTCTTAGAATCTCTGGGTCTTCATATAATTCAACTTTTACAAAGTTGTAAAATTAAAACTTTAGAGAGAGGCAAAAAACTGAGGTAAGCAGCTATTTAGTGGATTTCCTAACCTTTTTCTACTATTGTTGAATATAGCATCACATGTACAAATTTTGTACATACTTTTGTACATACTTTCTACTCTTTTGCATAATCCAAATCTTATTTGAATACCTCTCTAATCATTTATTTATATGAGTTATTGAGGATAATTTTTCTTTTCTTTCTCAAATATATACATAATCCAGTATTATATATAGTTTTATTTTTATTTATTTTACTTTTATTGAAATATAGTTGATTTTTACTGTTAATTTCTGCTGTACAGCAAAGTGATTCAGTTATACATATGCATATTCTTCTTTCATATTCTTTTCCATTATGGTTTATCACTAGATATTGAATATAGTTCCCCATGTGCTGTACAGTAGGTGCTTATTGTTTATTCATCCTATATATAATAGTTTGTGTCTGCTAATCCCAAACTCCCACTTCATGCCTCCACCACCCTCCTTGTAGTTTTATATACATACAAATTATTTTCATAATTTGCTGTTGAGTAAAAGACAAAAAATAGTTTCTCTTGGCTTCTTATTTATTTTTAACTAAAATCTATCCTACTTTGAGGGGGGAAGAATAATGATAACATTTAGCAGTCCGTATGCTTTTATGGCAATACCAACAAACCCCCTGGTATGATTAGTGTTTGTGTTAGGGTAAAGCAATTATTGGTAAAATACTGTGATGACGTTTGAACTTGCAAGTGCTAAGAGGATATCTGTAGAGTCATTAGAAAGACACAGACGATACCCGAGCTATTGTGATCCTAGTTGATGTTAGATGAGCAAGCATGTTTGTGCTGCTAATCGTTGAACCCTTTCTATTCTGGTGCTGAACGTGTTCTTAAAAGTAGCAGTAAACACACACATGCACACATAATTTTTTCCAGGATTATAGAGTCAACATCTTCCTGAGGCAAAAATGGAACGATCCCAGGTTGAAGCTCCCTAGTGATTTCCGGGGCTCGGATGCCCTGACCGTGGACCCCACAATGTACAAATGTCTGTGGAAACCTGATTTATTTTTTGCAAATGAAAAAAGTGCCAATTTTCATGATGTCACCCAGGAAAACATCCTTCTTTTCATTTTTCGAGATGGAGATGTCCTTGTCAGTATGAGGTACTCTTTTTATGGCTTATATTTGTGGATTTATATTTTTCTTTAAAAAATCAATGTATCACCAAGGCATGTGTTAAATGAGTTCTAAGACCTCTGCTTCTGCTTTCAGGTTATCTATTACTCTTTCCTGCCCTTTGGACTTGACCTTGTTTCCCATGGATACACAGCGTTGCAAGATGCAACTTGAGAGCTGTATGTAAATGAGACCCTAAGTGACTATAGGAATAAAATGCTTAAAATTTTGAGACAATACGTGCTACTAATATCATAGATAACAATGCTGAAACTAATGCTTTTGATTGTAAATAGGCATTAGAATTGGAGAAGGGAAAGGCTACCCACTCCAGTATTCTTGCCTGGAGAATTCCATGGACTGTATAGTCCAAGGGGTCGCAAAGAGTTGGTCACGATTGAGAGACTTTTACTTCACTTCATTTCAGGCATTAGAATGGTAGCTCAGAAGGTAAAGAATCCACCTACAATGTGGGAGACCTGGGTTTGATCTCTGGGTTTGGAAGATACCTTGGAGAAGGGAACGGCTACTTACTCTTGTTTTCTTTGCCTGGAGAATTCCATGGAGGAAGGAGCCTGCCAGGCTACAGTCCATGGAGTCCCAAAGAGTCGTACATGACTGAGTGACTTTCAGATCACTTCAGGCATTAGAATAATTTATGTAGGGAAATTATAAATTTTATATTTTTAATATTTTATATTTTATTAGAATTATGTTTTACTATATAATTTGTACTAAGATAATCTTTTTGATATTTTGTTTTGGCATTTTATTAGTTTTTTTTTTTAAATTTCAGTTGAGTTGTTTAGGTGTAGTTGTACGATTCTTACTTATTCCAATTGCCCTCTTCATCTGAATTAGTAATATAGACAAGGTAAAGGAGAAAATGATGTCTGTCCTAATAACTTTTCTAATGTTAAAACTATATCACAGCAGAAAATTTGGAAAACCCTGAAAAAAATATTAACTAAATTTTACCAAGCATTCACTTTCTATGGATCTATAAAAAGATTGTTTACAAAATTGGATTTTGGATTTTCTTTGCTTCTGTGATCATGTATTTTTCAGTTTCTGAAAGATACATGTCTTCACCAAAAGGATTAGCTCTAAAATATGGTAAATTGCTATGAAGCTTGTCACATGAAAATAAAAGTAGGTAATAAAACATGAAAAAATAACACTAATGTAAGGAGTCTTCAGCCTGAATACCCATATTCTGTGTCCTATTTCTACAGAGAATACCCTTATAAAATGTATTGTATGTACTTGATGATACATTTTAAAGTTATTTAGTGGTTATTTATTTTTGTTGCTATTTATTTTTAATTTACTGAAGCTGGATCCTAAATTTGAGCAATATTTATTGCTTTCTGACTATAATTTGAGATTTTGCAGATGGAAATGTATGTATGTACTTTGTGTATGTGTTGTATATGTGTGTCTGTGTATCTGTATATATTTGTATAAATTTCAAATGTGTATATATATTCACTTCTGTTACTGTATACACTAAAGTATGACTTTTAAAAATACAGGCATGTAAGAGTTGAATGGTAGGCTATACATACCATAAACCCATGGGCCCTTGAATTATAGCCAGGTTACCTAAGTCCACAGTGTGGCCTCCCAGAGGCACTAGTGATGGAGTGATGTCCCTTTGAGGAGCTGTTTTACTGTTTTTCTGAGGCCATGCAACTCCTTTAGGGAAGTTGGTAGATAATTCTTCCAGAAAATTTGTTTTGGTGCTTAAGTTTCTCTAAAAATTTCCAGGTAGCATATGGGCATGGTTTGTCAATGTTTACATTTAGGAAGCTAGTATCACTTATTTCTTACTATTTTATTGATGACAGTTAAGAATTCTGACAAAGACAAATGTACTACCATTTTTGACACCCTGGGATTTTAACCATTTGCCATATGCTGATTACTTTAGCTTGTCATTTCTTTAAGCCAATTATCTGTAACTTTTGTATGAATGCTTGCATTAGAGGCCATAGATTTTTACCTCTTTACATTTCTAATGGAAGTTTCATGTAAGAATGGCCTATTGTTTTACCATTTATATATTTAATATTTGGATGTTTCAATATTGAAAAAGCGTTAATGTTATATCCCAAGCTAATATTTTGTTTATTTTTGTTTATAGTTGGTTACACAACTGATGACTTAAGATTTATCTGGCAGTCGGGGGATCCTGTCCAGTTAGAAAAAATTGCCTTGCCTCAATTTGATATTAAAAAGGAAGATATTGAATATGGTAACTGCACAAAATACTATAAAGGCACTGGTAAGTAATGTCCTTTAAATTAAACAAAATGAAGTCCTATTCCAAAGATTTATTTCAATACTGTATGTGCTAAGGACAGAATAGAGAAAACTAGTTAAAAAATAAGTTCAAAATTTATAGATGGTTCATACTGATATATTTAAATCTTTCATAAAATTACATTCACTAAAGTTAAACATTTTTTTTTTACTCAGTAGATAGTTTTGCTTTTCTTTATGTAATTACAAATAAAAGAGTTGTAAATTTTTATTTTTTAATTTTATTTTATATTTTATTTTCCAGGCAGTGATATTCTTAGATGTTGCCAAGAAATTCTGCTTTGGGAAGGGCCAGACATTATGGATGTGAACCATGTAACCCATTTATAGTCATCTGTTGTCATTAGGGCAGTGTTTTGATATTAGTTGACTGCATATTCTTGATTTTCAAAAACATTCATCTTTATACTCTGCAGGAAATAATTAGCACATGAGGTAATTGGGCATTGGTAAATATTCACTACATAATATTCTCAGCCTAGGTTATGGAACAGCCAAATATGAAATCTCAACAAATTAATCTCACTCATTAAATTACATCAAGCTTTGCAGAAATGAAATGCAGTACTCACTGATCAATACTTTCAGAATGTGATTAGTATTCAAACCTTTGCGTCTCCTATGGTAGTTATAGGTTACTGAATATGTTAGATATTAAATATAGTGCTATTGCCCTTAGCAATGTAAATAAAAAGATGATTGATTTTGATCATTACATTCATATTAATAATCAGTCTAACTTGTAAATTACCATACAGTTCTAAATCTATATCAGGAAGTAAATCAAAGATATTTATGAATAGATGAAATTAAAATTTAAGTTTTTGCAACATTTATGTTGACTTTGCAAAAATAAAAATATATAGTGTGATTGTGGAAAATTTACAGAGATCAAATGTTTCCACTAAAATTCTGCCATTGTGACATCATTAAGGAAGGACAAGATATGACTTAAAATATTCCTATCTGACACTAGAATAGAAGCGTGAACAGTTGCATATTTGCATCATTGTAATAAAGATGACACAGGCCAGCTCGGAAATAAAGTTAGTTTAAGCATCCGTTATCACTGACCTTCAAATAAATTAACAGATTATATAACATTTATATATAAAGAGTCCATTCTCTTGTAGAGTTTATAGTATTTTAGGACAAGAAGCAAAATAAGCAAATACACTACTGAAAGAATTGCCAAATTTTTTTCAGTGGAAAAAAGGAGCACTCTTAAAAATTTGACCGTCAGTGTACTTAATGAAGGAATCATAGATTTCAATGATTGTTGGATATGGACATGATCTTTTTGCTTATTCTGAGCCAGCTCTTGTATTGAACACATGAAATAACTAAAACACACGGTGAATGACTTACTGAATGTCAAGGACAAATCATTGTCAGCTGTGACCTGGGCACAGTGTTCTTTCTCTCTCTGCTCCTCACTCAAATTATAGAGCCTGACTACAGTTTTTAGGGATTTTTTAAAAATCAAATGAAACAATGAACTTGAAAGCCAAGAGAGGTATTTTTGGGAGGATTGTTGTATAGAAACACATTTAGTAGATGGCTTTTTGAGTTCTTGCTGTAAGGCATTGTTTTAAGTGCTATGTAGGAATTCCATAATTTAATCCTCACAAGAATGTTATGAGTTCAGTGAGTGTTATTTTACTTGGAAAATAGTTACCCATATCCAGATTATATGCTTCACATTTTAAAATGAATACTCTCTAAATTGTTTTGAGAAGCTTGAAATATATTTTATTGAAGTTTTAAACTTCATCTAGAGATGAAAATAAAATTAGTAATTTTATGTCTGATTTTATATAGTATAAAAATATGTAAAAGCGTTGAAAACTCTGGTGTTATTCATTTTTTCACATTTAAGCTTTGCATTTAAAAGTTTTCATTTGGGGATTCAGCAGAAAATAAAGAATAGATCCCTGCTCTTTTATAGATCCAGTGGCAAGCAAAAGAAAAAAGAAATATAATCCCTTTTAGTTCGAAGAAGGAACTAGGGTGTGCTGTGGTGGATAGTATTAGGGGAAATACTCAAGGTTTATGATTAGTAAATCTTTCCTAGATTTTTGTGTATGGTATTTTTTGGTTTATCATAAATGAGTCAATTATATATCATTATTTACTCATGGCTAAGAGAGTAATAATTGAAACTATATTTCAGTAAACATGCTTTATCAACATTTATATGAATCATTGTATGTATACAAGAAACATTTTAGTGT
Organism: Neotragus pygmaeus; assembly: GCA_006410875.1. Taxonomy (NCBI): domain Eukaryota; kingdom Metazoa; phylum Chordata; class Mammalia; order Artiodactyla; family Bovidae; genus Neotragus; species Neotragus pygmaeus. The sequence continues at coordinate 689,834 of SJYV01020007.1, forward strand.
TTGGAGAATACTCAGAAATGTACGTAGAAGAACAGAACATTCAAAATATATGGAATGCTTAACAGTGTAGAACAGTGGATAAGACAGAGGGCAGCATGTACAAAAAGGATGGCCAATATTTTATTTAATTTGTATAAAATTATCCAAAAATCATGATTTGGCTTTAACTTTGGTAAAAATTATTGTTTTTGTAATTATAGAAATTACACAGGTGGAAAAAAATACAAGTATGCAAGTATAATTCCAACTTCAATTTCTATACTTACATTGGAAGCCCGAGTGAATAATAATCAAATAAAGCCTCATAGGAAATAGTAAATTGAATTTGGCAATGAACATTTATATCAATTAGCTGCCCACCTGCCTCTAATAAATTTAACAGTACCACAAAAACATCAAAAAAGATAAAGAAATGTTTCTGATAAAAGCTTATGGAGCAAATCACTGTTATATCCAAGTGTGTATTTCTCTGCCAAATGCATCCGAGTCCAGGGAAGTTCCCCAGGGGGGTACCTTCAGATGAAAGACTTAAGTTTCTAGGCTGTCATCTAAATGTGAGGGGATAGGATACAAAATGCATTTGAAAGTAAGCAACCTTATAGAAAATTATTATGATATTTGTTACAACCTAGGCTCCTCAGTTCAGTTCAGTTCAGTTGCTCAGTTGTGTCTGACTCTTTGCGACCACATGAATCTCAGCACACCAGGCTTCCCTGTCCATCACCATCTCCTGGAGTTCACTCACTTAAACTCACGTCAATCGAATCAGTGATACCATCCAGCCATCTCATCCTCGGTCGTCCCCTTCTCCTCCTGCCCTCAATCCCTCCCAGCATCAGAGTCTTTTCCAATGAGTCAACCCTTCTCATGAGGTGGCCAAAGTACTGGAATTTCAGCTTTAGCATCATTCAATCCAAAGAACACCCAGGGCTGATCTTTAGAATGGACTGATTGGATCTCCTTGCAGTCCAAGGGACTCTCCAGAGTCTTCTCCAACACCACAGTTCAAAAGCATCAATTCTTTGGCACTCAGGTTTCTTCACAGTCCAACTCTCACATCCATACATGACCACTGGAAAAACCATAGCCTTGACTAGACGAACCTTTGTTGGCAAAGTAATGTCTCTGCTTTTGAATATGCTATCTAGGTTGGTCATAACTTTTCTTTCAAGGAGTAAGCATCTTTTAATCTCATAGCTGCAGTCACCATCTTCAGTGATTTTAGAGCCCCCCAAAATAAAGTCTGACACTGTTTCCACTGTTTCCCCATCTATTTCCCATGAAGTGATGGGACCANTGAATATGCTATCTAGGTTGGTCATAACTTTTCTTTCAAGGAGTAAGCATCTTTTAATCTCATAGCTGCAGTCACCATCTTCAGTGATTTTAGAGCCCCCCAAAATAAAGTCTGACACTGTTTCCACTGTTTCCCCATCTATTTCCCATGAAGTGATGGGACTAGATGTCATGATCTTCGTTTTGTGAATGTTGAGCTTTAAGCCAACTTTTTCACTCTCTTCTTTCACTTTCTTCAAGAGGCTTTTTAGTTCCTCTTCATTTTCTGCCATAAGGGTGGTATCATCTGCATCTCTGAGGTTATTGATATTTCTCCCGGCAATCTTTATTCCAGCTTGTGCTTCTTTCAGCCCAGCATTTCTCATGATGTACTCTGCATAGAAGTTAAATAAGCAGGGTGACAATATACAGCCTTGATGTACTCCTTTTCCTATTTGGAACCAGGCTCCTAAAGATACATAATAGACACATATGTGTCTTTCCCTACTTTATAGGCACTAGGTGGATGTGAAATTACCTTGAGCAAGTGATGCTCTTACAAAGCAAGGTACTTCAGAACCACTCATAGAAAATACTGTGGGCCTTCTTGATCACAGCAAATAGACTTGTAAAACATGACTTTTTGGAAGTTTTGAACATGATTGTTAGTTGGAAGCTTTTGTTCTTATTTTTCCAGGAAAGAAGTTGAAATAAGAGAAGGGCATTGAAAAAGGAAAGGAAGTTTCCATCAGTTTGCCTTTCATGTCTTTTTAGAACCTGTGCACGATTTTCACAAATTGCTTAGTTTTAATGAAATTAAAGGGAATGGCAACCTACTGCAGTATTTTTGCCTGGATGATTGCATGGACAGAGGAGCTTCTCAGGCTACAGTCCATGGGGTCGCAAAAAGTCTAACACATTGAGCAGCCAACACTTTCACTTTCAGTGAAATTAAAATTAAAAAAAATACAAACACTGTGTATTGCTTTTTTTGATATAATATGGAAACATTTGGCATAATTAGAATTTACTTCAGTTCAAAGCAGCTCTTTATATGTGTTATGTATTAGCCCTAATATCTTTCTAATCTCTCCAAGGTCTCGAGCATTATAATTCACATTAGGAAAAGGATGGATTTCTAATCTAAGCTATTTGATAAAAGGATAAGAAACCATTCTTTTATTCAACAGTTTTTAAGATGTGGATTGTGTGCAATTACTACTCTAGATACTACTAACGAATAAAAGTGACATGACAGCTATTCTAGCATCTGAAGTATATGTCTTCTTCCCAACTAGCCAAAAGAGATAAATGCAACTTTTTAAACTAAAGCATAATAAAAAGTAATATTGTCTTTTGCCCTATAATTATTTTATTTATTCACTGTTCGTTCATTTGTTTTGACATTTGAAAATAACTTTGTACAGTTTAAGCTGAGCACAGCTGAAAATATTTTAACTTTTTGAAATTCATACGTAACCTTCCTTTTGTTGAATGGGAAATGACACTTTTATCTAAAGTAAGCATTAAAAGAAATAATCTCAGACATCTGGAAATGTCTCTTCTATGCCAATGCTGAGAGAATATTTGTGTCAACTTATTTTCTTTCTCCAGTCAGCAAAGGTTATTATGAGGCTGCCCAAAATTTGTGATTAATTTGGGAGACTAGTTGATATCATGGTAGCTCTAGAATGATGTTGTAAAGTGGTGTCTGCCTTAGTCTATGTCTGTGAAAGTGAAATCCTTTCCCTCAATTAGGGAACATTCAAGGTCCTGGAGTGAAGCCAGGGGAGGCTTGGGAGAAATGTCAGATGTCTGCTGTCTGTAACCTTTTATCTTCATGGACTAGGCACATTCATTTCTTATCCTTGCTAATCTTTACCTCTAACACTGTCTTCAAGGTTAAGGTATAAATATGCATATGAGCTACTGTAGTTAGCCAGTCCTCCCAGATAAGAAGTGGTTCACAGGGCTGAAAGTTATGTTGACAGTGCATAATCCAGGAGTGTTTCTTTGTAGACTTCCGCTGCTTCGATTTGCTGTTCCCAGTGGCTCTCAGAGTACCCATGGATAATAAAAAGTTTAAGTCATTGAAAAATCTCTGAACAAGGACTTAAAAGCTGAGACTAGGTATCACAGAGCAGCATGGATGTCTGCTTCTCAGTCTCACAATGGAGTTGCGAAAGGTTGGGTGAAACAGGTCCCATAATTCCATCCTCTTAGATCACATAAATGATGTGTATTTACAGAAAAAAAATACTTCATTTTTGGTGGAGTTCACTTTGTGAAATTGCCTCAAGCAGAAGTGACTTCTAATTTATGTGCACACTGTGATTTTGCAGTTGGATGTGTCAGGAACCTCACTCCTGTTTGCCTCTGTGTCTGGCAGGGTACTACACGTGTGTGGAAGTCATCTTCACCCTGAGGAGGCAGGTGGGCTTCTACATGATGGGCGTCTATGCCCCCACCCTGCTCATCGTGGTTCTCTCCTGGCTTTCTTTCTGGATCAACCCCGATGCCAGTGCTGCCAGAGTGCCCCTGGGTAAAGTGTCTCTCTTGGGGGGTCAGGAGCGTGCTTGCATCTTTATAGAAGTGACTGCATAACTTTGAATTCACACTAAATCATTTAGAAACAATGAGTCTTGGAATGGTTTGTAACCTTTTCCTCAGACTTTCTCCAATCCTTGACATTGAACTAGATTTTCTCTCTGTTTATGCATTCTATAATTAAACCAAGTTTTCTATTTTTGTGTCCTTGGGGGGGTATTTTAAGCAGTTAATCCATCCTAAATTGATGCTCATGAAACAATTATTAATAAGCGATTTTCATGGATAATGGAAGCCTAAAATCTCCAGTAGTGCCAAGCTTGAAAATGAATGACTATTTGGGTAGAAATCTTTCTAAATCATTTTATATACTATCTCATACTTTTCATCAGGAAATGTGTAATAACACTTATCATTTTAAAAATGACTTGGCATCATTTTCCTGAACACTAATTATTGTGTACGTACCATCAGGAAAGCTAGAGAAAATAGGATCTGGAGATCCTATAGATATATATCAAGCCTGTTTGTTATTTTTAATGCTCTGTGACATTGAAACACCATTAGCCAGAGTTGGAAATTATATCTGTATTAAGGCTTAAATAGTCTTTGGTTGGGAAAATAATTGAAAGCCTTTATTCTGGGTAAAGTGAATAAACTTCAAAGTAAGAACATCGTAACAGCACATTTTGATTGCTTGGAGAGTTTTAAAATTTGTCACTCATGTGTATGTGTGTGTGTTTTCTGAACATCACATGGAACTTATATAGGTAAGTCTATGAAATATCTAACCTCTCAGCAACCTGATTAGTTTCAGCATTTTATTTTTTTTTCTATCATCAAAAAGGCCTTGTGCAAGCCTCCCTCCTGACTTACTGGAGGAATTAAATGAAATACAGATATTAAATAATAAGAAATCAGGAAAGAGCCAATGAAAATGACAATTGTATCCAGATAAGAAATTTGGTGATTTTTCTCTAATAAAAACCACAGAGACCAGATCTATATCTTAATAAGCAAAAAAAGTGAGAAATTTCATCCTAATAATTGTGTATCTCTAATGAAGACAATACAATTGATAGATTAATCCTGTAGGAAAGTAGAATTAACTTTGTAGATATTGTACTTGTACTAAAACACCTCAAAACTTGATTTAAACTCTTGTGCTCTTCAAAAATATCATGCTTTTCCCTTAAATTGCTAAGAGTTATCTTACTCTCATACAGTGATATAAATGGAAATATCAGCCTTCCAAGGACACTATGGAGACATCCCAATCTCTGACTTGTTTTTGGAGGAAACTCTCTGTAAACCCTCAATTCTTATAGGATTTCTGATTATAAAATTCTTGAGCTATCACTTAGCATCCAGCAGACCCACTAATCATAAAGCAGTTAATAGTTAAATATCAGTCTCTAGAATCAAACCAGGTCTGAATTCCAGTTCTGTGCCTACCAGTTGTAACAACTAGCCATCAGATCCAGCCTCTATGAACATACTCTTGGACATCAACAGGGATGGAAAAGTACTGCAGGGACTTTTGGAAGTTTGGGGAAAAAAAGTGAGTGTTAAGCCCATTCATGAGTTCATAATGTGCCTCATTTACATATTGCTTTACAAATCACTTAGACACATTCTAGTTTATTCAGAAGATACCTATGGAGTACTGACTATGGGCTAGGTACTATGCAAAATGATGGGGATGTGGTTAAAGAGTAAGAGTAAGTAGTGAATAAATAGTTTATAAAATAGATTTTAAAAAGCACAACTCAGCCTCAGTGAATTTACGCTCTCTTGGGAAGAAACAGACACCCAATAAGTACAACATATAATATGTAAGATGGAGACACAGGATGGAAAGTTGAAGGCAGCAGTATGCTTGTGGAGAATTGCCTCAGTGAGAAAGTGCTCCGGAGAGCAGGAAGGAGGGGAGCAAATGGACCACTGTGGATTTCTTGGAAGGGAGTATGACTGGTCAGCGATCAGGGCAGCATCCTTGAGGCAGAAGCTTGCCTAGGACACTAAGGAGTCCAGTGAGAGAAGGGGGAATCAGTAGATGAGGTCAGAAATGGTGAGAGATGGGCTATGAACACTTCTTAAGGAATTCTGGTGTCTTTGGCTTTTATTCAGAGTGAAATGTGAAGGCCCTGAGGGCATTTGAGTGTGATCTGATTGAGACTGTAACTGTTTCTCTTTACTCCTTTGTTTAGAATAGGCTGAAAGGCAGCAAGTGGCAAAAATAGAAGCAAGGACAGCAGGTGGGAAGCCTGAAATAATCACTGGTGTGAGCCAGGGAGTGTTAGTGGAGTGTTAGTGGAGGTACTTATGAATATTAGATGCTGGATGTCGTAGAGAGAGATTTGTAGATGTGTTCCATGTGGGATTTAAGAAAGTAGAATAAACTTAAGAGATGAAATTGCTATTAACAGAGGTGAGTAAAGTTTCAGGTAGAGTAGTTTTGAGAATGTGGGGGAGATTCTGGATGCACTGAGTTTGAGACATCTCTTAGGTGGAGATAGCAGGTAGGCAGTAGGCTGTACAAGTCTAGGGTGTCTTGTAGAAAACAAAATTGGAGATATAAATTTGAGATTTCTTAGGATTTAGATGATATTTAGAGGGGTGAGTGGAATGGAGGTAGCGGAGTCTCAGGGCTAAATCCTTGAGATTGAGAAGATGAGGAACAACCCATGTGATGTGGTTTCCTAGAATCCTGCCAAGTGGGTAATTAAGTGTTTTCAGGGAAGGAGAGTGACCAGTCAGTGCCTATAGGTCAAGGCCAGGGCTAAAGATTGCCCTTGGCTTTTGCAGTCTGGGGAGTTGCTGATGTGCAGGAGAAAGAGTGTCCATGGAGTGAATAGAAGGAAAAAGCCTGGTGGGAGTGACTTCAGGAGAGCATAGCAGGGCCACCTGGAGATGGGCAGTGTGAACAACTCGTTGGACAATGTTAGGTGCCAAAAGTAAAAGAGGATGGGTAAATGGTAGGGGTGGGAATGGGAGTCAAGAAGGTTTCTTGTGGGTTTTTTTTTTTTTTAAGGCAAACTATCAGTGCATGGTTATTTTTGGTGGAAAATAACCAGTAGGAAAGGAAAAAATTAGCAATGGAAGAAGTGCCACAGTAATGAGGGAAGATGAGTGGTAGGGAAGGGAGAGACTGGCCTTTGCTAGATCAAAGTCAGTTTTTCCCTGGGGTCAGTAAACTCCCTCTGTAACAGATTGGAGAGTAAACATTTTAGGTTTCTCTTGAAACCCCTAAATCTTCTGTCATAGTGCTAAAGCAGCCTTAGACAATACATAGTTGAAGAGATGAGGATGTATCCCAATAAAACTTGATTTATAGAAATAAGTGGTGAGTTACATTTGCCCTGTGCATTGAGATGTCTGACCCTGTTCTGTAGGGTCAGGAGAGAAGGCAGAGCAAATGGGCACAGACAGAGAACGTGGACAATGTGGTCGTGGGGCTTGTCATTGAGTTTGATTTCTTAATAAAGTAGTAAGAAATATCATGAGTTGCGGTGTGGTGGGAGAGAGTGTTGTGGGTTTGAAGGGAGAGAGAAAGTAGTAAAGGAACAGAGGAAATACACCCTGATTACCTGGTAGGATCCTGGACCTCTTGAGGTCAATGATCATAAATTTAAAGTGGGATCAGTCAATATGTTCGCAGCATATGTCATAGCTGGGCTTCCCTGGTGGCTCAGACGGTAAAGAATCCACTTGCATTGCAGGAGACCTGGGTTTGATCCCTGGGTCAGGATGATCCCCTGGAGAAGGAAATGGCTACCCACTCCAGTATTCTTGCCTGGAAAATCCTATGGATAGAGGAGCTGGCGGGCTGCAGTCCATGGGGTCACAAGGAGTCAGACAGGACTAAGCTAAGTGCACATGTCATGGTTACAGTCTGGTAATCGTGTAGTTAACTTCTCCACCTGGTGGGGGTTTCAGTATCTACATGATGGCTCACAAGATATGACTCAGAATATTATCTCTAGCTTTTGAGAATGAACTAAATGTTCTTGTGCATGCCTGCACACATGCTTAGTCATGTCTGACTCTGTGACCACATGGACTGTAGCCCACCAGGCTCCTCTGTTTAAGGGATTTTCCCAGCAAGAGTACTGGAACGGGTTGCCATCTCCTCCTCCAGGGGATCTCCCCAACTCAGGGATAGATGCTGCATCTCCTGAGTCTCTTGTGTTGCAGGAGGATTCTTTACCACTGAGCCACTAGGGAAGCCAAAGGTTTTTGACTATGCTTAACGACTAAACTATTATTATTTGATGTCCTTTGTTTTCTTTTGTTTCTGCATTTTCTCACTTCTCTGATTAAACTTATTCTTTGGCTTAAGTTTTTCCACAGACAGAAGGTAGACAGAAGACATGAGGGACAAAGACCAAGGGTCCTGGTCCACTTCAATAGTAGGCTTTCCTATTAAACAGTTGTGGAGATTTGGGTTGTTTCCAGTTTTGGAGTATTACAAATGATGCTACCAATAATTGTGTACAAGCCTCTGTGTGGGCTTATGTTTTCATTACTTTTGGATAAACACCTAGAAATGCGATTTCTGCATTTTATGGGGAAAGTATGTTTTACTTTTCTAAAACAGTGTTTATCAATGTAATGATACCATTTTGCTTGTTTTATATACTCCTCTGTCTCAAACTCCCCAAACACTTAACTTTTGTGTCTTCTTGTGGTGCCTCTAGTACAATGTTGAATAGAATTGTGAGAGATGTTTATTCCTGACCCTGGGTAGCAATAGTTGAAGCATTCACTGTTGCATATAATACCGGCTCTCTATTCTGATTTGCAAAGAGTCAGACACGACTGAGCGACTGAACTGAACTGAACTGATCAAGACTTGAATTTTGCCAGATGCTTTCTCTGTGTATGTTTAAATGTTTATGTTGTTTCCCTTTATTTGATGAATTTTACCAATTGATTCCTAGATGATAGATGAGTTGGAAAAATTATTAGCACAAACATGTTCATAATATTGATTTTTCCTTTTAATGTCTAGCTGTAGCAATGTGTTCATTCCTATATTGTTAACTGGTGAATTTTTCTTTTTTTTTTTTTTNTCCCCTTTTTTTCTCACTTTAACATATCTAATTAATGGGTGTCCTATCCTCAATGATCTTGAAGAGTGACAAGTGGCCAAGATTATCCACCCATTTATAGAACGTGTGGTTAACAGAACTGAGAAGGTGAACAGATCCGAGAAGGCATTCATCTTCCATTCAAACCACTTGAGTCATGAGGAAATTCCTTCCACAGGATCTTCGTCAAGCTCTAACCAGGTCTCTGTTTGGTATGTACAGTTGCTTATTTTGAGAAAATTCCTACCATAATGATGGATATTTCAGCTCGTTTTTCCATCTTCCTCAGGTTGAGTTTAAGCACTTGTCCCAGGTACAGCATCTGACACAGAGTACAGTAGATCTCAGTAAATAAGTGTTTCCTTTCCTTGTTTTTTGGTCCACTGTCTTGAGCTACAAATCGTCTACTAGCCTTTTATGTATCTGAAAACAGCCACCATGTCTCTCTTAGTGTTCTCCTCCTCCGTCTTAAAATCTGCTGCCCACAATAGATCTCACACATCAGGTTTTTAAAACCACCAACTTCCTGTCAGTTCTTTTAGCTAACCACACTGATTTGAAAGCCTCTTAGTATCACTTGAAATGTGGTGACCTGGACTTCTAGGTAAATNCTTAGTGTTCTCCTCCTCCGTCTTAAAATTTGCTGCCCACAATAGATCTCACACATCAGGTTTTTAAAACCACCAACTTCCTGTCAGTTCTTTTAGCTAACCACACTGATTTGAAAGCCTCTTAGTATCACTTGAAATGTGGTGACCTGGACTTCTAGGTAAATTCTAAACAGAACAAAGCACAGTAGGTCTATGACCTCCTAAAATCTCCCTATAATTCTGTTTTGCCAACTAAGGAAACTTTCCCTTTTAGTAGCAGCAGTCACCTGATGGCTCACTGAACTTGAGGCCAGCTCAGTCCCCCCAGGCCTTTTTCACATGAATGGTTGCTCATACCCATGGAATTTACTTGGGAAACTGCCTGGATGGTTCAAAGTGCAAACCGGAATCAAATCTGTGGCCTTTCATACGCTCTCCTCCAGTTTAATTAATTTAACTTCTGGTTTTTCTCCCTTCTTCCTCTTTTCAGCTGCTGTATGGTTGATGAGACTATAGCATTAAACAGATCAGGCTGCAAATCCTACCTCTGCCCCTTCCTAATTCTGTGGGCCTGGAAACACGCTTTATTCTTTCTGAACTGGTGTTGCTTTGAGTGCTTTGGACGTAATAACCTTTACTTCATAGTAGTGTGACAAGCTATAAAAGCTAAATGAGATCTAATATTATAACAACATCTGACACATAGAAGCCCCTCAGTGTGCTAGTTCTGGTCTCTACACTCTTTGCCTTTCCTACCTGGGTCTCATATGGGGAAAGAGCAACTTCTCCGGTGGTCCAGGGGCTAAGACTCTGTGTGGCCAGTGCAGGAGACATGGGTTCGATCCCTGGTCAGGGAAATAAGATCCCACATGCCCTGTGGTGAGTGGAAAGAAAGAAAGAAATCAAAAGGGTAAAGAAAGTACTCAATTCTTCCCAGATACATCTACACTCCTGATTCCCACAACAAAACCCACTTGCTGCTTTCGTATTTCCTCAACTCTGCTCTCTGGTACAAAACACATTAACTGACCTGAGATGGTGCAGGAAGAAGTCACAGAGGAGCGAGGTGTTCCTCTTCCAGGTGACATTTGCAGCTTCACAGAAGTTGCCCAGACTCTCAGTGCCTTAATGCTTTTAGGATCAAAGTCAGGATGTTAGGGTACAAAGTAGGCAGACAGAATTCTCTCCACCTCGGTGGTTTGATGTTGGCACAGGGTGGCTGTGACATGGCTCAGTGGGGGACAGCAGAGATGAAGGCAGCAGGCTGAAGATCCACGCTGGGCCAGTGGCCACCAGAGAAGTGAGGAGCTCTGCGGGGCTCACACAGCAGCGCTGACTGCACAGGGCTCTGGCCACGTGTTTGCAATCATACGTGGCCATTATGGCAAACTGCTGAGGGGAAGATGGAGGTCTGCAGCAAGTGGTCTTTGTGGTCCTTGCCCCTCCCTTCAGCCCACTCAATTCTGCACAGCTACAGTGGACAGCACTCTGCCCATCAGATTCCAACTCAAATCTCGACCACAGCACCCTCAGCTTTTCTGCTCAGAGACTTTTCTCTGAAACCACAGAAGACAACTGAGCCTGCATGTAGCCAGAGACCAGAAAAGAGTAATAACACCTCACAATGCAACCTTCAACCAGTGGAGTCCAGGGACCAGCGGATAAATGCCCAAATATCTTACCTACGAAAGAATTATTTTGAGGTGCTTTCTATTACACAAAGTTCTTCAGAGCCCCAGTTGCCCAAAGCAGTAACCAGTTCAATAAACTGGATATTCTTCCTCTTTTATCTCTTCCTCCCCACTTCCCCACTGTGATTCCTGGGATATCTCCCCCAAACTACTTGCACCCCGGTTTGTGTTTCACTCTGCCATTGCAGCTATTCAATTGAGGTCTTCCATCAGCTAAGGAAATGGCAACTTCTTAGTCCCTGATAATATGACATCACTTTGTCTTCAGACTGCTGTGATCTGAAAGATATAGCAACTCCCCATATTCCTAAATGGGATATTTGATTATTTTGTATCCTTCCTTCTACTGCAAACAGAATTAACTGTTTTTCCATATGTGATCTTCATCAAGTTCTCCTGCATACTTTTATTACTCATTTTCAGCATTGCAACAGTTACTTGTTAAATATCTGTCTCCTTCTAGATATAGAAACACTAGATCTATATCTGAAAAACTGCATCTGATTCCAATGTCTATCTCTAGCACCTAAGCCAGCACCTAGTAAGATGGTATATGTTCAACAAGTATTGGTGAATTAATAAATTACAAAAGATACTGAAGGCTTCCAGTTCAACATAACAGGCTAAGGACAGTTATTTCCTCTTGCTTCTGGACTCTATTAAAATGGTAAGAAAAAATATTAAAATGATATAAACACACAATAACCAAAGAATCTGCAAAGATCATAAGCACTCAAGAGAGTTCTATATAGAGAATAATTCGCACAACCCCACACTTTTCCCGCCCCCTCACAAAGAACTGCCCCCAGCTATACCCAGGCAAAAATCAGAGCATTCTTCTTCGAGGAAATTGGACAAACTGTCCAGAGAAAATCAAGTTGACTAGTGCAAGTATTAGTGCTCCAAAAGAAAGACCTTCAAAGCTGCATTTACTCTCCAATTCTGCACTAGCTAGCTTTCTAGGGACTCACTAGAACAAAGCATGACAGTCAAGAAGTCAAACTCATGTAAAAGGAGCCTTTCTTTTCCCATATTGAGAGAAGTCTGCACCATAACAGAGAAATATTGAGACAGACAGAGAGAAGAAGGGAGAGAAAGAAAGCGAAAGAGGGAATTAGGGCAAGAGTAGGGGAAGAGGCGAGAAAGCCAAGACCTAATCTTTTTTTTTTAAGTTGACACCTCCTCAGATTTTAGAGGAGATTGCATCTTTATCAGAAGAACAAGATGCTATTTTAAAAAGTATAACTGCAGAATTAGCAGAAGCCAGGATTTAAAATATAGTTGCCAATACAGGAAGTTCAATAGAATAGTTGATATGGAAAGATGAAGAAAACTCTCAGAATGTAAAGAAATGCAGACATATACAATACACGTGAAGTATTAATATATATGGATAGAAACATGAGATGGAGACCAAGTCAGAATATCCACTATCCAACTAATACAAGTTCCAGAAAAAGAAAATTTTAAATGTAATGTAAAAGAACACAAAAAGGATATAATTATTAAAGAAATTACAGAAGAAAACCTTGGCATAAGTCAAAAAATACATAAGTCTTCACACCAAAAGGAGCACCATGTTTTGAGAAGGATGAATAAAAAGAGACTGATGACTAGAAAACAGCCACATAAAATTTTTAAACACTAAAAATAAATATATATTTATGTATGATAAGTGTCTATATTTATACAAAGATAATTATATATAAATATATAAAGATAAATATTTTGTATATTTACAATTTTCAGAGTAAAAAAAGTGGGTCACCTATAAAGGAATAAGAATAAAACTAATACCAAGTTTCTCATCAGTGATACTGGATACCAGAAGACACTTGAGCAAAGCCTTCTAATTTCTGAGGAAAGATGATTTTCAACCTAAAATTTTATACCCCACCGAATAATCAATTGGAAAAGAAAACGAAAAACCATATTCAGTCACACAATGATCCATCAAAGAAAGGAGTGCCTTTACCTAAAATGTTACTTGAGAATATACTCTCATAAAAGAAGAGAACAAAAAGAAATGAAGGTTTTGTTTTTGAAGTGGGATACAGATATAGAACTCTACTGAGAGGAGACAAGGCATGCATGAGATAGGTGGTGTAAGTGAGCTGAATCATCATCAATAGAAAATACTAAGTTTGAATTAACTAGTCTAATAGTACATTTTTTTAGGTTTATGCAATGCATTGATCACATTGATGAAATTATCTTTATTTTTAATACTTTCAAGACTTGACATATACCTCAACTTATAAACACCCTGCATCAACATACTGGTAAATAACTGAAGTACAAGTTAAGTCATTCCAATAATTATATTGCCTCAGTTTCTGCATCTCTAAAATGAGGGTAATAATGCCTACTTCATGCAGATGCTGCAATAATGTTTGAACTGCACTTAGCGTGACTCCTGGCACATCATCAGCTTTTTATTGAATAGTAGTTACTAGAAGACTCATGATACTCTGTCACTGACGAGCTGTGTAGGCTTCTGTAAGTCTTATTTTCCTTATCTGTAACTTGAGAATAATAGCAGTCTTGTCTTGAAATAAATACATCAAAGCATATAAAATATTTATCACAGTACCTATACTAAATAGGTACTCAACAAATGGTGGATATTATTATTATTAACTAAGTCTGTACTGTGCTTATTTCATTTTGATAGTTTTCCTCATGAGATATGTCTTAAATGATATATCCATATTCACCCAGGTCCACCATAAAGTGCCTTCTCTCTTAATTCCCTTACACTCTACATACTCCACTTACATGCTCCACTCTCTTCCTAGAATAATCACCAAACTTAATACTCTGTCCGTGTTTCTCATCCCAAATTTAACAATGAACCAGAAAGAAAAGCAAGTAAATTATCTCCTGCATACTTCTGTGGGCCCCCAGTATGAGGAGGAAGAGATGGAAAGAGAAAAAAAAGAATCTATTCCCCAACTTCTTTTAACAAGGATGGGAACGGGGGACTCTAATAAGTAAAATATGATTAAAAATATGCATTACTGTTTAGCAGGAAACACTGCTCAGTACAGATACAGATATGTGATACAGGTACTTCATAAATAATGCCACTGAATACATTATTTTAAAAGTCCTGGGGCTTCCCTAGTGGCCCAGTGGTTAAGACTGTGCTTTCATTGCAGGGGGCGTGGGTTTGGTACCTGGTCAGTTGGATGTTTTTCCTTAGCTTTTGAGCAGGATTTTTTTTCTGAGTGCTCAGAATGAGAGCCATCCTCTGTCAGAGAGGCATACCTGTGATTACTAAGCAAAAGTGGGAGAAGAGGCCATAGACACTTCATGTGCTTTCCATGCTGGACATTTACAGTTACCTAATTTAATGTTCACATTAAACCCTCTGATGGGCCTATGTTTGACCAATGAGGTAAACCAGGCTGAGAGACATAAAAAATAACTCAATAAAGTTCACACAGCTAATAAGGGATAGAACAGAGATTTGAACCCATGAATCCAGAGTCTATACTCTTTTCACCAGACCTCCCAGAATGTCAGCTAGACCTTCACCACCTTTCAGGGTGCCCTGGCCGGGGAATCTGGAGACAAGGGTTTAATTCCTGGCCTGACCAACCAAGTAATTTAGGCCAATTTACTTTTTCAAGGGTTTTTCTGACTCCACTCAAAATATAACTCTACTTTGCTTAGCATCATAAGAACTCAGAAAGAATGAATTCATGTTTATAAAGTACTATGTAAAGCCTAAGTACACTCCTATTTTTAAAACATTCTTATATGTGGATAAAAATTATACTCTTAAAAAGATATTCTAGGACCCCAAACTAAGATTAGATTTCAATGTCTCCATTTCTTAACTAACCAGACACCAACTAATGTCATTCCAAACAGCATAGATAATGTTTTCTTAGAGCCTAGAAAATAAATGTCAATACTTGTGGTAGTTTCTGAGATTTGAAACATGCTAGCCCCAGAATAAATATATATCAGGGAGAAAGGTAATACAACCCAGGCCAATAAATATTCATCAAAAATACTCACATAGAAAACATGTGGGAATCTAAGTGTGTTGATTCAAAAGAAAGAAAAATCTTGATGCTAAGATTGAGCTGTGATAAGACTTTAACCTAGAGCTCTCCTGACTGCCTGGAAGGATTTGCTCATCACTGCCCCAAAGTCAGGGCCAGGCAGGAAACTCACATGTTCCTAGTGAGATGGAAATATGCTCCCCATGTTCGAAACAACCTTCTTTTTACAATCATGATGAATTGGAGAGGGGTTGCATTAATATAGATGCTACTACCACAGTCATGTCATCACTCTATTCCCAGAAATATTAAATACATCTGAAAACTACAGTTAATCCATATCTTCCTTACCAAAATGAGGCAGAATCAAACCATCACTAGAGATTTTGTTCTTAAGACTGTAAATGTTGTTCCAAATTCACCAAGTGCTGAGTCACACTTTATTCCAGTTCAGCAAGGCTACCTACAGTGTATGCAAGTTTTTGTCACAGTCCTTATTTTCTGAGTCCTACTGTGATCATTAATTTTGTGTGTCAGCTTAGCTAGGCCATGGTAGCCAAACATTTGGTCAAACAATATTCTAGATGTCTCTGTGAAGACATTTTTAAAGAAGAGATTAACATTTAACTCAGTAGACTTTCCAATCAGCTGAAAGCCTGAATAGAAAAAGACTGTCCTCCCTCAAGGAGAAGGAATCTGCCAGCACCCTCAAATATACCAGTCCCAGACTTGAGCTTGGATTCAGATTGCAACTCTCCCTTGAGTCTCCAGCTTACAGCCTACCCTTCAGATTTTGGACTTGCCATAATCTCGTTCTCTGAAATGAGTCTTGATAGAAGATAGATGGATAGATAGACAGACAGACATCTTATTGAAGAATATCCTCTGAAGAACTCTGACTTATCACTTTGGTTAGAATCACAGAACAGACAATGACACTAAAAGGGCCTGAAGAGTGTTTGCAAAGTGGCTTGTGGGCTGTCCTCAAACAAATCTGCAAGATATGGCCAGAAAAGCAGAGACAACACTTTGCCAACAAAGGTCCATATAGTCAA
Organism: Neotragus pygmaeus; assembly: GCA_006410875.1. Lineage (NCBI taxonomy): Eukaryota > Metazoa > Chordata > Mammalia > Artiodactyla > Bovidae > Neotragus > Neotragus pygmaeus. Next base: position 706,101 of record SJYV01020007.1, read on the forward strand.
ATCTGTGGTTTTTCCAGTAGTCACGTATGGATGTGAGAGTTGGACTGTAAAGAAAGCTGAGTGCTGAAGAACTGATGCTTTCGAATTGTGGTACTAGAAGGCTCTTGAGAGTCCCTTGAACAGCAAGGAAATCAAACCAGTCAATCCTAAAGGAAATCAACTCTGAATATTCATTGGAAGGACTGATGCTGAAGCTTCAACACTTTGGCCACTTGATGCAAAGAGACAACTCATTGGAAAAGACCTTAATGCTGGGGAAGATTGAGGACAGAAGGAGAAGGAGGAGACAGAGGATGAGATGGTTGGATGGCATCACTGACTTCAATGGGCATGAGTTTGAGCAAACTCCAAGAGACAGTAAAGGATAGGGCAGCCTGGTATGCTGCAGTCCCATGGGGTCACAAAGAGTCAGAAACTACTTAGTGACTGAACAACAACATTTCACAGGTATCTCAAAGGTAACAGGTCCCAAACCAAAAGGCAGGGCTCAAATTCTGGCTGTGCCATTTCTTATCTGTGGGACTTCAGGATATTACCTGACCTCCTTATATCTCATTGACCTCATCTATCAAGGAATAATAGTACTTACTGCATAAGGTCATCATAAGAATAAAGTAAGTTACTACACATGAAGCACTTAGAGGCACATCTGACATAGAATAATGACTGATTAGATGTTGTCATAATCCTCTCCCAACCATCACTGGGCAGTGCTGATTATTGCACAAAATCAAGCCCAGGCAGAAAACTACATGCTCCTGCTGGGCGTGGAATACTCCACGGGTTGGAGATGGCCTTCCTGTTACTTTCTCTCCTATTACTCTCCAGGTAGGAGCACCCCACCCATAGAGACACTACACCTCACACCTCATCTTATCTTCACCTGCTCCCTTTCTCTCACCAAACTCCACCCACCCCCATCTCAGAACTTACTGAGTCTATATCCCCAGGATCTTTTCTGTCTGTGCTGTATATACACAGATAAGTAAACATAGGCTGAGTACTGTACAGTGGAAGGAGGAGATTTTGCATCCTCATCGCTCCTGCCTTTGGTCATTCTGAACCCTTTCCCTTGGATTATCAACAGAACTTCTGAAGCAGCTTTCCAGCTTCTCTCCCTTCAAGCCTTCCTTCACTGTGACACTTCCCAAAAGTCGGGTCAATTTGCTTCTCTTGGCCTCGAGAATAAAGTCCAGGACTGTTCCCAAACAATCTTCCCTTCATCATCTCCTAAGATTATGCTCCACAATAGGCTTTCTGACCACTGTCCCAGAGCACCATGCCCCTAGGGACCCTGTGAGCGGCTCCCGCAGCTGGTCCCTCACTCCGATCACCTGCCCAGTGCCTTCCTTGACCCTCCCAGTCAGGAGCACCTGCATGTAACATTCCGGCTGTCATTTATGTAGCTGAGGCCTGGCTCGACCCCAGGCCATCTTCACTCCAGGATAAAGATAGGGTTTGGGGCAAGTCTGGAGGGCCCCCTGGGACGGGTCTGCCAAGGTTCTAGTGCATGAGAGGCTGGGGAGCCTCCTGGGAAATGAACTCATCCTGTCGGGAGAGAGGCCAAGTCACATAAACATGTTCCAAGGACAGTCAGCCAGTGTCTGAGGAAGGGCTCGTTGCCGAGTACAACAGGGTGTTTGCTACCCTCAGCCAAGTTCACAGGGATGCGTGCCTGAGTCATGCAGTCATCCGTTTGCACTTGAACAACGTTTAGTGAATTCCTACTCTGAGTCAGGCGCTGGAGCGGGCACTGGGAATACACAAGAGAGCAAGACCAACCGACTCCTAACCTTAAAGGACTTAGGTGGAGTTCTAAAGATGGGGAGACTGCAATGTCGGAAGTAGGTGATTTTCTTCTTTTTTATATAATTTTTATCTGTAATTTGAACCCCTGTAGACTGGGAGAATAGAAGGCAACTCTGCTTTGTGGTCTGTATGTGACAGTGTAACAGAATTAGGGATAAAGGATGCTTTCTTGGGCCTGCAATAGGAGAGACCTGGGTTCTATCTCTGGGTTGGGAAGATCCCCTGGAGAAGGCAAAGGCTACTCACTCCAGTATTCTGGCCTGGAGAATTCCACGGACTATATAGTCCATGGGGTGGCAAAGAGTCGGACACGACTCAGTGACTTTCACTTTCACTTTCCCTCTTGATGTGAAAGTTGGGAAAGGTGAGGCAAGAAATGGCTCGATGGTGTGAGACTGGAGCTGGACCAGCCGCAGAAACAGGAGACGACATCATTGTGCACAGCATCCAAGCATCTGGGGTGACTGGCAGCCCACCCCTGCAGCAGGGAAGGCAGCACCAGGAAAGGTATGTTTAGAAGCCCTGCAATCCTCTGTGGGTCAAGATCCTGTTGCCCCCTTCAAGAGCATGTCTTAGGGAAATACACATTTTTTTCTTCACTTCTCATCCATCAATGTGTCATTTCTATAAGGGCAAGTACTGTATCTTATTGTCTGGAGAAATAAATCTGTAACTAGTCAGAAGTAGGCATGGAACAAAGTTTGATTGAGTTTAAATGAATATGAACAATGTTCATAGCAGCATTATTAACAAGAGTCAAGGACAAGTGTCCATCCATAGATGACTGAATTAAGAAGGTGTCTTGTATACAAGTTTCCCTGGTGGCTCAGTGGCAAAGAATCCACCTCCCAATGCAGGAGACATGTGTTCGATCCTTGCTTCAGGAAGATCCCCTGGAGGAGGAAATGGGAACCCACTCCAGTCCTCTTGCCTGGGAAATTCCATGGACAGAGGAGCCTGGCAAGCTAAAGTCCATGCGGTTGCAAGAGAGTTAGATCTGACTTAGCAACTAAACAATAACAGCAACTTGTTTACAGACAGTGGAGTATTACTCAGACATGAAAAAGAATGAAATAATGCCATTTGCAGCAACATGCATGGACCTAGAGCTTAGCAGGCTTAGCAAAATAAATCATACAGAGAAAGAGATATACTACAAATACTCTATGATATCACCTATATGTTGAATCTAAAAAATAATACAAATGGATCTATGTGAAAACTGGAACAGATTCACAGGTACAGAAAACAGCTTAGTGCTTACCAAAGGGGAGAGGGAATGGGGGCAAATTAGGGGTATGAGATTAGCAGACAGAAGCTATTATATATAAAATAGATAAGCAATACGGATATGCTGTATAGCACAGTGCACTATACCCAGTATCCTATAATAACCTATAATGAAATATAATCTGCAGAAACACTGAATCACTCACTATGCTGTACACCTGAAACTAACACAATATTGTAAGTCAACTATATTTCAATTTTAAAAATGAAAAGAAAATGAATAAGAAGAACTTTCATTGAAGTAAAACAGCCAGAGTGTACAAATCTGTATAGGGGAAATGTGAAGAATACTTAGAATTGTGTGGATTTTTTCACCAATCATATCTCAAAGAAAATTTTGGGAAGCAAACAGAATCATTCTTCATTCTACTATGTAAGCTCAAGACAGAATTAAAATACTCAATTTGTTGCTCATCATTTATATTACTTCTTTGTTGTTTTGTAAGAATAATAAATCCTCATGATGGAGAAATTAAAGTCTGGTGAAAGATGGAAAGAAGACAGATGGAAAGGGGCAAAAGTAGATGCCACTCAGATCCAGGGTGGAACAGTCAATGGTGGAATCAAAAAGAATCCTATGATTTAGAAGCCCTAGGACAGTATTTCTCCTCCTACGTCTCCACATTTCAAGTACAGCAATCCCTCTGTCAGTCAGGACAAAGGAGGAAATAGGAACAAAGAGACTGGTGACTTCCTCACAGTCTCACGTATCAGTTGACTTCAAAAATCCAGTAAGAGTTAGCCTGATTTTCAGACACAGGGATTTAAACATCCTTGGTTCAACATCCAAAGTCTTGGCCTTGATGAAATCACTCATCACAATTTCTAGACACAATCTGCTGCAATTTTTTAGTGGGGATGAAGGCTGCAGCAACAGCCAAGCCATAGTCAACAGAGACACCAAGTTAATTTTCATTCATTGTTTCCTGGGGAAGCAACAAAAGTATATAAGCAGTACATTCAGAAAATTATTTTATACTAAATAAAACAAATTATTAAGATGAATGTGGTCATTTATATTCATTCTCTGCTCATACAATGATAGAGGAAAGGGGGATTATAAAGGAAATTGGACAAAGAGACAGAAATACTAGACCTGTTTCCCTGCTTTGGAAGCTGCTGTTTTCTCTTTATCAGTAAGTCCTACCTGCCTAGCTCATGCAGCTGCTGTAAAAATAGATGAGTGTCTGTTTCTGAAAACTCTAAAGAGTGACAGAAATGAAAGGTATGAAGCCTACATCACTCTGCAATATTATACAAAAGGGTCTCAGACCCTTTTTCCCTGTTGTTGTTGTCATTCAGTTGCCCAGTCGTGTCCGACTCTTTGTGACCCCATGGAATGCAGCATGCCAGGCCTCCCTGTCTCTCACCATCTTCTGGAGTTTGCCCAAGTTGGTGTTCATTGCATCGGTGATGCTGTTCAGCCATCTCATCCTCTGACGCCCTCTTCTCCTTCTGCCCTCCATCTTTCCCAGCATCAGAGACTATTCCAATGAGTCATCTGTTCGCATCAGATGACCAAAATACTGGAGCTTCAGTTTCACCAACAGTCCTTCCAGTGAATATTCAGAGTTGATCTCCCTTAAGATAGATGGTTTGATCTCCTTACTGTCCAAGGGAACTTCAGGAGCCTTTTCCACACCACAGTTCGAAGGTATCAATTCTTTGGCATTCTTCCTTCTTTACGGTCCAGCTCTCACAGCCATTCATGACCACTGGTTAGACCATAGCCTTGTATTTTTCCCTAAAGGCTCCCCAACATATTCCATCCTAAATTTACCCCTACTGCTTCCTACTGTCACAGCATCTGGCAGGATTCTCTTATTACTGGAAAACGTGTTCAATACCCAGGGATCACTCAGCACAAGGTCAAGAGCTGACTGTCAGCAAGAAAGAAAGGCAGAGCAAAGAAACGAAGCCCACGTGAAAGACAAACACTGCTTTCAAGGCTCTGCCTACAAGGTCCACATGAGGGTAAGTATAACATTGAAAACTGGCTGCTAGAGCTAGGATAGTGGAAGATGCAAGATATTTGCTGGAGTGATGCAGAGTCCAGAGGGGAAGTTGTCCCAAGAAAAATCCAGGTGGGTGTAAAGCCCCAGCACCAGGGTCAGACTGCAGGGGTCATTTAACACTATGTGATCCTGAGCAAATNTATAGGATACAGGATACTTGGGGCTGGTGCACGGGGATGATCCAGAGAGATGATATGAGGTGGGAGGTGGGAGGGGGGTTCCAGATTGGGAACTCACGTACACCCATGGCTGATTCATGTCAATGTAAGGCAAAACCAATACAGTATTGTAAAGCAAAATAAAGTAAAATTAAAAAAAAAAATGTTTCCTCCCAAATCCCTCTTTCTACATCAATTCTATCATTCAATTTGTTATTATTTGTTTCTACATCTCCTATTTTCTCTTTCTTAGTCTATTTCTATATCCCTACTAGAAGGACATTACTAAAACATTCTTTTGATAATATCATTTCTCTACCAAATACAATTAGAGATCCACATTGGGACTTTCAAGACCTTCTATAATCTGGCACTATTCTCCATTTCATTCATAAGGTTGCTAATATGTCAGGATAAAGGTTCAGGTATGCTATGAAACTTGCTACAATGTGATACATTCTGCTATTGATGAGAATGAAATGCTATGAAAACACAGAACAGTCAGTATAGTCTATCTCAAGGCCCCTTTTTACTTAAGTTGACGTAACATTTGATTAAAAATTAAGAAAAAATTATTTGGAAAAATGACTTACCAAATGAGTACCCATAAGTATAATTAACTGAGGTTAGGGTAATGATTGAGAAGATCTTGGATTTTTATGCTACTTTTCACTTCCAGGTTAGAAAACATTAAAACCTATGTTAACTTTTAAAATATAGTGCTGTTACATAATCAGTTTTCATCAGGATGAAGGATAGTTACTATAATAGTAAATGAGATATTTAGCAAGCCTAAATATATATGTAATATTATTATATACATGTATATGTATATACTTAATATTGTTTCTATCTGCCGAAGTTATATTTTACAAAAAGTCTCTCTTTCTGGGAGAGTCTCTTAGCTCTTCTTCAATATAAAAAATCTCTATACCTTTCAGAAGCCTCTGAAATGATGCAACTGATGGAATATATTTTTTTCAAAGTTTTAGCTGATTATTGATCCTAGTATAGTACTTACTGTATTCTCAGTGCAAGAGCAAAGACAGCCAAGTACATCTTTCATCATTAGGATAATATATTCACTAGCTCTCAGAAGTAGTCACATCTAGGAAGAAAAAGGTGCACATAGCCCCATAATTGAAATTCACTCTCTGAGCCGAGGCAAAATCTGATCCTGCTTGACTTAGAGTGAGGCTTCCTTGACTTTCCCTGAGACTTCANCTAGCTCTCAGAAGTAGTCACATCTAGGAAGAAAAAGGTGCACATAGCCCCATAATTGAAATTCACTCTCTGAGCCGAGGCAAAATCTGATCCTGCTTGACTTAGAGTGAGGCTTCCTTGACTTTCCCTGAGACTTCAGCCCAGTATGTGGTGGTGATGGTGCCAATGAGTCAGGCTTCCCAGCCCCTCTTCTGAAAATACTGAGGAAGGAAGACCTGGGGAAAGCTTAGGAGTGTCGCAGGAGGGGAGAGAAAGAGGGAGATGCATTATTGCTATTCTCCTTTGGGATTGTTCACTTATTTGTCTCAAACTGATACACAAATAGTTAGCATCCCACAAAAGTTAATAAAACATATAGGAAGATTTCATTCTTTCCTTAAAAAACTAGAATCATTTGTTTTCCCTGAAATAATCCAGGTTGTTCTCTGCTTTGTCTTTTCTATTAGATTTTTAAAAATTTTGAACCTTATCAGAAAATTGCTGTATATGTTCTATTCTTTTCCTGACTTAGTAGTTCAGGGAGCAAAACTCAGCTCTATAAATGTTTAGAGTAAAGCTAAGAAGTGAAATAACTTCTCTAATCAGAGAGCTCTGTGGCTTCCTTAGAGATACTATGGAATAGTTTTGGATATCTTTAATATTTAGATGAAATCCAAATGGTGGATTTTATACCTTGGTTTACGTTTATATTTATTTTTTAAAAAAATGTTAGGTGTTTACATGCATCCTCACTCACATTAAATAATTCATTCATGAAAATTATATACATAGTATTTCTTCTACTCTTTATGCTTTAAAGGAACTTGAGTGACAGTGGGTTACTGGAGAGGTGGTGGTGGGTTAGTCTCTAAGTCATGTCTGACTCTTGTGACCTGAATGGATTGTAACCCACCAGGCTTCTCCGTCCATGGGATTTCCCAGGCAAGAACACCAGAGTGGGTTGCTATTTCCTTCTCCAGTTACTGGAGACAGATTTCATCAAAGAACAGTGATTGTAGAACATTTCATGGAAGTGAGAAGCATCTTGGAGAAAGAAATGGCAACCCACTCCAGTATTCTCGCCTGGAGAATCTTGTGGAGAGAGGAGCCTGGTGGGCTGCTGTCCATGGAGTCGCACCGAGTCAGACACGACTGAAGTGACTTAGCATGCATGCATGCATTGGAAAAGGAAATGGCAACCCACTCCAGTATTCATGCCTGGCGAATCCCAGGGACAGAGGTGCCTGGTGGGCTGCCATCTATGGGGTCGCACAGAGTCAGACACGACTGAAGCGACTTAGCAGCAGTAGCAGCAACAAGAAACATCTTGAATTCTGGTCTCTGTCCTGCAGGAATCTTCTCGGTACTGAGCTTGGCCTCTGAGTGCACAACCCTGGCTGCAGAACTTCCCAAGGTGTCCTACGTGAAGGCGCTGGACGTGTGGCTCATCGCATGTCTCCTCTTCGGCTTTGCGTCCCTGGTGGAGTATGCAGTTGTCCAGGTGATGCTCAATAACCCCAAGCGAGTTGAAGCAGAAAAAGCCAGAATTGCCAAGGCTGAGCAAGCAGATGGGAAGGGGGGAAACGTGACTAAAAAGAGCACTGTGAATGGCGCAGGCACACCTGTTCACATCAGCACCTTGCAGGTAAGGATGGTGTCTGACGTCGGCCAGTGAAATGCGTTCTGTGGGTGTAAAGGTTTGGTAGAATTGATTCACACTCATTTCTTGCTCACAGATGAGAAAGGATTAAGCTCAATCTACTTTTTTTGGAAAAGAACAGAACACTTTGCGAATCAACCATCAAATTGCTAGATGACTTCCGTGGAATTCAAGGATGCTTAAATTCCTTCAGTATGATGTGCACTATCAAATGTGGAGGTCTTGCCCAAACTCCAGATCCCAAACTCCAGACCTTCCTACAGTTTCTCATGTGCCAATCCTTCATGGACGGCCAGGGGGCTGTGGGGGGAGCGCTGAAGGCATAGGGAGCCCATGTTCTTGATTCGATCTCCCACCTCTTCCGCATCAAGTTGGAGGGCTTCACAAAGCACGTCAGGCAGGCTACTCTTTTACTGGGTGCCTGGCCCATAGGGAAACTATGCCCATGGTTTCGTGTATGTCCAGTGCAGGGTGAGTAGCTGGAGAAGAACTGAAAAACCATAACCTTGCCTTGTCGCTTGGTGATCAGGCTAAGATTAGTGAACAGTGCCTCCAGATTCAGGAAATGATAAGTCCTTGGGCCACAGGCAGTGTCATGGGTTAAGGACACCTGTCCACTTATGCCATTATGCCTACTTGATATCCTCAAGTCAAGAAGACCCTTATCCAGGGGACCAATTCCATGGAACTTAGCATGGGAAGTTCCACAAGAGACTAACAGGTCCAGACCATTCTGCAGCTGGGAAACTTTGCCTGCCTACCTACCCTGGCCCCGGACCATGTCCATTTGCTCACCACCACCACCACCAGTGAACCCTAGAGTATTAGACGCACTTTTAGATACAGAGGCCAGTAAACTGTTCTCAGGTGGTTCTGCCTGCAGCTCTTTTTTTTGTTTTTCTGTTAAGTCATCAACTCATTTTTTGAGCCTTTAGTCAAGTCTGCTTGCAAATTCTTCTTTGCTACCTTGTAGGGAGGTTCCTCAGGCCCTAGAGCTCTTTATACCCTATTCCTCTTCATGAAGAATAAGTATAAAATATCCATTAATGTGGAGTTATCATGGCCTTAATGAAATCGTGTCTTTAACATACCTCTTTCCATCCTTTTCCATGCATCATGTCTATATCATTCTATGTGAAGTGAGTTTCTTGTGGGCAACATATGGTTGGCTGATGGCTTTTAATCTTCTCTGCCGTGATTGTGTTTTAATTTTTATGTTTAGATCATTTAAATTTAATGAATTTATTGATATGTTAGGGCTTCAGTCAATTTTATATTTTATTTCTTGTGTATTCTATATTTTTAAAATCTTTCCTTTTATCCCATTTGTGTGGATTGCTTAAACAGTTTCTAGCATGACATTTGAGTTTCCTGTATTGTTTGTAAGCGTATCACTACCTTGCTTGATCATTGTTCTAGGTGTTACATTATATATATACATGACTTTTTCACAGTCTCTTAATGTCATTATGTTACAAATTTGTGTGATATTACCTCTCTTAACGCCTTTTATTTTCCTCTCTATATGACAGAATTATTGAAAATATTCCTTAGAACCTAATTAGAAAGTGTTATAATTTTTGCTGCGCCATCAAAAATAATTTGGAAAACTCAAAGGGAGAAGGAAAGTTTTTTGTATTTGTGGATATTTTTCATTTCTTTGATCTTTCTTTTATTGTGATTTTGCAAGGTTCTTTTATTATTTTCTTTCCTTTTAGAGAATTTCCTTTATCCATTATTTTAGATAGCTCTTCTAGTGACAGATCCTTCTACTTTTCCTTCATCTGGGAATGTCTTGTTTTCCCTTCATTCTCAAAGGATGCTTTCACTGGGAATAGGATTCCTGGTCGATGAGTCTTTTATTTCAGTACCTAAAAAATATTGTGTTCCTTCCTTCTGGCCTCCATGACTTCTGAGAACTCTGTTTCATTCACATTGTTTTTCTTCTTTAGGTAAAGTCATTTTTCTCTGTATGCNTGATAAGTCCTTGGGCCACAGGCAGTGTCATGGGTTAAGGACACCTGTCCACTTATGCCATTATGCCTACTTGATATCCTCAAGTCAAGAAGACCCTTATCCAGGGGACCAATTCCATGGAACTTAGCATGGGAAGTTCCACAAGAGACTAACAGGTCCAGACCATTCTGCAGCTGGGAAACTTTGCCTGCCTACCTACCCTGGCCCCGGACCATGTCCATTTGCTCACCACCACCACCACCAGTGAACCCTAGAGTATTAGACGCACTTTTAGATACAAAGGCCAGTAAACTGTTCTCAGGTGGTTCTGCCTGCAGCTCTTTTTTTGTTTTTCTGTTAAGTCATCAACTCATTTTTTGAGCCTTTAGTCAAGTCTGCTTGCAAATTCTTCTTTGCTACCTTGTAGGGAGGTTTCTCAGGCCCTAGAGCTCTTTATACCCTATTCCTCTTCATGAAGAATAAGTATAAAATATCCATTAATGTGGAGTTATCATGGCCTTAATGAAATCGTGTCTTTAACATACCTCTTTCCATCCTTTTCCATGCATCATGTCTATATCATTCTATGTGAAGTGAGTTTCTTGTGGGCAACATATGGTTGGCTGATGGCTTTTAATCTTCTCTGCCGTGATTGTGTTTTAATTTTTATGTTTAGATCATTTAAATTTAATGAATTTATTGATATGTTAGGGCTTCAGTCAATTTTATATTTTATTTCTTGTGTATTCTATATTTTTAAAATCTTTCCTTTTATCCCATTTGTGTGGATTGCTTAAACAGTTTCTAGCATGACATTTGAGTTTCCTGTATTGTTTGTAAGCATATCACTACCTTGCTTGATCATTGTTCTAGGTGTTACATTATATATATACATGACTTTTTCACAGTCTCTTAATGTCATTATGTTACAAATTTGTGTGATATTACCTCTCTTAACGCCTTTTATTTTCCTCTCTATATGACAGAATTATTGAAAATATTCCTTAGAACCTAATTAGAAAGTGTTATAATTTTTGCTGCGCCATCAAAAATAATTTGGAAAACTCAAAGGGAGAAGGAAAGTTTTTTGTATTTGTGGATATTTTTCATTTCTTTGATCTTTCTTTTATTGTGATTTTGCAAGGTTCTTTTATTATTTTCTTTCCTTTTAGAGAATTTCCTTTATCCATTATTTTAGATAGCTCTTCTAGTGACAGATCCTTCTACTTTTCCTTCATCTGGGAATGTCTTGTTTTCCCTTCATTCTCAAAGGATGCTTTCACTGGGAATAGGATTCCTGGTCGATGAGTCTTTTATTTCAGTACCTAAAAAATATTGTGTTCCTTCCTTCTGGCCTCCATGACTTCTGAGAACTCTGTTTCATTCACATTGTTTTTCTTCTTTAGGTAAAGTCATTTTTCTCTGTATGCTTTTAAGGTTTTTTGTGTGTGTGTCTTTACTGTTAAGAGGTTTAATTATATATTTTGATGCAGTTTTCTTAGGGTTCATCCTGTTTGGGGTTTGTTCAGCTTGTTAAAAATGCAGGCTTTACTGTATAGCACATGGAACTCTGTTTAATGTTATGTGGCAGCCTAGATGGGAGGGAAGTTTGAGGGACAATGGGTACATGCGTATGTATAGCTGGGTCCCTTCGCTGTTTACCTGAAACTATTAAATTGTTAATTGGCTGTGCTGCTGCTGCTGCTGCTAAGTCGCTTCAGTCGTGTCTGACTCTGTGCGACTCCATAGACAGCAGCCCACCAGGCTCCCCTGTCCCTGGGATTCTCTAGGCAAGAACACTGGAGTGGATTGCCATTTCCTTCTTCAATGCATGAAAGTGNTGCTGCTGCTGCTGCTGCTAAGTCGCTTCAGTCGTGTCTGACTCTGTGCGACTCCATAGACAGCAGCCCACCAGGCTCCCCTGTCCCTGGGATTCTCTAGGCAAGAACACTGGAGTGGATTGCCATTTCCTTCTTCAATGCATGAAAGTGAAAAGTGAAGTGAAGTTGCTCAGTCGTGTCCGACTCTTAGCGACCTCATGGACTGCAGCCTACCAGGCTCCTCCGTCCATGGGATTTTCCAGGCCCCAATATAAAATAAAAAAGTTTAAAATAAAAAGACGCAGGCTTCGGCTTCTTGCCAAATGGGAACATTTTTCAGTGATTATTTCTTTTGAGTACCTTTGACTCATCCTTCCAGGACTGTGATGCCAGAAATGTTAGATGCTCTGTTATGGGCCCATATGTCACCAATGCTCTGCTCATCATCCTAGGCAGTTCTTTGCCTTTTGTTCAGACCCAGTAATTTCTCCTGTTATATCTTTAGTTTATGGATTCTTTTCCCCACCCTTCATCTTCCTGTTGAGCCTATCCACTGATATTCATATTTTGGTTTAACATGTTTTTCAGTCATAAAATTTCCATTTGGTTTTTCTTTTTTTCTTTGTTTCTTTCCATTCCTTCCTTTCTTTTCTGTCCATCTTTTCAGGGATTTTGCAATTCTTTTCTCAGGCTTCCCACTTCTCATTTGNTTCATATTTTGGTTTAACATGTTTTTCAGTCATAAAATTTCCATTTGGTTTTTCTTTTTTTCTTTGTTTCTTTCCATTCCTTCCTTTCTTTTCTGTCCATCTTTTCAGGGATTTTGCAATTCTTTTCTCAGGCTTCCCACTTCTCATTTGTTCCAAGCATGTTCATAATTGCTGATTGATGCATTTTTGTCATGCATGCTTTAAAACCTTTCTCAGATAATTCTAACATGTTTCACCTTGGTGTTGATCTCTACTGATTGTATTTTTTCATTTCAATTTTATATTCTCCTCCTGATGTTTGTATGATGAATGATTTTTCTTTTGCAACCTGGACATTTCATATTATGTGATAAGGTTCTGCATCTTTGTAAACTTTCTGTTGCTGCCTTCCTCTGAGTGTTCTTCCAGGAGAAGGAAGACTGCTGTTTCCTTGCTGCCACATGGGCCCCTCACAGTTAGGTGAAGGCTTTCATTGCTGCTTTTCTTCCTGGTGTAGCCTCCTGACACTGGGGTACCTCCATATGCCTGGCCATGGGGAGAGCCCTGCCTCCGAGGACAATGACCCAGGGGAAGAGGAGAAGCAATGTGATGCTTGCTGCTGGGTGGGGAGGCAGCCCTGCCTGTACCGTCTCCTTCAACACCCACCGCTCCCCAGGGAGCAGGGCCTTGTTACTGGTCCATGAGGGCCAGCTCCCTGCTTGGCCTCCTCCAGTACCCTTCAGGGAGGGCTGGGCACCTGTCATAGCATCTGGAAGGCAGGATGCTGCTAGCTGCCTGGTCCTTGCTGGTGTGAATAGGGGTGGGGCCACAGCTGTTTCTGTGATGTTGGGCTCCAGTAGAGAGGTTATTGTATGAAAGATTTCTGTCTCCCTAAACTGCCCCTTCCTTTGTCCTCTGTCTAGAAGGAGGGGCTGTTATTGGGGCTATTTCTGTCTGTACCCATTGGCATTTTCAGTTCCTAATCTAGGACATCTGAAGAAAAAAAGAAGCGCAAGAACTCACCACCGTGTCCTTCCTTGGCCCCCAAGGCCTCCAATTGACCTGCTTCCTTTTCTCCACCTCCATGGTCTTATGTTAGCTTTTTATAATGTCCAGGGTGTGCCCCCTCAACCTTCCTGGTAGCAGAAGGGCCCATGTTCTTTCGAGGGCCCTCAGCATCCTCCTTGTACCTGTACCTTGCCTCCTGCATTCTCGTGAATAAATAGAGATGTATCAGTGGGCTGCTCTTAAGCATCTGTTCATGTTGCAACCCTCCTGTCTACTAATCCAGTTCAGACCTACTGCCTTCATGCATCAGGAACACACCTTCTCAAAGAAATCACGGTTCTCTTTCCAGGATTTTACTTTCTTCTCTGTTACCTCCAGTGCCACCCAGTGGTACCTAAAAGAGCCAATGACTGATGAAAGGCTCGTGTTGGCACATCAAAGAACTGGCATTTCTTTGTGAGAAGCTTAGGATTTCCTTCTAAAACATGCACGTGTTTCTCCAGGGCACTAACAGAAGGAGGGATCCCTGAGGCCCTTACACCCAGGGTGATGTTCACTCTTTGAGTTTTTGACTTTGTCTACGCCTCCATTCACGTCTCCCTGTCTTTTCCCACTTCCTCATGTTTCCAGCCCACTGTTCTCCCAATGCACTGACCTGAACCCTAGTCAAGAGATCTGGATTCACACAGTGAAGCTGTGCTAAAGAATAGGTGTCCAATCTCCAGCAGTGTCAGAGTCAGCTGAGTTGTCTGAAATGTCCTGGGACCTGACTAACTGCAGAAATTCCCAGTCACAGAGAATGTCACATGAACTTGGAATCTTAACATATTCTGCTGACTGAAGAAAAATGCGCAAACTAAAAGTTGAGATTTGTGTTTTATTTGGGGGGTATTCTTAGGACTTCAGTCCTGGGAGACTGCATCTCAGAGAACACTGAGAGAACTGCTCCAAAGGAGCCAGGTTACACAAGAGTCTTTACAAAAAATACTAGGTGGTTGGAACAAAAGGTTATTGTTAATCTTTTAACAGATTAAAAACCAGATTTCTCAAGTTAATGAATTTAGCTCTTTTCTCTGTAAGGGAAGATGTGAGAGTCTGGGCTTCAGTTCAGTTCAGTTCAGTCGCTCAGTCGTGTCCGACTCTTTGCAGCCCCGTGAATCGCAGCACGCCAGGCCTCCCTGTCCATCACAGCTCCTGGAGTTCACTTAGACTCACGTCCATCGAGTCCGTGATGCCATCTGGCCATCTCATTCTCTGTCATCCCCTTCTCCTCCTGACCCCAATTCTTCCCAGCATCAGAGTCGTTNTAGCCTTGACTAGACGGACCTTAGTTGGCAAAGTAATGTCTCTGCTTTTGAATATGCTATCTAGGTTAAGTCTGGGCTTAGTGAAGTCATTTCTCTGATGTGCACCTGTGTTTTCTCATCCTGAGTCTCCTTCGGATGCATCATTGGGGGCGGCTGCAGGACTGACTGCCAAATGAGGGGCATCCTGTTTCCGTCCTGAGTTCCCTCAGGGCTCACTGGAGGGGGGTGTGTGGTAGCTGTTACGTGATTGGTTAAAGACTGCAAAATGTTCTTTGTTTACTGACATGCCAGCAGAATTTTAGGTCATAATTCCACGAACCAGTGCCTTGGTGGAAGCAGATTCTTTACACTCATTTTCAGAGTAATAGAGAACATGCCAGCATGATCTGTGAACATAGATATAAAAGATAAGTAGGATCCAGGATATTAGACTGAATTATCCTAAATTTGGCTTTCAAGCTTTAAAATAACTACCCAGTAAATAAAACAACATATTTAAATAATTTAAATAAACACACACTTAAATAAATCAACATATTTTAAAACTCCTATGTTTTTAGCAACGAGTAATAGCATACATGCCTGGATTCTAAAACTACTAGAACATTTTGACACTAAAGTCATAGAATAATGCTTTAGAATTGAAAAGTTGACCAGAGGTTTTCATCTCCATGGTTTTCCTGGTAGCTCAGCTGGTAAAGAATCTACATGCTGTGCAGGAGACCCCAGTTGGACCTCAGTCAGGAAGATCTGCTGGAGAAGGGATAGGCTACCTGCTCCAGTATTCTTGGGCTTCTTGGTGACTCAACTGGTAAAGAATTCACCTGCAGTGCAGGAGACCTAGGTTTGATCCCTGGGTTAGGACGATCCCCTGGAGGAAGAAAAGGCTACCCACTCCAGTATTCTGGCCTGGAGAATTCCATGGACTATATAGTCCATGAGATCGCAAAGAGTCAGACACAGCTGAGTGACTTTCACTTTTCATCTCCAGAAATCAATTTAAGATACTTTTATTTCTTACAAAATGAACTTTCCAAGATGCACTGGAATCTATGTGAAGTTTGTATCCTGAGAAAAGCTTCAAAATGAAAATGAGTCCAAAAATAACTCAACTTTAATAGGCACTTCCAACTTACAGCAAATGTGTAAGACTGACAAATTCAGAAGATTGTTATACATTGACGCATGAAAGAAAATATGAAAAAGGAAAATTAAAAACCATTGCCCTTATAATTTATTGAATTTGCTGATGTAAAATATAATTATGATTTTAGTTTCAAAATACTTTGTTCTAGTATATTTTGCTTTTCAAAATACAAATTTTTGCTCAGTAACTTCAATCAGGGAATATATCACTTATTTTCAGACAGAATAACAATAGTGATTAATGAAAACAGTGAAATTTGAATTGTAGAAATATTTTGAAACTGATTTTTTAAAATCACTTGCCATCAGGCATATATAATTGTTTAGGTTTCTCCCTTCCCCAAATCTGGTACTTCCTCCACAAATCCTAATATTTTGTTTATTAATTTGTTTCATTCATATATTTCTACTTTTATTCAATCAAAACAGTTGAGGACCTATTGCTGTTCACATGAACCTATTTCCAAACCCTAGTATCCTTCATAGTCTTCCTTCATAGCTCAGTCAGTAAAGAATCTACCTGCAGTGCAGGGAACTGAGGTTTGATTCCTGGGTCGGGAAGATCCTCTGGAGAAAGAAATGATAACCCATTCCAGTATTCTTGCCTGGAGAATCCCATGGACAGAGGAGCTTGGCAGGCTACAGTCCATGGGGTCGCAAGAGTCAGACATGACTTAGTGACTAAACCACCACTAGTATCCACCAGATGAGTCAGAGCTGCATTTCATGTAGCATAAATATGATTGCTATTTCTTTATGATAATAATATGTATTTTAAAATAAGAATTGATTTAAATATGGTAAAGTATATAGGAATTATTCCCTTCTGAGAATCTTTATCATCTGTAGAGGATACCTTTATCACCATGAAATCACATCTAAGTCTTCTGGCCAAGAAATATCATCATTGAAAAAAAACAAAAAGAATTTATTTTTTGTTCCAGCCAACATCTCCCTAAAATTAAAAAAAAAAAATTGTTTACTGTGATTTGCTTTTGCATCTGTGAAGGTTCAAGCTGGGAAGGACCACAAAGACAATCTTAGAGGCTACAGTTGGGAGCCTGTGGAAGTTCTTATGTGCATCATTTTTCATCCTCGACAGTCTCATTATCGTAGCATTAATACCTCATTTTTGCTACCAGTACTTTTCAGAAATGACAACTTTATATGATGAAAGTAAATGAGTCACATGTTCATAAGAGGAGCAATGAGGGAATTATAAATTAGAGAATCATAGTACCAAGATCACCTTTAAGAATGTGTTAAGTAGGGTTACTGTCTTACTTTAAGTAGTTCATTTAGTCCCTAAGCATATAATATTATAATGCTTAAAATGATATTTATTTTGTAAATATTTATTAAATAGTATTTACTAAATAATATTTATTTTAAGTATTAAGTATTATTTATTTTGTAAGTACAAAATAGTATTTATTTTATCTTTGTACTCTTGTATAAAGATTTGATTTGATATTGATGTGCAGAGTGATAACTAAAGAAAGTTGTGTTTGGATAAAGTCTTTGATGAGCAGAAGATGAGACCAGTTAACTAGATAAAGAATTACGAGTGGTAGTGAATCTAATTTTATTCCTTATTCAATTCTGTCACATCATTGAAAATTACTTCCATTGTAGACATTCTCTCCCCCAACACATACACATACATACTCACACCTCTCATTTTAAATATCAAAATCTCCAAATACATTTATAGAAGAAGGTTTAATAAATTAAATGATTAAAAATTTAGTATAACCAAACTGAAACTTTTAGGGGTGCTTTTTCATATTATCACTTTAACATTGAAGTAATTATTTTTCTTTTAGGTATTTAATATATTTAAACAATCTTTCAGAATAAATATAACATGCATTTGTCTACATTTTTAATAAACTGTATAGATATTAATACAATTTTATAATGACAAACATTGCTGGCTGCTAAGTCACTTCAGTCGTGTCTGACTCTGTGCAATCCCATAGACGGCAGCCCTCCAGGCTCCCCCGTCCCTGGGATTCTCCAGACAAGAACACTGGAGTGGGTTGCCATTTCCTTCTCCAGTGCATGAAAGTGAAAAGTGAAAGTGAAGTCACTCAGTTGTGCCCGACCCTCAGTGACCCCATGGACTGCAGCCTTCCAGACTCCTCTGTCCATGGGATTTCCAGGCAAGAGTACTGGAGTGCCAGCAGAATCTATTAATAAGAATAAATTTATGTTTAAAAACTAGAAAATTTGAGGTGTTTAAATGTATGACTTAGATTAAATGTATGACTTAGATTATAGTATCATATAAGTTTGGCTACTTGTCTAGTTACTTACAGATAATGAAACCATTCGTGAAGTCATGAATAAAATACAGCTCAGAGTAAATGCACTTCTGTAGTAAATATGTACAGCCTTCTTCGTGAAAAAGTAAAAAAACGAAACTGATAAGAATCATGCTTCCTGAGTTACAGTCAGAAGCTTAAGTCCTCCTTTGTTTTGATATGTGGATTCCAAAGCATCATTAGTGCTTTTGGAGTGGAGGATTCTAAAGGGAGGAAGAGTCTGAAGTACCCACAAAAGGCTGCTCTGAGAGTGAGAATAATGCAAAGGTTTTTTACATAGAGGCTGTTCCCAATTTCTGTTCCAGTGCAAGTTGTGATACAATCTTTATGCAATTCGCTTACACATCCTTCAAACCACACTGAAAAACTGGAGCTTCAAATTGTGTCTTCTGTTTGTGACACTTACTGGGAAGGTGTGTGAGTGGAAACGTGTGTGTGTGTGTGTGTGTGTGTGATGATGATGGACTGCTTGCTGAAAGTGACCTTTTAAAATGTCAAATTGTGGAATTTCAATAGATGACATGGGAGTAAATTTTAAATATATGTATTCATGCATATATATGAATGATTCCCCAAAGTTGCATTTAAAGTACTTCGATTCTAATTGCTAGCTTTGTTCTGTCTCATTATATTGATGAGTCCTTATTTTCTCTAGACATTTTCCTAGATGCTGTGTAAAATTGATTTGGATCAGACTCTGGATCAGTGGTGACTCCATCAAGACATAATTCCCCTTAAAGCCCCATTGGGGGCTTCCCCGGTGGCTCAGACGGTAAAGCGTCTACCTGCAGTGCAAAGCCCCATTGAGCTCTCACACTGGGGTGACTGGAATTACACATTAAAAAATGAGGATCAGGAGTCCCCTTTTTTCGGATTTGCTTTCTTTAGCTCAAAGTCCAATCAAACCCGGATGGAACTAAATAGACGTTTTCTAAATATTTTAATATATTGATGATTCTCTTCTTTTTTAACATATAAGACGTTCAAGAAGGATGAACTTCCAGAGCCTCAATCCCATTCCCACTTATTAGCAGTTTCTTGTATACTCCCTGTTTATTATTTGTTTATTTGGTTGCACTGGGTCTTAGTTGAGGCCCATGGCATCTTCTGCTGTGGTGCATGGCCTTCTCTAATTGAGTCGCATGAGCTCAGTTGTTGCGGATGTACAGGCTTAGGTTCTGTGCAGTATGTGAGATCTTAGCTCCCAAACCAGCAATTGAACCCATGTTCCCTGCATTGGAAGGCAGATTCATAACCACTGGACCACCAGGGAAGTCCACTTCTTGTGTGCTTTTGTGCTATTATATTACCTAAACTATTTATTTACCTAAACATCTTTTTCAAAAGTTCTTACCCAACAAGACTGTACAAATATCTATGTGGTCTAATGATATAATGGTAAAGCCAACATTTGTAAACCAGCTTTAAGAAGCATTACTAGTGCTTGTTCAAGATTGAAAAATATAGAAATAACTTAAATGCACAAAGCCAGGATGATGTGTAAACACATTTTCACTTGTTTTTTCACTCAGTGTATGTTGGTTGTCTTTGCTATCCAGCTCTAAACACTGCCACTTGACTTGGCCCAGAAAACATGCCTCAGTGTCTGTTCAGATAAAGGACAGTGTCCTGGTACCTGGAAGCCTGCTGGAGAATAATTTGTTTATGTCTTACATTGAGCATCATTTTTACCCAGGCATAATCTAGTAAATATAAATAGAATTCAAAAAATTACTCAACATATTATAATAATAAGGCAAAAACTAGTGTAACTCTAATATACTGAGAGTTATGGTAACATGGGTTCCTTTTTTGGTAAAAGTAGTAAATATTTTAGTGAAGACTCCAAAGGTGAATCACAAAGGTTGAAAGTAAAACAGTGGAAGATTAAGCAGTGAAGGCACTTTTTAAACCACTGGTCAGCACTTTATATCTGTCTTTTCCAGGAACTTTTCTCATGGCCAGAGAGAGTTCAGTGTGGAATAATAATTTTGTATATTATAGGAAATTGAGTCAAATTTAGACATTCAGAGATGATCAACTGAATATTTTCTGTAGGATATGATCTGGTTGAAATATACCAAATTTCTTTGGATTCTCTAGCTATTTTATCTTTAATCAACAAGTGATGAATGCCTTTCATTCGTCAGTCTTTGGTTCATGATCATTGTGACCATTTTTAGTTATTTGTGAGTGTGGTTTATAGATGCAGTCTATCTCACTGAAGGGATACATGCTTCAGTCGTTTATAAACCACTCAATTTGGAAATAGAATCCCTAGGAAAGTCAAAGGTTAGAAGCACCAGAAGATGTTTGTATTCTGTATAGTCTGCTAATGATATGTGTTATAGTTCAATGTTGGATTTTTATTATTAATCAGTCTTTCAGCTGAGAACTCTCACAAGCCTGGGAGCACCTAAGATAAACAATGATAGATACCTTGATCCCTTAACGTAAAACAACCTCCTGAAAGTTTATGTCCATGACTTAAGCCTTGTTACATAGGCAACATTTTAGAGCCATAAATGTTCAGGTAATTATGTGGTTTAATCAGTGGACTATTATTTCTATTAGGGGATTAAATGAGACACTAGCCAACTGAATAAACCATCAAATTTTTAAAAATATATTTTTGAAGATTTGTTATAAATAGAAAAATTCTCAGTACCCTCTGTCTTTAATTGTTATTCTCAGGTTGGTGAGACCAGATGCAAAAAGGTTTGTACGTCCAAGTCTGATCTGAGATCTAACGACTTCAGCATCGTGGGAAGCTTACCAAGAGATTTTGAATTGTCCAATTACGACTGCTATGGAAAACCCATTGAGGTCAACAACGGACTTGGGAAGTCTCAGGCCAAGAACAACAAGAAGCCACCTCCTGCCAAACCCGTTATTCCGACAGCAGCAAAGAGAATTGATCTTTACGCAAGAGCCTTGTTTCCTTTCTGCTTCTTATTCTTCAACGTTATCTACTGGTCTATATATTTATGATAAACCCTTTCCATTCATATGAAGTAAAATCCCATTGCATTGTGACCAACCTCGTTCATAAATGCCAATCTGTGAACAATCTTTGCATTTTCATAGCAGTGTATTGCATTTTGGATGCCATGGGATTGTAACACAAATATGGCACCCTCATGTGGAATGGCAGCATGATTGTGTTACGTCTGTGCTCTAATCATGATGTACTTAGGTAAAGCAAACATAATTGCTTCAGGAATAAACGAAGGATAAGCATACTACATAAAATTAAAAAAAAAAGCATTTCTCTCCAGTTAGTGTAAATTGCAAACACTTCTGATAATTCTGATAATAAAATGGTATGCACGCTGAACCCTGTTAAGATCAGCATTCCAATGTATGTAGCATTTCAAATCTTCCTTGTAACTTTCAGAGAAAGCCATCTTATTCTTGTATAATTTTAGATGGTATTATTACAGATAAAGCAAAATTATATTACATATGGTATAACTTTATAAGTAGAAATATATCAGTTATAATTGTGTGGGGGCTGTGGAGAAATAAAGTTCAAAAAGATTCCTAATTTGTAAAGTCAGCTAATTTTAAAGTGTGCCCGTGTTGGCAATGCCAGAAAATAAAATCCAGTAAGCATTTTTGAAACAAAGGGAAATCTAGATTTACCTACATTCGTGCTGAATTCTGGTTTCTGCTAAGAAAGTAGATATATTGATTAAATATTTCTGATAAAAGAAACTCTATTTAGTCCACTTTAAAACCTAAATATATTTTCATGAATTTTATTTTGTTGATACAGAGTATACAGAATCATTGTGCCTTAAAGAGTCATAAATATTTTAAATTGGAATATAGTAATGAATATTGTGATTTCATACCATTTTTAAGAAACCAAGAAGAAAATACCGTATTACTAGAAGTAATGAGTTAGGAAGAAAAATCCATAATCATTAAATTAAAATCATTAAAAGATTTTAGCTTCTTTATTTTATTAAAATGCTAGCATATTTTAAAGTAAAATTAATTTTTTCATTTCCTTTTTTCTTATTTGAATAATGTTTGACTTGTTCCAAAACATTTAACAATTAAGTAAATGATTACTTCATTAGGCCTCACCTTTAGTTGCATTTTCTTTCTTGCTGAAAGTCTGGACTACTTAAATTTACTTGCTTTGATCTTGTTCCAACTTGAAAATAAGTACTTTCTGGTCTATAAGACTTGAATTTCCTAGTAATATCAGAGCCAAAGTACCTTTTTATTTCTCCATAGCTGATACTAAGACTATCAGTAATCCACGTAACATAAACATGAGGCCAAATAAGTATATTTACATTATGTGAAGAATTTCATAGCAACTGAGATCTTAGATGGTTAATTCAATAATAAAGTGTGTTTACATACAGTTTATGCAAACTGCAACCTATATTTCAAGGCTATTTCATTGAAGACTTTAATTTGTAAAAGAGTCACTGATTACTAAATCTTTACAAAATGAGATGTATTCAATCCTCTGTGGTCTTTCAGCACCCTCTAGTTGCAAAAGCTTAGCCATCTGAATCATTTTTAAATTGCCACAAGTCACCCTATTGGTAGACTTAACATCCTACTAGGACCCAGGGCAGTAGTATCTTAATGGTACTGTGATAGGAAAAAAGTGTCTTGAAAAAGACTTAGACCATTTAAATTTGTATTAATAATAATTATACTTCCTTATAGTCTCTTTTCTTTATCCTTGCAAATTTCATTCATATTAGGGAGTTTGATTTCCATACAGTTTTAAGTGGGATATGTACCCAATGGAAAATAGCTCTCATTTTGTAAGAATTTATTTCTTGAAAATAATGTGAATGAATTTCTTTCTGTAATATAATATTGCAGCCTCCTAAGATCCATTTTACTACCCAAATATATATAAATAGCTATCCCAGGATTAAGTGTGTATATATAACTACAAATAGAACACTACAAAAGGATCATAATGCAGTACAATCAGTGTCCACTAACAGTTGCTTTCTATTGTTATGTTGAGAATTTAGCCAGTTAACCCCAGGGTAGTTCTGATCCGTGTACCTTAAATATTATGTCTTTCTAGGAAACTTGCAGTATTTACCTGGATATCAGTGTTGCAAATTTGATCTTTCCAAAATAAAAATGATCTTCTCCTTACAAATCAGTGGCTTCTCTTATTTTCTGTTCCTGATTTAAAAAAAACTCACTATTTCAGTCCTCTGAGATCCATTCACCCTCCTTTCTCCCATGGTACCCGATGTCAAGTTCCAAGCCCTAAACTTCTCTCCCTTACGCTGACCAGGTCTCCATTTCTGCAAACACTATCCAATTCGTTTCCCTTTTATGTTCATCAGACTGTTACAGCAGTCTGAAGGCTCCCTCCTTCATAACTCTGCTTTTTGAATTTACTGTGTGATGTTTATTTTTTTAATTGCATAAGTAATACATAGATATCTTATTGCATTAGAAAAACAGATGTAGTTAAAGTAAGCACTTAATGCTGGTGTTATCACATTCTTTCTACAAACTCTCCTCTCTTCCCAGAGATCACCACTGTCTTTGAGCATCTATGCCTTACTCTAGGCATCTACAACCTGTATCTACTTTTTAAATATAAAGGACAATTTAACATCAATGGAATTTTACTATATGTACAGTTTTCAGTTTATTAATTTTTCATCTATTAGGGATCTTTCTATTTGGGGTCATATCAGATGTCCATACATCTATATTTGAGTGAGTGAAGTCGCTCAGTCATGTCCGACTCTTTGTGACCCCGTGGACTGTAGCCTACCAAGCTCCTCCATCCATAGGATTCTCCAGGCAAGAATACTGGAGTGGGTTGCCATTTCCTTCTTCACATCTATATTTGGCCTCCTATTATTCTTTAGTGTGAATGTACCTGAATTTAGCTACTTTTTAAACACAAATTTTTATTGTTTTTGCTTTCTTTTTAAAAAAAAATTATCTTAAAAAAATATTTATTTGGCTGCACCAGACCTTAGTGGCACATGGCATCTTTAGTTGCAGCAACTGTAATCTAGTTCTCTGACCAGGGATCAGTCATTTACTTGGAACTCCTGCTTTGGGAATGTAGACTTTTAGCCACTGGACCATCAAGGACATTCTGTTTATCCCTTCTAATGCAAAATAGCATTGCACTAAATGTTTTTGCTCACATATGCATATATTTCCACAAGGTAGATATCAGAAGAGGAGTTACCGAGTTGAAAAATGTCTGTGTTTTAATTCCAAAACTCCTGTAAAGTAGATTGTCAGTATGCTGTGTGCAAACGTTCACAGCCTACCCATCTCTTAACCTGTTGTATACTGTGGACATACTACTTTTCTTTTTTAAACACTTTTTTGACATTGTTTCAAACTTTCAAAAAACGTGCAAAAATATTACAAAGAATTCCTGTGCACCATTCATCCAGGTGCCCAAAGGTTTCATTACAGTTGCTTTATTTTCTTTCTTTCACTTTGTGTGTGCTAAGGAGACACTTTTTTTCTGAAACATTTAAAAGAAAGTTGCAGATATGATGATGTTCCTTTACACTTACACCCTTCAATGTGTGTTTCCTAAACAAGAAACTCCTTTCATAATCACAGTAGTACTAGGTACCCAGTGGAGAAGGAAATGACAACCCACTCCAATACTCTTGTCTGGAGAATCCAAAGAATCCCATGAATGAAGGAGCCTGGTAGGCTGCAGTCCGTGGGGTTGCAACGAGTCGGACATGACTGAGCGACTTCACTTCACTCACTTCATATTTTATCGTTGGAGAAGGAAATGGCAGCCCACTCTAGTATTCTCACCTGAAGAATCTCATGGACAAAGGAGCCTGGCGGGCCATGGTCCATAAGGTGGCAGAGAGTCTGACACGACTGAAGTGACTATGCACGCATTAGGAACCCAGATCAAGAAATTGACATTGATGGATTAGTATAATCTAGTGACTTTATTCAAATTTGCCCATTGTCCCACCTTTTTTTCTTTTTTTTTTTTTTTATCAAGATGCAATCCAATATCGCATTCTCTACTTGTTTGCCATGATGTTAATTTCTTTAAAATAAAGGTGAACGTCGGTTTCACTCGTGGCTCTGTGGTAAAGAATCTGCCTGCTAATTCTGGAAACATGGGTTCAATCCCTGTTCTGGGAGGATTCTACATGCTGCAGAGCAGCTAAGCCTGTGGGCTGTAACTATTAAACCTATGCTCCAGAACCTGGGAGCCTCAACTACTGAGCCCCCGTGCAGCAACTACTGAAGCCCGCATGTGCTAGAGCCTGTGCTCTGCAACAAGAGAGGCCACCACAATGAGGAGCCCACACGCCGCAACTACAGAATAGTTTCTGCTCGCCACCACTAGAGAAAAGCTGGCACAGCAAAGAATCCGGACAGCCATTTAAAAAAAAAAAAAAAGGCAGGAAGGTCAATTCCAGAAAGAAAATCCTCACTTGAATTTAGAACAAGGAAAAGTTAGAGATTACACACCCACCTCTCAACCCCCCACACACAAAGCTGAGATCATGGTATTCTGCTCAGGTATCTTTAGAGCTTTGTATTGCCCAATGAATTAAGTAAAAAATCCACTCTCTGACATATAAAATTCAGATTGTTAAATGTTTAACTTATTTTGTAGCCACTTCATACTGCTCACATCTTAAATGCCAACCAAACTGAAGCTGACCTTTATGTTTCACACTTAGCACTGACAGGAATGCTAAGTCCAGCCAGGTTCCTTTCCTTTCAGGTTAGTGGTTAATTTTATGTCTCATTATTTCTCTAAAGTGGGTCATTCTTGGATGGTGTATCTTCAAATACTTATTTTAACTGAAATGTTTTTATTCAACATTAAGCATTTTTCAGTTATGCAGTTTCCTCTCTATTAAATAATGAAATTAAAATACTTGCCATTACATATGCAGTATAAAGATTAAGCTGCTCTAAAAACCACTCAATTTATCATCATCCATATAATGGAAAATTTAAGTTTCAATAAACAGTTGGATATAAAATTTTAAAGTACCAAGCCTAAGATGAGAAATAGTTTGAAAAAATTCTTATAACCTTTAGTAAGGATTTATTGTTAGAATATCATTACCTTGCTTTAGAAAAGCAGAATTTGCCACTTATATTTTCANGTTTCAATAAACAGTTGGATATAAAATTTTAAAGTACCAAGCCTAAGATGAGAAATAGTTTGAAAAAATTCTTATAACCTTTAGTAAGGATTTATTGTTAGAATATCATTACCTTGCTTTAGAAAAGCAGAATTTGCCACTTATATTTTCAAATTGAATTCATATGCTTATACAACATATCAATGATCTAGCATTTACTAACTCCCCTCTAACATTTTTTCTTATGAAGCTAGTCTTAACCTTTTAAGAGGTCAGTGTCTAATTCTTTCTTTATATCAATGGAGTATATATCTATACTTTACAGACTTTCTTGTGATTGATGTTAATGGGTAATCAGTTCAGTTCAGTTCAGTCGCTCAGTCGTGTCCGACTCTTTGCGATCCCATGAATCACAGCATGCTAAGCCTCCCTGTCCATCACCAACTCCCAGAGTTCACTCAGACTTGCGTTCATTGAGTCCGTGATGCCATCCAGCCATCTCATCCTCAGTCGTCCCCTTCATCTCCTGCCCCCAATCCCTCCCAGCATCAAAGTCTTNCAGGTGGCTAAAGTATTGGAGCTTCAGCTTCAACATCAGTCTTTCCAATGAACACCCAAGACTGATCTCCTTTAGAATGGACTGGTTGGATCTCCTTGCAGTCCAAAGGACTCTCAAGAGTCTTCTCCAACACCACAGTTCAAAAGCATCAATTCTTCAGTGCTCAGCTTTCTTCATAGTCCAACATTTACATCCATACGTGACTACTGGAAAAACTGTAGCTTTGACTAGATGGACTTTGTTGGCAAATAATGTCTCTGCCTTTAAATATATTGTCTATGTTAGTCATAGCTTATTTTCCAAGGAGCAAGCATTTTTAATTTCATGGCTGCAGTCACCATCTGCAGTGATTTTGGAGCCCAAGAAAATAAAGTCTCTCACTATTTCCATTGTTTCTCCATCTATTTGCCCTAAAGTGATGGGACCAGATGCCATGATCTTTGTTTTTTGAATGTTGAGTTTTAAGCCAGCCTTTTCACTTTCCTCTTTCACTTTCATCAGTCTTTATTTCCTCTCTGCTTTCTGCTATAAGGGTGGTGTCATCTGCATATCTGAGATTATTGATATTTCTCCCAGAAAGCTTGATTCCAGCTTGTGAATCTTAGGAATAAGTAAACTAAAATGGACAGGAATGGATGAATTTAATTCAGATGACTACTGTATCTACTACTGTGGGCAAGAATCCCTTAGAGCAAATTGAGTACCTTCATAGTCAACAAGAGTCCAAAATGCAGTTTCTGTGTGTGTGCTAAGTCACTTCAGTTGTGTCCAACTCTTTGCCATCCTATGAACTGTAACCTGCCAGGCTCTCTGTCCATAGAATTTTCTAGGCAAGAATACTGGAGTGGGTTGCCATGCCTTCCTTCAGGGGATCTTCCCAAACTAGAGATGGAACTCATGTCTCTTAAGTCTCCTGCATTGGAAGGCAGATTCTTTACTACCAGAGCCACCTGGGAAATCCCCAAAATGCAGAATCTCAAAAAAGACAGAATAACTTCTGTTCATTTCCAAGGCCAACCATTCAACATCACAATAATCCAAGTCTATGCCTCAACAACTGATGCTGAAAAAGCTGAAGTTGACCAGTCCTGTGAAGACCTATAACACCTCTAGAACTAGCAAGGAAAAAAAAAAGATGCCCTTTTCATCATAGGGGATTGGAATGAAAAAGTGGGAAGTCAAGAGATACATGGAAAACATGCAAGTTTGGCCTTGGAGTGAAAAATGAAGAGGGAAAAGGCAAAGAGGGCAAACATAGTTTTGTCAAGAGAACACATTGGTCATAGGAACTACCCTTTACCAACAACACAGCAAGCGACTGTACCTACGGAGATCATCAGATGTCAATACTGAAGTCAGACTGACTATATTCTTTGCAGCTAAAGATGGAGAAACTCTATACAGTCAGTGAAAACAAGACCTGGAGCTAACTGTGCCTCAGATCATGAGCTCCTTATTGCAAAATGCAGCCTTAAATTGAAGAAATTAAGGAAAACAACTAGCCTATTCAGGTATGACCTAAATCAAACCCCTTACTGATTATACAGTGGAGGTGAGTAATAAATTCCAAGGATGAGATCTAATAGACAGACTGCCTGGAGAACTATAAGTGGAGGTTCATAACAATGTATAGGAGGCAGTGAGCAAAGCCATTGCAAAGAAAAAAAAAAAGAAAAAAGTCAAAGTGGTTGTCTGAGGAAGCTTTGCAAATAGCTGAGGGAAGAAGAGAAGTGAAAGGCAAAGGAGAAAGGGAAAGATATATTCAACAGAATGCAGAGCTCCAGAGACTACCAAGGAGAAATAAGAAGGCCTTCTTAAGTGAACAAGCAAAGAAGAAGAGGAAAACAATAGAATGGGAAAGACTAGAGATCTTTTCAAGAAAATTAGTGATACCAAGGGAACATTTCATGCCAAGGTGGGCACAATAAAGGACAGAAACAGTATGGACCAAACAGATGCAGAAGATATTAAATAGAAGTGATAAGAAAAAGCATTAATGACCCAGATAACCACAGTGATTTGATTGCTTACCTAGAGTCATACATCAGGAAGCATTACTAGAAGTAACGCTAATGGAGATGATGGAATTCTAGCTGAGCTACTTAAAATCCTAAAAGACGATGCTGTGAAAGTACTGCACTCAATATTTCAGCTGCTGCTGCTGCTGCTAAGTCACTTCAGTCATGTCCGACTCTGTGCGACCCCATAGACGGCAGCCCACCAGGCTCCGTCCCCAGGATTCTCCAGGCAAAAACACTGGAGTCGGTTGCCATTTCCTTCTCCAATCTGTGAAAGTGAAAAATGAAAGTGAAGTCACTGAGTCGTGTCCAACTCTCAGCAAATTTAGAAAATTCAACAGTGATCACAGGACGGGAAAAGGTCAGTTTTACTCCAATCCTAAAGAAATCCTAAAGAAGGGTAATGTCAAAGTATGTTCAAACTACCATACAATTACACTCAGTTCACATGATAGCAGTATGAGAACCGAGGACTTCCAGATGGACAAGTTGGGTTTTAAAGAGGCAGAGGAAACAGAGATGAAATTGGCAACATTTGTTGGATCGTGGAGAAAGCAAGGGAATTCCAGAAAAAGACATCTATTTCTGCTTCATTGACTATGCTAAAACTTTTGACTGTTTGGATCACAACAAACTGTGGAAAACTCTTAAAAAGTTGGGAGAACCAGATATCCTCTGTCTCCTGAGAAACCTGTACGGATGTCAAGAAGCAATAGGTAGAATGGGACTTGAAACAATGACTGGTTCTAAATTAGGACTCTCCTAATTTTGAAATATGGCCACCTTCTTTATTTAACTTCTATGCATAGTACATAATGCAAAATGCTGGACTGGATTAATCACAAACTAGAATTAACATTGTCAAGAGAAATATCAACAGCCTCAGAAATGCAGATGAAACCACTCTAATTTCAAAAAGTGAAGAAGAACTAAAGAGCTTCTTGATGAGCATGAAAGAGGAGAGTGAAAAAGCTGGCTTAAAATTCAGCACTAAAAAAATTAAGATCATGGCATTTGGTCCCATTTCTTCATGACAAATAAAAGGGAAAAAATTGGAAGCAGTAACATATTTTACTTTCTTGGGCTCCAAAATTACTGTGGACTGTGACCAGCCATGAAAATTAAAAGACATATGTTCCTTGGAAGAAAAGTTATGACAAACCTAGACAGTGTATTAAAAAGCAGAGACATAACTTTGCTGAGACAGGTCCATATAGTCAAAGCTATGGTTTTTCCATAGTTGTGTATGGATATGAGAATTGGGCCATAAAGAAAGCTGTACGCTGAAGAATTGATGCTTTTGAATTGTGGTGCTAGAGAAGATTCTTGAGAGTCCCTTGGACTGCAAGGAGATGAATTCAGTCAATCCTAAAGGAAATCAATCCTGAGTATTCATTAGAAGGACTGTTTGCTGAAGCTGAAGCTCCAATACTTTCCACTTGATGCAAAGAGTCAACTCATTGGAAAAGCCCCTGATGCTGGGAAAGATTGCAGGCAAAAGGAGAAAGAGGTGACAGAGGATAAGATGGTTACAGAGCATCACTGATTCACTGGACATGACTTTGAGCAAACTCTGGGAGACAGTGGAGGACAGAGGAGCCTTGTAAGCTATATATAGAACATGGGGTCACAAAGAGTCGCACATGACTTAGGGACTGAACCACCTAAGACAACCTTCCTGGACATGGAAGAAACCTAAATGTCCACTGACAGAGGAATGGATTAAGAGGATCTATATAGATGTCTATCTATCTATAGATAGTGGAATGTTACAAAGCTACAAAAAACAAAATCATTTAGCTTCATCTTCGGCATTAGTGGTTGGGGCATAGACTTAGATTACTGTGGTATTGAATGGTTTGCCTTGGAAACAAACTGAGATCATTCTGTAATTTTTGACATTATATCCTAGTAAGGGTTTCTTGGTCATAAGGTTACCTGAATGAAATTCACTCATTTCCATCCATTTTAGTTCACAGATTCCTAATATATCAGTGTTCACTCTTGTCACCACCTGTTTGACCTCATCCAATTTACCTTGATTCATAGACCTAACATTCCAGGTTCCTATGCAATGTTGTTCTTGAGCAAATTCAGGGAGATGATGAAGGACAGGGAAGACTGGTGTGCTACAGTTTAGGGGGTCATGAAGAGTCGGATAAGATTTCATGACCAAACAACAGAAAACAAAATGCCATCAACATGGATGCAGCTAGAGATTATCATATGAAGTGAAGTAAGTCTGAGAGAGAAATATAAATATGATATCAGTTATATGTATAATCTATTTTAGAAAGGGAGAGAGAAGATGTCATCTAAATCTTAGATGACAGAAATTAGGTCAATCAGATCCTACTGTAAATCTGGTATTATAGTTTTATGAGTCAATATAGTTATTTTATTTTTAAGGCATGTGGAACCAAATTTTTGTTGTTGCTATTTGTATAAAACTTCATGAACCAAACACATTATTTTTTTAAGAAAAAGAAACTGTTCTTCAATCCTCTTTCATTCAAATATTAGAATTTAAGCACGACCCTGTTAAAGCAGATTAATATTTTGTCTTTAATAGTTATGTATTTTTCCCCCCTTCAAAGAAGAGCTTTCTAAAATGTATGACAGAGCTGTAGCTATTGCCCTGAATATGCAGAACCCTTGCAGTGACTTCTTCCTGCTCTCTGTTAATGGAATCTTAACCCCCACAGCAAAGTTTCATGAATTAGGGCCAAGGTTACATCTTAGCAGGACAAGCTAACTTGGAATACTAGATTCATTTTTTTTAGTAAGTACTTTATGTCCTTTTTCCCAGGAATTTTTGACCATCTTCTCTGTAGAATCCTGGTTCCTGCTATGCTGTGTTTCTTCACTTCTGCATTTTCTGAGGCACTTATACTGGGTGTCTTCTGGATATTCAACTCTACTCCTTTTAAAAAATAAGTAGAACCTAGTTTTCTCTGCCTCTTCTTAGCTATAGATCCACTTTTGCCCATCCAAAGACTTGTTAAAATGCTCTGTTAAGTAAAACATTAATTCAGCTCAGCCTTACATTTTGCAGTTCAAAACTGGCAGAGATTTTGAGATTGAAATCTTATTTTGCATTTCTACAGGTCTCTGTGGGGGGAAAAATTTTATCTTCCCTGTCATTAGAATCATGCCTCTTCTTTTTTTGAGGAAAAGTAACTTCCCATAACATTTTATTCCTTCATTGCAACAAATTGTTTCTCTCACTAAAATAGGTGCTTTCTGAAGGCAAAAACTATCACATAAACCTCAATTTCTCTGGTGCTCAATATACATGACCAATCATATTTATTGAATGGATTAAAATGTAACTGAGCAATAAAAATTTCAGTACATAAAGAATTTAAATTGACTTGATTAAATATAGGCATTTGTGCAATCCACCCAAGTATTATATTCACTTATTATTCTCCATGTGATATCTTAAACATTTTTTTTAAATCAGAGCATTGTTGCTTTACATTGTTGTGCTATTTTCTGCTGTACAGCAAAGTAAATCAGGCATATATATATTTGTATCCCCTCTTTTTAAAATTTCCTTCCCACCTGGGTCATCACAGAGTAGTACCTCAGTGTTCATTACAGTACTATTTATAATAGCCAGGACATAAAGATAACCTAACTGTCTATTGACAGAGGAATGGATAAAAAAGATGTGGCACACACACACACACACACACACACACACACATATAATGAAATATTAGTCATAAGGAGCAAAATAATGCCATTTGTAGAGATATGGATGGACCTGGAGACTATCATACAGAGTGAAATAAGTCAGAAAGAGAAAAACAAATATTGTATATTAACACATATATGTAGAATCTAGAAAAACAGTGTAGATCAACCTATTTCCATGTGAAATATTTCTAAAATTATACTGTTCANGAACATTTCATGCCAAGGTGGGCACAATAAAGGACAGAAACAGTATGGACCAAACAGATGCAGAAGATATTAAATAGAAGTGATAAGAAAAAGCATTAATGACCCAGATAACCACAGTGATTTGATTGCTTACCTAGAGTCATACATCAGGAAGCATTACTAGAAGTAACGCTAATGGAGATGATGGAATTCTAGCTGAGCTACTTAAAATCCTAAAAGACGATGCTGTGAAAGTACTGCACTCAATATTTCAGCTGCTGCTGCTGCTGCTAAGTCACTTCAGTCATGTCCGACTCTGTGCGACCCCATAGACGGCAGCCCACCAGGCTCCGTCCCCAGGATTCTCCAGGCAAAAACACTGGAGTCGGTTGCCATTTCCTTCTCCAATCTGTGAAAGTGAAAAATGAAAGTGAAGTCACTGAGTCGTGTCCAACTCTCAGCAAATTTAGAAAATTCAACAGTGATCACAGGACGGGAAAAGGTCAGTTTTACTCCAATCCTAAAGAAATCCTAAAGAAGGGTAATGTCAAAGTATGTTCAAACTACCATACAATTACACTCAGTTCACATGATAGCAGTATGAGAACCGAGGACTTCCAGATGGACAAGTTGGGTTTTAAAGAGGCAGAGGAAACAGAGATGAAATTGGCAACATTTGTTGGATCGTGGAGAAAGCAAGGGAATTCCAGAAAAAGACATCTATTTCTGCTTCATTGACTATGCTAAAACTTTTGACTGTTTGGATCACAACAAACTGTGGAAAACTCTTAAAAAGTTGGGAGAACCAGATATCCTCTGTCTCCTGAGAAACCTGTACGGATGTCAAGAAGCAATAGGTAGAATGGGACTTGAAACAATGACTGGTTCTAAATTAGGACTCTCCTAATTTTGAAATATGGCCACCTTCTTTATTTAACTTCTATGCATAGTACATAATGCAAAATGCTGGACTGGATTAATCACAAACTAGAATTAACATTGTCAAGAGAAATATCAACAGCCTCAGAAATGCAGATGAAACCACTCTAATTTCAAAAAGTGAAGAAGAACTAAAGAGCTTCTTGATGAGCATGAAAGAGGAGGGTGAAAAAGCTGGCTTAAAATTCAGCACTAAAAAAATTAAGATCATGGCATTTGGTCCCATTTCTTCATGACAAATAAAAGGGAAAAAATTGGAAGCAGTAACATATTTTACTTTCTTGGGCTCCAAAATTACTGTGGACTGTGACCAGCCATGAAAATTAAAAGACATATGTTCCTTGGAAGAAAAGTTATGACAAACCTAGACAGTGTATTAAAAAGCAGAGACATAACTTTGCTGAGACAGGTCCATATAGTCAAAGCTATGGTTTTTCCATAGTTGTGTATGGATATGAGAATTGGGCCATAAAGAAAGCTGTACGCTGAAGAATTGATGCTTTTGAATTGTGGTGCTAGAGAAGATTCTTGAGAGTCCCTTGGACTGCAAGGAGATGAATTCAGTCAATCCTAAAGGAAATCAATCCTGAGTATTCATTAGAAGGACTGTTTGCTGAAGCTGAAGCTCCAATACTTTCCACTTGATGCAAAGAGTCAACTCATTGGAAAAGCCCCTGATGCTGGGAAAGATTGCAGGCAAAAGGAGAAAGAGGTGACAGAGGATAAGATGGTTACAGAGCATCACTGATTCACTGGACATGACTTTGAGCAAACTCTGGGAGACAGTGGAGGACAGAGGAGCCTTGTAAGCTATATATAGAACATGGGGTCACAAAGAGTCGCACATGACTTAGGGACTGAACCACCTAAGACAACCTTCCTGGACATGGAAGAAACCTAAATGTCCACTGACAGAGGAATGGATTAAGAGGATCTATATAGATGTCTATCTATCTATAGATAGTGGAATGTTACAAAGCTACAAAAAACAAAATCATTTAGCTTCATCTTCGGCATTAGTGGTTGGGGCATAGACTTAGATTACTGTGGTATTGAATGGTTTGCCTTGGAAACAAACTGAGATCATTCTGTAATTTTTGACATTATATCCTAGTAAGGGTTTCTTGGTCATAAGGTTACCTGAATGAAATTCACTCATTTCCATCCATTTTAGTTCACAGATTCCTAATATATCAGTGTTCACTCTTGTCACCACCTGTTTGACCTCATCCAATTTACCTTGATTCATAGACCTAACATTCCAGGTTCCTATGCAATGTTGTTCTTGAGCAAATTCAGGGAGATGATGAAGGACAGGGAAGACTGGTGTGCTACAGTTTAGGGGGTCATGAAGAGTCGGATAAGATTTCATGACCAAACAACAGAAAACAAAATGCCATCAACATGGATGCAGCTAGAGATTATCATATGAAGTGAAGTAAGTCTGAGAGAGAAATATAAATATGATATCAGTTATATGTATAATCTATTTTAGAAAGGGAGAGAGAAGATGTCATCTAAATCTTAGATGACAGAAATTAGGTCAATCAGATCCTACTGTAAATCTGGTATTATAGTTTTATGAGTCAATATAGTTATTTTATTTTTAAGGCATGTGGAACCAAATTTTTGTTGTTGCTATTTGTATAAAACTTCATGAACCAAACACATTATTTTTTTAAGAAAAAGAAACTGTTCTTCAATCCTCTTTCATTCAAATATTAGAATTTAAGCACGACCCTGTTAAAGCAGATTAATATTTTGTCTTTAATAGTTATGTATTTTTCCCCCCTTCAAAGAAGAGCTTTCTAAAATGTATGACAGAGCTGTAGCTATTGCCCTGAATATGCAGAACCCTTGCAGTGACTTCTTCCTGCTCTCTGTTAATGGAATCTTAACCCCCACAGCAAAGTTTCAAGAATTAGGGCCAAGGTTACATCTTAGCAGGACAAGCTAACTTGGAATACTAGATTCATTTTTTTTAGTAAGTACTTTATGTCCTTTTTCCCAGGAATTTTTGACCATCTTCTCTGTAGAATCCTGGTTCCTGCTATGCTGTGTTTCTTCACTTCTGCATTTTCTGAGGCACTTATACTGGGTGTCTTCTGGATATTCAACTCTACTCCTTTTAAAAAATAAGTAGAACCTAGTTTTCTCTGCCTCTTCTTAGCTATAGATCCACTTTTGCCCATCCAAAGACTTGTTAAAATGCTCTGTTAAGTAAAACATTAATTCAGCTCAGCCTTACATTTTGCAGTTCAAAACTGGCAGAGATTTTGAGATTGAAATCTTATTTTGCATTTCTACAGGTCTCTGTGGGGGGAAAAATTTTATCTTCCCTGTCATTAGAATCATGCCTCTTCTTTTTTTGAGGAAAAGTAACTTCCCATAACATTTTATTCCTTCATTGCAACAAATTGTTTCTCTCACTAAAATAGGTGCTTTCTGAAGGCAAAAACTATCACATAAACCTCAATTTCTCTGGTGCTCAATATACATGACCAATCATATTTATTGAATGGATTAAAATGTAACTGAGCAATAAAAATTTCAGTACATAAAGAATTTAAATTGACTTGATTAAATATAGGCATTTGTGCAATCCACCCAAGTATTATATTCACTTATTATTCTCCATGTGATATCTTAAACATTTTTTTTAAATCAGAGCATTGTTGCTTTACATTGTTGTGCTATTTTCTGCTGTACAGCAAAGTAAATCAGGCATATATATATTTGTATCCCCTCTTTTTAAAATTTCCTTCCCACCTGGGTCATCACAGAGTAGTACCTCAGTGTTCATTACAGTACTATTTATAATAGCCAGGACATAAAGATAACCTAACTGTCTATTGACAGAGGAATGGATAAAAAAGATGTGGCACACACACACACACACACACACACACACACATATAATGAAATATTAGTCATAAGGAGCAAAATAATGCCATTTGTAGAGATATGGATGGACCTGGAGACTATCATACAGAGTGAAATAAGTCAGAAAGAGAAAAACAAATATTGTATATTAACACATATATGTAGAATCTAGAAAAACAGTGTAGATCAACCTATTTCCATGTGAAATATTTCTAAAATTATACTGTTCATTCTTTAACATCATTTGTATTAGAATTCCTTAAGACAAACTGCTCCACTAATAAAGCTTTTTATAAATTATGTTTGCTATATTCCAGGAAAAAAAAAACAACAAACTATCAGAGGATATTTTTTAATACTTATTAGTCTGTATTGAAAACAATGGCAAATTTCTGTCTTTCTACGTCCAAAGGTAAGATTGTATTCTTATTAATAACGTTACATCTGAGAAAGTAATTTCAGAAGATCAGAATAATTTAAAGTTTGGTCATAGGAAAGGTAACTAATCCCTTAAAAATTGATCCCAATGGTATAAAATGTATTTCCCCAGGTCTCTTCAGGCTATGAATTCAAAACTGGCCATTTTTAATAATACTGTTGAAAATTTCATTGGCTTTTGTCATCTGCAAAATACAGTACTTTGCCCCAAAGTACTGTACTTTGAGAGTCTCTGGTGTTGTCTCCTGGGGGCTCACAAAGTCCTGCCCAGGTACCCAACTCTGGCCCTTTATCAATCCCTCATGGATAATGAAACCATTCTACAATGTACATTTCTCACCTCTGATGCTAGTGCACTATGTGAGAGCATCTACATGCTTTAGGAGGTGTACCTATAGTGACAAAGACCTCGTGCTGCCAAGCTGGCATAGAACTGCTTGGCCCTTCATTCTGGCCATCAGAGCAGGATCCCAGCGGAGCTGGGGAAGGGCTGCTCTAGTATGTCACTGACTGCACCACAGCGGCTCACAGAGACTCCTGTGAAATCATTCCTCCATTACGTTCTCTCTCAAGGTACAATAAGTGTATCTGAACCCAAATCAGCCAGACTAATGCTGTCTGTCCTCTTCCGCCTTTCCTCTGGGAATGATTGCCAATTGAACAATCAAGCCATCTACTTGGAAACCACTGAAAATGAAAATAGTGTCTTCCCCATCAATAGCTGTCATGAAGCAGTTTATCTCATATTCTACCCTTTAACTGAATCTCAATCCTGTTTAAGAAAAAATGGCTCTTGTGTACTGGATATATCTTCATTTCTTCTTAAAGTTCACTCCCTTCCCTTCTCCATCCTGTAGAAACTCACCTCTAAGAGTGACATTAATCATTAATAGCTTTCCTCACTCTACTTCCTGTTGACTTTAGCCAACCGGGAGCTTGCTCAGGTGACTAGAGGAATAAAGCAGAGAGAGGTTAGGATATTTCTTCCTCCAGCTTCCTTCTGATAGTTCGCCTCACGTGACTTGGGTCCTTTAGCCAAAGATCACTGCAACTTTCAAGATGGCCTTCTCCTCGGAACTGTCTTTTTGGGCTTAGGTTACCTGTTTCCTCACTCATCTCCTTCTGCTTAAAGATGTCAACAGCTCTATAGCTACTATCCTGGATTTTTTTTTTTTTTTTTTACTAAATTTTGAGGTTTCCTTTGCTCATATGCACTTTGTAAGTAAAATACCCTTGAAACATTCCTTTGTGTATGTCATCTACTTTACGCTAGGACCCAGATAGAGAGTAATTGGTGTTGCAAATGGCCCTAGGAAACAGAACCTCATGATGGAATTCAATGATTGGGTTGCTCACACATTTGAGGAGCAAGGGATGTGCTTTTTACAAAGTGGCTGGATAGGACTTGGGTAACTTCTGGCAAATGGTGACATCATGATTATCAGCATTGTCACTGACAAAGGGCAGAGGGGGCTGGAGGGAAGTCAGGTAACTGTGGCGTTTTGTGGATATGACAGCAGCAGTGCTTTGAAATACTGGCACTTTCCAGCTTCTTTTTCTGGTCCCAGAGGACAAACACAGGGGAACTGAGAAATAAACCTATGAGCATACAATTCACAGTATGCATGGAGAACCAGAAAGACTCTTTGAAGTTTAAATGAGTATCTCTTCTCATATAGTAGCAGGAAATTTATGACTTGGGGAAGCCTAAGTAAACAGTGTGCACTGCCAATTAAGGGCTCTGCCACAGGGCCCTAAAATAATGGAACTCTGATGTGTTGAATGAAGACATTGGTACTGACTTGGGTGAGGCTAGAAACCTAGAAATCCAAAATTTCCCAGAATTCCTGTGCAAACAGAAGCAACCTTTTAACTCTGTCAGGGAAAAGTAAAAGTCATTCAGTTGTGTTCGACTCCTAGAGCACTGAACTGTAGCCCACCAGGCTCCTGCGTCCATGGGATTTCCCAGGCACGAACACTGGAGTGAGTATTCATTCTCTTCTCCAGGGTCTCTTCCTGACCCAGGGATTGAACCCAGGTTTCCTGCATTGCAGGCAGATTCTTTACCGTCAGCCACCAGTGAAGCACCATCCCCTATATGCAAATATATATATATGTATGTGCGTGTTGAGTGCCTGCCTGTTAAGTTGCTTCGGTTGTGTCTGACTCTTTACAACCCAATAGACTGTAGCCACCAGGCTCCTCTGTCCATAGGATTCTCCAGGCAAGAATACTGGAGTGGGTTGCCATGCCCTCCTCCAGGTGATCTTCCCTGGAGGAGGATCGAACCCGAGTCTTGCGTCTCCTGCATTGGCAGGCAGGTTCTTTACCACTAGTGCCACCTGGGAAGCACATCCATGCATGAAAATTTACTTCAGAAGAAGAAGCCAATAATAAGAGTTTTATCCTGCCATTTCCTCAAGAGAGATACAGAAACTGCTCTGGATGTGATAATCTCTACAGCAGAACTTTAAGCGGGGTACATTATATTAATGACACTGTGTAAACTGCACCTGATGAGCCAGAAGTAGCAAGTCACTTAGATACCTTGTAAAAACATGTGTGACAGAGTATGAGAGATAAGCCCCTCAGAGGTTAGAGTGTCTGCCTCACAGGTAAAGTTTTTAAGCATCATTGAACTGAGGTTCGTTGTTGGTTTTGGCATGTACCACACAGAAGGAAGGAAAGCCTGGTAGATCAGCTTGGATTTTGTGTACTTGGATTTTTGTGTACAAAATGATGTGTCCCACATGTAGGCTTGCTGCCGTGTCATATTTGTTGGTATTCATGTATAAGGCTGGCAGTTGGGCCCCAAGAAATAAACTACAACAGTAGGTGCAGGCTGCAGGGCAGGTTACTTGACATCTAGTAGACCCAATGGTATTTGAAGTGTCTGAGGCAGACAGATGCTAGTACAGAGACTATGGCAACCTTTAATAAGAGAATCACAGCACAGATGCCTGGGGTTTGAGGTAAGACCTTGTTCCCTGCTGCTTGCAACTCTTTTCCATTTCAAAAATAGTTTCTGACTTGCCACTGGGCACTAGTAGACTCTTGACTTCTGTCCACAGAATACAACATGATTCTATAACCCAATATTCCTATCCTATCTTATCCACTGAACCGTGAGACTGCACATGCACAACAGCATGCCATGCTGAAATAGAAACAGTGTGCCCTGAACTGGGGAGAAGATAAATGCATACACAGTAGAGAAGCGATTCACAGCCTACTGCAGTGTCTCTTGTATTCTCTTGTCCAGTAACCATAGCAAAAGAAAACTCCAGAAGTTCCAAAAAGGGAAGACCAGAAAGGACTCACATCCTGAAGGAACGAAAGTTTGGGTTCTATACATCAAAGAAAGACTTCTGACTAGCTGAAGTGCTTACAGAAGTAATGTGAAGGGTTTGACTGGCTCGATGGTAAAGAATCTGCCTGCCAATGCAGGAGACATGGGTTTGATCCCTGGTCCGGGAAGCTCTCTCATGCAATGGAGCAACTAAACCCATGTGCCACAACTACTGAACATGTTCCCTAGAGCCTGTGCTCTGCAACAACAGAAGCCACTGAAATGAGCAGTCCAAGAACCACAACTGGGATGTAGTCCCTGCCTGCCACAAGAGAAAGCCCACGCAGCAACAAAGACCTGGCACAGTCAAAAATAAAGAAATAAGTTAAAAAAAGAGTAATGTGTATGGCTGATTCATGTTGATGTTTAGCAAAAACCAACACAATTCTGTAAAGCAATTATCCTTCAATTAAAAAATAAATTAATTTTTTAAAAGTAATGTGGAAAAGGAGAGAGTGAAGAAAGAGGCTATGATTACATATTAAAATCTACTAAACATAGGCAGATTTGGAAACCTTTGTAGCCATGTTTTATACTATTTATTTGTTTCTTTTCTTTGGTCCCTTCTTACATGATATGAGAAATACAGGGGAGGTCTGCTGAATAATTTTGGTTAGCAGCTTGCCCTTCTAATTTCTGCTTTCACCCATAGAGTGAGAATAAAATGTATTTTTTTTAAAAAAAGAAAATTTTTTTTGATAGTTGGAATTTGATATTGTGATTATATACTTTAGTTCAAATACTTTGTAAATTGATAACATGAAATGACAAATGTTGAAAACTCTGTTGAACATCTGAAAATAATCAGTCATGCAAGCAGGCACAGAATTTTATTTTGGTTAAAAGTGAGTAAGGTTATCATAAAATTCTAGAAAAAAAACCCTAAAAATGGAAAAGGACTTAGTGTTAAAATTTTTTCACAAATATTCTTAAATTCTTATCCCACTTTAACGGAAAGACTGAAATGGGAGACATGGGTTCAGTAGAGGCAAGTTCAAGGTAATGGCCTGGTTCCTCCTCAATTTAATGGAAAGGATGTACATTTATCAGTATGAAGTGAAAGTAGGATTTTTAAGGTATGCACATGCCTTCTCTTTTTCAGAGTTTTTGCTTTAACTGCCTTATTAAAAAAGCAGTAACTATCGTGTGAAACACAAAAGGCTGATGATTCTCAAAATTAAGTTCTAGATGTAGTCTCTCCCCTGAATCTCAGAGTTAGTGTCAAGAGCTAACACACCAGCTTGAGTTGGTGTGTCCCATAGACACTATAAACCCAAGACCACCACCTTGCTTGCATATCTCCTTTCCAATATTCTCTACAGCCCATCCTGAGACAAGACAGCATTCTCCTGGGCACTCAGCCTTCTGTCCTGGTAGTAGGATTTATTTCTTCTTAACATTATCTCCAACACATGCAAGTTCACTGATGAGTTCCACTAAGTCTTCATCCTAAATATTTTCTGAGACCAACCATTCCTTATTCTCTTAATGCAGAGTCCCATCAGCTCCACCAGAAACACAGCCTCTTACCTGGTGTCCCTACATTCAATATATTACTCCAGAGACACATTCTCCACCCAGGATACAGAATGTTCCATCTAAAATACAAATCTTAAGAACTCACCTCTTGCTTTTCTGGATCAAAATGGCAGAGTAGAAGGACATGTGTTCATCTCCTCTCAGAACACCAGAAATGCAACAAGCTTTTGAACAACCACCCACAAAATCCACCAAAAAAGTATACCTCGTATTCAAAGACAAGGAAGAAGCCACGAGAAGATGCTAGGACGGGTGCAAACCCAATAAAATGAGATCCAATATCTGCTGGATGGGTGACCCACAAACTGGAGAACAATAATACCAAAGTACTCCAATGGTTATGAAGGTTCTGAACCTCATGTCAAGCTTCTTAGCCCTGGGGTTCCAGGAAAGGGACTGGGAATCCCCAGGGAACCTGGCTTTGAAGTCCAGCAGGATCTGATTATAGGACTTCCACAAGATTGGGGGAACAGAGGCTCTACTCTTGAAGGGCATAAACAAAATCTTGTGTGTACCAAGACACAGGGGAAAGGAGCAGTTACTCCACCGGAAACTGAACCAAACTTACCTTCTTATGGTTGGAGTGTCTCCTGTGGAGGTGTGGGTAGGCAGTGACTGCTGCTGGGGTGGGGCCACCAGCAGCAGCTCTCCTGGAAGGTGCCCTTTGATATAAGTCTTCTTGGAAGTACCCATTAAAACCCTACTGTATAGCTCATATACCTCAGAACTGGGTCACCTCAGGCCCAACAACTAACAGGGAGGTAATGAAACCCCACCCATTAACAGATAATTGGATTAAAGTCTTATTGAGCATGGCCCTGCCCACCTGAGCAAGACACAGTTTTACCTAGTCCCTCCCATCGGGAAACTTACACAAGTCTCTTAGCTTCATCCACCAGAGGGCAGAGAGACTAAGCAAGAAGAACAAAAATCCTGCTGTGGCTAGAATGGAAAGCACCTTACAGAAAACTAATCAGAATGAAAAAGCAGAGGGATATATGTCAGATGAGGGAACAAGATAAAGCCCCAGAAAAATAACTAAACGAAGTAGAGATAAGCAATATTCCAGGAAAAAAAAATCAGAATAATGATAGTGAAGATGATCCAATAGCTCAGAAACAGAATGGAGAAGATGCAAGAAATGTTTGCTGAAGACTTAGAGGAACTGAAGAACAAACAAACAGAGGTGAACAATACACTAGAAGGAATCAATAGCAGGAAGACTGAGGCAGAAAAACAGATACTTGACTTGGAGGACAGAATGGTGGAAATCATTGCTGCAGAACAGAATATAGAATAAAGAATGAAAAAAAGTGAAGAAAGCCCAAGAGATCTCTGGGATAACATTAAACACACCAACACCTGCATTATAAGAATCCTAGAAGAAAAAGAGAGAGAGAACCCAAGAAAATATTTGAAGAGATGATAGTTGAAAACTTCCTTAACATGGGAAAAGGAATAGTCAACAAAGTCCAGGAAGTACCGAGAGTGTCTCAGGATAAACCCAAAGAGGAACACACTGAGACATATAGTAATCAAAATGATAAAGATTAAAGGCAGATATAAGATAAAACATTATAAGCAGCAAGAGAAAAGTAGCAAATAACATACAAAGGAACTCCCATCAGGTTGTCAGTTGATTTCTTAGCTGGATACTGAGAAATGGAAATGAAAACTCCACAAGCCGGAGGGAATGGTATGATATATTTAAAGTGATGAAAGGGAAGAACCTATAGGAAGAACCTGTAACCATGAATATTCTACCCAGCAAGATTCTTGTTCAGACTTGATGGAGAAATCAAAGCTTTCCAGATGAGCAAAAGTTAAGTGCCACCAACCCATCTTTACATAAAATGCTAAAGAAACTTCTCTAGGCAGGACATACAAAAGAAGGGAAAGACCTACAGAAAATAAACCTGAAACAATTAAGAAAATGGTAATAGGATCATGCATGTTGATAACTACCTTAAATGTAAAGGGATTAAATGCACCAACCAAAAGATGTAGATTGGCTGGATGGATGAAAACATATGCATATATGCACTTCCACTTACCACATTACTCTACTTAACCTGCCCAAATTGCATGTAATTATTTTGCATAGTTAGGTTAATTATGTTTCCATTATGGCTTGCAATTGTAATTATCTTTTATTTTTTGACTGGTTATTGATTGTGAAAACTGATAAAAATTTTTTTCTGATAAACATTTTTTATTAATGTCATTATATAACTATTATTCACTTAATACCACCTGGAGAAGGAAATGGCAANCTATGGGGTCGCACAGAGTCGGACACGACTGAAGCGACTTAGCAGCAGCAGCAGCAGCAGCAGCAGTGTAAGTATATCACTGCTAATCTCCCAAATCACAACCCCCTCGTCCGTGCCCACATGTCAGTTTCTCTGTGTCTGCATCTCTATTCTTTCCCTGTTGTTAAAACCTGAAGCAGACAGACAGGTTTCTATCTCTGGTAGTTACAACAGCATCCCCCAAATTTCAGCTGTGCCTGAACTCTCATTAGACTGTTTCAAGCCACCAGAACAATCCAGCATTACCCTAAACTCTCTATGTAAAATCACATTCAATGTCAGCTTCCCTCTTTAAAGTGATNTGTGTCTGCATCTCTATTCTTTCCCTGTTGTTAAAACCTGAAGCAGACAGACAGGTTTCTATCTCTGGTAGTTACAACAGCATCCCCCAAATTTCAGCTGTGCCTGAACTCTCATTAGACTGTTTCAAGCCACCAGAACAATCCAGCATTACCCTAAACTCT
This sequence comes from Neotragus pygmaeus, assembly GCA_006410875.1. Classification (NCBI taxonomy): domain Eukaryota; kingdom Metazoa; phylum Chordata; class Mammalia; order Artiodactyla; family Bovidae; genus Neotragus; species Neotragus pygmaeus. The sequence goes on from SJYV01020007.1 coordinate 750,995, forward strand.
CTATGTAAAATCACATTCAATGTCAGCTTCCCTCTTTAAAGTGATCCAAGTGTGTCGGATTCTTCCTTTAATTTCCTTCTGTATTCCTTTTTCCTTTCACTCAAATGGTGACTGTGTAATAGGCATGATTAAAGGCAAAGACTCTGCCCTAAAAGCTTAAGTTCTAATGGAAAGAGACAAATACTAAACAAGGTGTATTGAGACGTTCACCAAAAAAAAGAATCATTGTTATTCAGTCACTAAGTCATGTCTGACTCACTGCGACCCCATGGAGAATAAAGAAGGGTATTTAAAAAGAATATTTAAACTAAAGGGAGAATAGAAAGACGGGGACTACCAGCTTCAAAACAAGAAACAAATAGTCAATTTCCAACTGACGTATCGAGATGCCACTTCCTTTCCTTTGCTTTTCCACTTGTCCCGATTGACACCTCATGCAACACAATGAACAGGCTTTAACAGGGTTTACCTACCTTAAACCCCTCCCCCAACAGATCCCCCAAGCATGTAAAACACCTTGGTAAATNCTTCCTTTCCTTTGCTTTTCCACTTGTCCCGATTGACACCTCATGCAACACAATGAACAGGCTTTAACAGGGTTTACCTACCTTAAACCCCTCCCCCAACAGATCCCCCAAGCATGTAAAACACCTTGGTAAATTTTTAAGTATTCACATTGGGGATACAACAGACCAAAGATCACATGCTTTGAAGTCCAGCTTTCAAAAGCTGTGTTTCCAATTCCAGAGTGACCTAAGTAACTTAACTCTGGCGACCTCACTTCTTACAAGTAGTCTTCTTCCTTCCAAGATCACTGTGAGGAGGAAGCCCATCTCAATGCCTCACACACGCACACACCTCCGAATTAACACTAGCCATTTATATCAGCTTAAAACTGTGCAACTCAGATGGCGACTCAAATTGATCTTTTAACTGAGATCACATCTGGTCTTAGGAGTTAATGAAGCTCAGGTTCTTGATGTCCCATCACAGAAAGAATTCAGCGAGAGACAAAATGATAGGTAAGAAGTGATTTAGAAATTCACTCGACAGAGTGTGAGCTATCTCAGAAGGTGAAGAGTGGCCCCAGGATATGGGGTTGTCAGTATTTACAGAGGTGGGTAATTTCATAGGGTGGGTTTCCCAGACCGCTCAGTGGTAAAGAATCCGCCTGCCCATGCAGGAGATGCAGGTTTGATCCCTGGGTCTGGAAGATCACCGGGAGAAGGAAATGGCATAATCCTCTAGTATTCTTGCCTGGGAAATCCCATGGACAGAAGAGCCAGGCGAGTTACAGGCCATGGGGACGCAAGAGAGTCAGATACAGCTCTATAGCCAAACAACAATTACATAGCGTGATAAGTGGATGTGAGAGTTGGACTGTGAAGAAAACTGAGCGCTGAAGAATTGATGCTTTTGAACTGTGGTGTTGGAGAAGACTCTTGAGAGTCCCTTGGACTGCAAGGAGATCCAACCAGTGCATTCTAAAGATCAGTCCTGGTGTTCTTTGGAAGGAATGAGGCTAAAGCTGAGACTCCAATACTTTGGCCACCTCATGCGAAGACTTGACTCATTGGAAAAGACTCTGATGCTGGGAGGGATTGGGGGCAGGAGAAGGGGACGACTGAGGATGAGATGGCTGGATGACATCACCAACTCGATGGACATGAGTTTGGGTGAACTCCGGGAGTTGGCAATAGACAGGGAGGCCTGCTGCTAAGTTGCTTCAGTCGTGGTGACTCTGGGCGACCCCATAAACGGCAGTCCACCAGGCTCCCCTGTCCCTGGGTTTCTCCAGGCAAGAACACTGAAGTGGGTTGCCATTTCCTTCTCCAGTGCATGAAAGTGTAAAGGGAAAGTGAAGTCGCTCAGTCACGTCTGACTCTTAGCGACCCCATGGACGACAGCCTACCAG
>SJYV01020007.1:752922-764037 GCA_006410875.1 Neotragus pygmaeus
GCAGCAACAAAGACCTGGCACAGTCAAAAATAAAGAAATAAGTTAAAAAAAGAGTAATGTGTATGGCTGATTCATGTTGATGTTTAGCAAAAACCAACACAATTCTGTAAAGCAATTATCCTTCAATTAAAAAATAAATTAATTTTTTAAAAGTAATGTGGAAAAGGAGAGAGTGAAGAAAGAGGCTATGATTACATATTAAAATCTACTAAACATAGGCAGATTTGGAAACCTTTGTAGCCATGTTTTATACTATTTATTTGTTTCTTTTCTTTGGTCCCTTCTTACATGATATGAGAAATACAGGGGAGGTCTGCTGAATAATTTTGGTTAGCAGCTTGCCCTTCTAATTTCTGCTTTCACCCATAGAGTGAGAATAAAATGTATTTTTTTTAAAAAAAGAAAACTTTTTTTGATAGTTGGAATTTGATATTGTGATTATATACTTTAGTTCAAATACTTTGTAAATTGATAACATGAAATGACAAATGTTGAAAACTCTGTTGAACATCTGAAAATAATCAGTCATGCAAGCAGGCACAGAATTTTATTTTGGTTAAAAGTGAGTAAGGTTATCATAAAATTCTAGAAAAAAAACCCTAAAAATGGAAAAGGACTTAGTGTTAAAATTTTTTCACAAATATTCTTAAATTCTTATCCCACTTTAACGGAAAGACTGAAATGGGAGACATGGGTTCAGTAGAGGCAAGTTCAAGGTAATGGCCTGGTTCCTCCTCAATTTAATGGAAAGGATGTGCATTTATCAGTATGAAGTGAAAGTAGGATTTTTAAGGTATGCACATGCCTTCTCTTTTTCAGAGTTTTTGCTTTAACTGCCTTATTAAAAAAGCAGTAACTATCGTGTGAAACACAAAAGGCTGATGATTCTCAAAATTAAGTTCTAGATGTAGTCTCTCCCCTGAATCTCAGAGTTAGTGTCAAGAGCTAACACACCAGCTTGAGTTGGTGTGTCCCATAGACACTATAAACCCAAGACCACCACCTTGCTTGCATATCTCCTTTCCAATATTCTCTACAGCCCATCCTGAGACAAGACAGCATTCTCCTGGGCACTCAGCCTTCTGTCCTGGTAGTAGGATTTATTTCTTCTTAACATTATCTCCAACACATGCAAGTTCACTGATGAGTTCCACTAAGTCTTCATCCTAAATATTTTCTGAGACCAACCATTCCTTATTCTCTTAATGCAGAGTCCCATCAGCTCCACCAGAAACACAGCCTCTTACCTGGTGTCCCTACATTCAATATATTACTCCAGAGACACATTCTCCACCCAGGATACAGAATGTTCCATCTAAAATACAAATCTTAAGAACTCACCTCTTGCTTTTCTGGATCAAAATGGCAGAGTAGAAGGACATGTGTTCATCTCCTCTCAGAACACCAGAAATGCAACAAGCTTTTGAACAACCACCCACAAAATCCACCAAAAAAGTATACCTCGTATTCAAAGACAAGGAAGAAGCCACGAGAAGATGCTAGGACGGGTGCAAACCCAATAAAATGAGATTCAATATCTGCTGGATGGGTGACCCACAAACTGGAGAACAATAATACCAAAGTACTCCAATGGTTATGAAGGTTCTGAACCTCATGTCAAGCTTCTTAGCCCTGGGGTTCCAGGAAAGGGACTGGGAATCCCCAGGGAACCTGGCTTTGAAGTCCAGCAGGATCTGATTATAGGACTTCCACAAGATTGGGGGAACAGAGGCTCTACTCTTGAAGGGCATAAACAAAATCTTGTGTGTACCAAGACACAGGGGAAAGGAGCAGTTACTCCACCGGAAACTGAACCAAACTTACCTTCTTATGGTTGGAGTGTCTCCTGTGGAGGTGTGGGTAGGCAGTGACTGCTGCTGGGGTGGGGCCACCAGCAGCAGCTCTCCTGGAAGGTGCCCTTTGATATAAGTCTTCTTGGAAGTACCCATTAAAACCCTACTGTATAGCTCATATACCTCAGAACTGGGTCACCTCAGGCCCAACAACTAACAGGGAGGTAATGAAACCCCACCCATTAACAGATAATTGGATTAAAGTCTTATTGAGCATGGCCCTGCCCACCTGAGCAAGACACAGTTTTACCTAGTCCCTCCCATCGGGAAACTTACACAAGTCTCTTAGCTTCATCCACCAGAGGGCAGAGAGACTAAGCAAGAAGAACAAAAATCCTGCTGTGGCTAGAATGGAAAGCACCTTACAGAAAACTAATCAGAATGAAAAAGCAGAGGGATATATGTCAGATGAGGGAACAAGATAAAGCCCCAGAAAAATAACTAAACGAAGTAGAGATAAGCAATATTCCAGGAAAAAAAAATCAGAATAATGATAGTGAAGATGATCCAATAGCTCAGAAACAGAATGGAGAAGATGCAAGAAATGTTTGCTGAAGACTTAGAGGAACTGAAGAACAAACAAACAGAGGTGAACAATACACTAGAAGGAATCAATAGCAGGAAGACTGAGGCAGAAAAACAGATACTTGACTTGGAGGACAGAATGGTGGAAATCATTGCTGCAGAACAGAATATAGAATAAAGAATGAAAAAAAGTGAAGAAAGCCCAAGAGATCTCTGGGATAACATTAAACACACCAACACCTGCATTATAAGAATCCTAGAAGAAAAAGAGAGAGAGAACCCAAGAAAATATTTGAAGAGATGATAGTTGAAAACTTCCTTAACATGGGAAAAGGAATAGTCAACAAAGTCCAGGAAGTACCGAGAGTGTCTCAGGATAAACCCAAAGAGGAACACACTGAGACATATAGTAATCAAAATGATAAAGATTAAAGGCAGATATAAGATAAAACATTATAAGCAGCAAGAGAAAAGTAGCAAATAACATACAAAGGAACTCCCATCAGGTTGTCAGTTGATTTCTTAGCTGGATACTGAGAAATGGAAATGAAAACTCCACAAGCCGGAGGGAATGGTATGATATATTTAAAGTGATGAAAGGGAAGAACCTATAGGAAGAACCTGTAACCATGAATATTCTACCCAGCAAGATTCTTGTTCAGACTTGATGGAGAAATCAAAGCTTTCCAGATGAGCAAAAGTTAAGTGCCACCAACCCATCTTTACATAAAATGCTAAAGAAACTTCTCTAGGCAGGACATACAAAAGAAGGGAAAGACCTACAGAAAATAAACCTGAAACAATTAAGAAAATGGTAATAGGATCATGCATGTTGATAACTACCTTAAATGTAAAGGGATTAAATGCACCAACCAAAAGATGTAGATTGGCTGGATGGATGAAAACATATGCATATATGCACTTCCACTTACCACATTACTCTACTTAACCTGCCCAAATTGCATGTAATTATTTTGCATAGTTAGGTTAATTATGTTTCCATTATGGCTTGCAATTGTAATTATCTTTTATTTTTTGACTGGTTATTGATTGTGAAAACTGATAAAAATTTTTTTCTGATAAACATTTTTTATTAATGTCATTATATAACTATTATTCACTTAATACCACCTGGAGAAGGAAATTGCAATCCACTCCAATACTATTGCCTGAAAAATTCCATAGACAGAGGAGCCTGGTAGGCTACAGTCCATGCGGTCTCAAAGATTCGGACATAACTGAGCGACTTCACTTTAATTTTCACCATTGGGAAAGTAGTACATCAAGGCTGTATATTGTCACCCTGCTTATTTAACTTATATACAGAGTGCATCATGTGAAATGCTGGGCTGGATGAAGCACAAGCTGGAATCAAGATTGCCGGGAGAAATATCAACAACCTTAGATATGCAGATTATATCACACTAGGGGCAGAAAGTTAAAAGGAACTAAAGAGCCTCTTGAAGAAAGTGAAAGAAGAGAGTGAAAAAGCTGGCTTAAAACTCAACATTCAAAAAATGAAGATCATGGGATCTGGTCCCATCATTTCATGGCAAATAGACAGGAAAAAAGTAGACACAGTGACAGATTTCATTTTCTTGGCTCTAAAATCACTGCAGATGGTGACAGAAGCTACAAAATTAAAAGATGGCTTCTCCTTGGAAGAAAAGCTATGACAAACCTAGATAGTGTATAAAAAAGCAGAGACATTATTTTGCCGTCTAGTCAAAGCTATAGTTTTTCCAGTAGTCAAGTATAGATGTGAAAATTGGACTATAAAGAAGGCTGAGCACCGAAGAATTGATGCTTTCAAATTGTGGTGCTGAAGAAGACACTTTAGAGTCCCTTGGACTGCAAGGAGATCAAATAACTGATCCTGAAGCTGAAGCTCCAATATTTTGGCCACCTGATGCAAACAGCCAACTCATTGGAAAATACCCTGATGCTGGAAAAGATTGAGGGTAGGAGAAGAAGGGGACAAGAGAGGATGAGATGGTTGAATGGCATCAATGACTCAAAGGACCATGAGTTTGAGCCAGCTCAGGGAGATAGTGAAGGACAGAGAAGCCTGGTGTGCTGCAGTCTATGGAGTTGCAAACAGTGAGACATGACTTATCCACCTAACACAAGGGGAACGACAGAAAATAATAGAACTGTATCGCTATAACTACCATTTAATAGAAAAATCTATAGTCATTCTCTAAAACCCAGATGCATATCGGATTTATCTTGGAGTTTTTGAAAAATACAGATTTCCTGGTATTGCTCTCTTTTCTCCAAAGCTCCAGATGTGTTTCCAATGAGCAGCTGTGTTTAAAAACAACTGGACTATATTATGATCTGCTCTTTTTAGCTTGTTTCATTTTTTCCTATTTCATATTCAGTGCTGCTATGTCATTTAGTTTCTGTTTTCCAATTTCATTATTGTTCTTTATCAAGGCTTTATCATGCATAATAAAAAGGTTTTGTATACATATATATAAATAAATAGTATATATAATATATATTTTTATAAATTTCTGAATTTTTGCCTAGCTAAAAAATTTGTGATATTTTGACTCCACTGTTTGACAGTATGAACAGAGTGCTAGATTTCTAATTTATATTCACTCATAAATTTGATATAGTTCCATTTTGTTTTGGCATCTAGTATTACTGCTAAAAGTCTAGAAAATTTATCTTAGTGTTTTTTAAAAAAAATTTGAATGAGGCTTGAAACTTCTAATCCAATTCTGAGAATATAAAGAAATACTATGGTGCAAAAAAACCCGACAACAAGAAATTAACATGTAATGCAGTATTATTGATTAAAGTATATATCTTGTTCAAATTTCACAAAATTTTATGCTAGTGTCCATTATTTTTTTTCATATCTTATCTAGGACTCTACATTGCATTTAATTGCATTAAGCAGCCTCAGTTGCCTGCAACTCTGGTAATTCTCTTTTCATTTTTGTTCTTTGTAAATATTTCCTAATTTTCTTTGTAATGGCTTCTTAGGTATACCTATCACTTAAAAATGGACATTTATTTTCCAAATTCATGGGATTTTTTAAAAGTATCTTTGATATTAATTTCTCCTTTAAATACTTTTTTCTCTGCAATCACCTTCTGTGTTTTTTTCATTCTAACTTTTTTGAGGCTTTCAATGTTTAAGTCAAAGACATCTTTTGGTAAATATCACATTGCACTTGAAAATATGTGGATTGTTTTCAAATATCTTTTGATATTGACTTCAAACATAATTCCATAGTGATAAGAGAACAGACTCTGTATGATTTCAGTATCTTTAGACCATGATATTTTTACACCTTGTTTTATGTCCCTGGATATGTTCCAGAGTATCCTAGTTTATAATCTATGGGAACTTGAGTAGAATTTATATCCTACTGTTATGTTAAAATTGTATAAATCTTAATTATGCTGAATTGGTTCATAGTGCTTTTCAGGTCTACTATATCTTTTTACTTCTCTGCATATTCATTCTATGAAATTTTGAGAGTTTGATATTGAAATTCTTAATTTATCTACTCAAAAAATAATTGTAATATACAGTAGAACTATATGTAACCTTGTTATGAATTTTCCAAGTCTCCTGTAAATGAGTTATCATATTTTAACAATTTAAAAATTTAAAAAGAGATAGATATTTAAAAAAAAGCAAAAAGAAAGAAAAAAAAACCTCACCTCTTTCCTTAAAACTCTCAAATGGTTCTGCTTTCCTGTAGGATAAGATGTGTATTTCTTACAAGGGTCTGATGTATTCTTATTACTCTTTGCCTCACACTTCCTATCCTGCAAACAATGCATTGTATCTAATATCTGGATCGCACTAATGCTTTTCCTGATGGGATTGCATTTAAATGAAGTGTTCTTGGGGTCAAGTAAGGTTGCAAAACAGGAGGCTCACTGTGGCTTGTCTGTCTCAGGGTTCAGCACAGAGGAAGCAACACAAATGAAAGGGATCTTTTGAGTCTCCTAGGATGTAAGTACAGAAAATATGGCTAATATTTGTAATGACTTTAAATGGAGCATAATCTATAAAAATATTGAATCACTACACTGCACACCAGAAACCAATATCATATTGTAAATCATTCACTTCAATAATAAAAAAAAAAGTTGCTGTAAAAGGATCAGGCTTCTAACTTAGCACACAAATACAGGTGGCCAAAACCCTCTCTGCAGACTGGGGAAGCTTGGGGCACCTCTTCTGCTCTCTACCCAGAGTCCTCTCTAAGTTGCCCCAGATTTTATGGCTGCTGCCCAAGGGGATGTGTCCCAGGATCACCAGCTCTGATAGCCAACAAGGCTTGAATTCATAAAGAAGCTGTTCTTAATGGTTGCAGGAGCACCCTCTCCATTCTGTTGTGGCAGTACACCACAGTCCAATACAGAGGGTGCAGGAAAAACACAAATCTTCAAGTTTACCCCTGGAAGGAGCTTAACCATTAACTACCCCGGCTGTTGAGAGAGGACCCACTTTCCAAGTAGCCTGCATCTGTAGGTGCAGAATATGATTCGCCAATTTGGGCCACTGACATGTTCTCAACTACTGAAACAAATAAGAATGAAGATGGTGGCTTGGACAATTAAGAAGGTTTCAGAGACAACCAGGAGCTTAGGCCAGTCTGACTGAAAAGGATTATCTTCCACCCCAGACCACTCTGTCAAGACTGGGAGAGGTGGCCATTTTATCTAATGTGCAGAGAACAACACAAAGAGTCAAGGAAAATGAAGAAACAGAGTAACACATTCTAAACAAAGTACAAGATAAATCTCCAGAAAACAGATCTTATTGAAATGTAGATACACAAGTTACCTGATAGAGAGTTCAAGATGGTGGTCATAAAGATTGAATCATGAAGAAATATAGTGTCTGAGTAGACCAATTGCTAGTAAAGAGATTGAATTAGTAAACAAAAACCTCCAACAAAAAACGTACAAGATACTATGGTTTATCTGGTGAATTCTACCAAATATTTAAAGAAGAATTAATACTAGTCTTTCTCAAACACTTCCAAAAGTCCGAAAAGGAAAGATCACTTCCAAACTCATTTAATGAGGCCCTAATCATTTGGAGAAGGAAATGGCAACCCACTCCAGTATTCTTGCCTAGAGAATCCTGTGGACAGAGGAGCCTGGTGGGCTGCTGTCCACAGGGTCGCACAGAGTTGGACACGACTGAAGTGACTTAGCATGCATAGCATGCACGCAATCATTTGCTTACTTGAATGAAGTCTGGAAACTTCCTGTTGAAGGGTTCTTTTCTGTCCATCTTTTACCCATTGTATCAAGTTCATTCTCTAGAATCTTCCCAACCCAGGGATCGAACCCAGCTTTCCTGCATTGCAAATGGATTCTTTACCATCTGAGCCACCAGGGAAGCCCAAGAATACTGGAGTGGATAGCTTATCCATTCTCCAGAGGATCTTCCTGTCCCAGGAATCGAGCCAGGGTCTACTGCATTGCAGGCAGATTCTTTACCAACCGAGCTATCATGGAAGCTATTATCTAGAATATTCTTGTCATATTTAGTTTGTTAAATTAATTAATTAATTGAAACACTTTTCCAATAAATATTTCTGCTACAGGATCATTTGTGGGTAAAGTTAATTAAAATCCATATAATCAGAGCCCCAAGCAAATTAAAACGAAAACTTCACTAATTCATTCAATTTTTGGACTTTAAGTTCATTTTACAAAAATACACAAAAGTTTGACTTCAGATATGTGGTTTGAATCATGTAGTTGATCTTATTCAATCAGTGATTTAAAAGTGTGTCGCAAAGAAAAGAATAATCAATGCTGTCTCAATCTGAATAGCTATTTTTATTAGCATTATTCATTATCTTAATTAAAGAACTGAAACTCCACAGAATGAATATCTCTATTTCCAATCCTGAGTGATTAAAATCCTCATGTTTTCTCTTCTTTTTATAATTTTTTGTCTCAGTCAATAATGTCTCATGTTTGGAACCTAGGTTCATTCTGTAGGATCTGCTACCCTTGCTATCTTTTGCTGAAAGGAGCATGGAGCCACTTTCCTTTTTAATGCTGAGTTGCATCCGAGCCTTTCAGATAGCCTTCCCAGTTCCAGAGGATCAATAGGAAGGNTAATGTCTCATGTTTGGAACCTAGGTTCATTCTGTAGGATCTGCTACCCTTGCTATCTTTTGCTGAAAGGAGCATGGAGCCACTTTCCTTTTTAATGCTGAGTTGCATCCGAGCCTTTCAGATAGCCTTCCCAGTTCCAGAGGATCAATAGGAAGGCAGGAAACTTCTTGTCACTTCATTGCTTGGAACCATGGTGCTGACATTTATAATCCAATTTTGATAAGGAATTCAGCTAAAATTTGATCTGGCAATCATTTCAAAGTTGTTACCCTCACACCCCACCCAACCCCTCCGTAATGACTTTTCTAAATGCTTTTTCATTATGGAACACAAATTAAAACTACACAGAATTCCGAAGCATATACAAAATCTTAAGCATTTCAAAGCAGATTTTAAAAGAAAATAATTGCATCTTATACTGAAGAAAAGACTGAGTAAAATAGAAATGAAAATGCTATGTATAATATTTATTTCTAGGCTTAATGCTAAGATTATATTTAAACATACACAAAAAACAACAATAGTGAAAGCTACCATAGATACAAACAAATGCTAGAATGGTTAATTTTTTTATTTCTTCCATTTTTACTATTATTTATCCTTGTTTCATAACAATGCTTGCATTTTAGATAATTACCAAAATTGAACAGCAGAGGGCAGAGAATAGCAAACTGTGTCTTTGAGCACACTATTCTATTCCATTTTAGTCTCAGTAGTTTTGAAATTTTCAAATTTGATTTTACTACTGATCAATATGAGAGATATTCTTGAAACAGGAAGTTTCTAAGTATTAAAAATAAATTACAGTATTTTTCATTTATTCGCATAACCACTTCCTTCAGCCGATTTAAGTTTATTACATAGCATTCTGTGCCTGAAAAATGTTATATGATAAATGCTGTCATGAATTTGAAAAAGTTAATTAATTACAATACAAGCACAATAACGCCAATGCTGCAAAAGATGTATCTGTCTATATTTGATGTGAAAGGTACATACATGCCTTGTGAAAAAAAGTAACAAAGTAATATTTGAATTACAAGTAATGCCTACTAAATTATTTCTATTTTATATATGAATTATAGTTGGTCACTAAACAGTAATATTTCCTTGAGATCTTACATATTATTTACTAGGAAAAATGTTTCTATGATTCAGCAAATTCTTATTTTATATCATTTACTTTTATAGATTATAATTCAGTCAATTCTGGGTTCACCTTTGTCCTTGACTTTGAAATAGATTACGATAAAAATAGCTTTTGAAGCGACCTCTTAAAAAAAAATTAATTTACATTGACCCATTCTTTAAACATGACCAATTCTCCACATTTAACCTTCTCTCTCTTTCTCTCCTCTCATTATTAGTTACTTGATATGAAGTTTAAGTTCTTTTGGGAAAAACTGAATGAAGAAAAACGATGGCTGAAAAATTTTCTATTTTGCTCTGAGTTGTTATTCACTCTTTTGTATAATAAAGAGTTCAAATAGAGAATAATGCAAATCATTTTTGTGCCTTACATCACTACTAGTGATTGAATAGATCAGATGTATTTAATTATTCTTTATACTGTTAATGTGGATATATATTTATGTACGTCTTTCTTACTATTTTCATTCTTAATTAAAAAAATTTTTTTAAGGAATTTTGACTCACAACCCCTGTCTCATATACAAAGAAGTGTATATTAATGGACTAAAGTAAATTCTTGGTGATAGAATTGAGTGGTATTTTTACCTGCAGTATAAAATCTTATTAATAGATTATGGATTCTTTTACTTCCTGGCTTAGGAATACATACAGAAAATCAAAAAGAGGGAAAGACTATGACTTGGAATTCCAGAATTTCATAATTACAGAGCCATAGAGTCCACTTTGCTCATCTTTCTCATTTTAAAAGTTGAGGCCCAAAGTGATTAAGGGGAAGTATAGCATGCAACAGTCAAAAGGAGGCTATACCAGTGATGTTACTGTGACAATTGCACGGTAAAGCAGACTAACTCTTGGCATTCTGAAATATTACTAGACTACTCCTTCTGTGATGTCGGATCCAATCTCCTGCCTCCTGGAAACAGTCCCTTGTACTCAACCATCCTTTATTGCTTTGTTTAAACCACTAAAGCCATAAACTCAGTGAGGAATTTCTGCCAAAGCAGGTCTCAAGCGTCGGCTTGGCAGGCTGGGCAAGTTGGTGTCACAGCCCGGTGGAGCAATGTAAAAATGGGATTTCCATGCAAAGTGTTCCAAAGATTCAACCTTGATCTTCTGCTATGCGGTTTTGACCTTTAAAGATAGAATTTTAGGTTTTCCTTGGCTCCTGCTACGTCCCATTTAGCTAAAGTTCACACTTTTGGAGCACTTCTTCATCAGTGTTTTGTTTGCTTTCCTGCGGGTCAAGTGAAGTGGGTGGCAGAGTTTCTCTATTGCTAGGTGGGATTTATAGGCTATAGAAGATTAAAAAAAAAAAAAAAGCATTGCTTGCATCCTAAGACAGCAGGGCCTGGTGAGAGAACGCTTAATCGCCAACAGCAATTAGCAGTTTGGCTTCTGCACGGCAGCCGGAAGTGGGCTTTGCTGCATTTGGTCCAGGCTGGAGCATCTATCTCCGCTGCAGTGGCCG